>CM062288.1:315970418-316436756 GCA_031216915.1 Pictodentalium vernedei | reverse complement strand
TAAAAAAACGCAATTTCCTTGACTTTGATTCCGTTTGTGTCCATATGTTGTGAAAGGGATCAGTAATTAGGGGTGCATGACTAAAATTTGGGGAGTATGTGCCCCCCCCCCCCCCCCCCCCCATCAGGCCCCCTCCCGGCTCCGCCACTGTATTTGGGACATTCATGAGAGGTACTAACAGACCAAATTTGGTAAAAATCGGATAATGTCTGTACAAGTTATCACACTGACACCACGCGTAAGAAAGCAGTCTAAGGGGCATAACTCCTGAAAGAAAATTCTGCAGGACGAGTTTTTTGAACTCATTCAAGGCATTCTCGAGTAGAAGTCACGGACCAAATTTGGTAAAAAGGATAGCGTTTGCTCAAGTTATCATGAAGACAGCACTCCCCGAGTCGGAAAATTAAAGAAGAAAACAATATAAGAGGCGGCATAACTCCTGAAAATCATTTGGACCGGACTGGATTTGAAACTCCTCTAAGCCTTTTCCTGACATGAAAAGCAGACGACACTTGTAAACAAAATTATTGAATAACTATTTTTTTTTAAATTCTTTGCGTCAAAACCATATCTTATGACCCCTCATTGGAACGAGCTCAACGAGCTCGTTCCAATGAGAGGTCATAAGCTATGTTTTTGAAGCAATAAATGAAAAAAATAATGAAATTGAATGGTAAATTTTTGTGAATAGCTTTGGCCGGATTTGGCCGATACGTTGGGTAAAAGGCTAAGATATTCTCAAGTGGATCTCACAGACCGAATTTGGTGAAAATCGGGTAACGTTTGTTCAGGTTGTGCCGAAACCACCCACAAGTCAGAAATTCAAAGAAAAAAAAACAATCTAAGGTGATTAACTGTTGAAAAATATTTCGGCAGGACTACTTTTCGAACTCATTCTCCAGTAGAACCCACAGACCAAATCTGGTAAATATCGGATAACTTTTGTTCAAAGTATCGTGCTAATACCACCCGCAAGTTGGAAATTCAAACAAACAAACAAAAAAAACAAAAAACAAAACAATCTAAGGGGGCATAACTCCGCACAAAAGAATCCGTGGAGGACTGGTTTTTAAACTCAATCGAGACATTCTCGAGTAAAGTTCACAGAACAAATTTGGTAACAATTGTATAACGTTTGTTTAAATTATCGAGCAGACACCGCCCACAAGTCAGATATGCAAATAAGCAAACAATGTAAGGGATATACCTCATGAAAATAAAACGTTTATTCAAGTTAATGTGGTGACATTGTTTCACGGACAGACGTATGTATAGCTGGACAGACGGACGGGCATTCTTTAACCCTTTACCTAACATGGAAAGCAGACAACACTTGCAAAAAAAAAAAATTCTTGAATAACCAATTTTTTTCATTTTTGTCTCAAAAACATAGGTTATGACCACTCGTTGGAACGAGCTCGACGAGCCCGTTCCAACGAGGGTCATAACCTATGTTTTTGAGACAAAAAATTAAAACATAATGAAAATTAATTGGCGATTTTTGAGAACAGCTCTGGTCGTTTTTTGGCTGTCACGTTGGGTAAAGGGTTAAAATGGGAGTTGTGGCTTGATTTGTTACGGAAAAATGATCATTTTAATTCGTTCGGACAACGATTAAAACCTCGTTTTTTTTTTTTTAAATTTGGGGGGAGGGGTATACACATGGTTACACCCCCAACGTAATGCTTGATAGTAACTAACGCTAACCCCAACCCTGAACTGATCCTAACCCTTAATATAAACCCCGAAAAAATCGCTACTTGCCTCCTAAGTCTCATATCTTAGCAATTAAGCTCATAATATATCAAATAAGCTCATAATATTTCGGTAAGCTCATAATGCCTGTCTGGACAAAAAAAAAAAACCGTAACTCCCGTATTATAGCGCGGACGGACGGACGGACGGACGGGCGAGCGGACAGACGGGCGGACGGACGGACTTTCATGAAAACATATTTGTTTGTCGATTTGTTGACATTGCTTACTAAAAATAAGACAAGAAGCTAGCGGGTATCCAGATTGGGTTAAAACAGACAAAGACACATTTCAAAAAGACTATACACAAATTGACAATATATACTTTGAAAATGTTGAAATAAAATTCAGGAAAAAGACGATTTGCTGAAAACATGTTAAAATGTCTTACGGAAAAGAATGCACAAAACAACAGAAAACTCCAAACCAAGTACATAAAAAAAAAACCATAAGAATATTTTGAAATAATGCAGAAGACAGATATTCTCGTGAAAAATCAGGATTTATTTAGCCATGATCGATTTGTTTTAATTAACGTTGTAGATGTTTTTCCAATGATGTTGCAGCTTCATTTGTCACTGTTTATGCATGTTTGGAATTGTACAAAGTTTTGGAACGTTTGGAAACACGAGTCTGATACATAGACGCAGACAGCCCGGGACGTGGCGACAGGTGTGTTACACCCCTCAATCCTAGCCAAAAATTTCCTATAGTTGGAAATTTGGAGGGCAAGTCATGAGTAGTTGGAAATTCCATCTATCTGAACTTTAGAGCTTCTATGACGATGCTGATGTCTCCTTTACTTCCCAAAATCCCAACTCGGTTTCAAATCCGCAAAAATTCTAAATGTTACTATTTACAACTGCAGTGTACGCAATATCAAGCTACATAAGTATACATGATGTCAATCGGTACGAGATTTCTATAGTTCTGTTCCGGAACATTAGTTTACATGTACCATCGACTGGGGTGGGGGGTCAAATATGTAAGATCACAGAGTTTAATTGAGTCTATCCTGTCCTTGATCTCCATCCACCCAAACTCTTCCCTGAAAGCTTTCTGTGCTGTTTAGTCGACCCCGTTATCCACCGGCCTGCATCGTTCTGTGGGGTTTCCAAACTCTTTAACCCTTTACCTAACATGAAAAGCAGACGACACTTGCAAAAAAAATTCTTGAATAACTAATTTTTTTCATTTTTTGTCTCAAAAACATAGGTTATGACCCCTCATTGGAACGAGCTCGTCGAGCTCGTTCCAATGAGGGGTCATAACCTATGTTTTTGAGACAAAAAATGAAAAAAATTATGAAAATTAATTGGCGATTTTTGAGAATAGCGCTGGCCGGTTTTGGCCGTTACGTTGGGTAAAGGGTTAAAAGTCGTTTGGTTCAGAGGTACCATTATCGTACCATACTTTATACCTGGTACACCCATCATTTCACAAATTGTTTTCCCCACGAAAACCTCATTGAAGCTGTTTCTCCCTATAAGTTTCATTTGATTAAGGATTCGCTTCCCTTTCACAGTTAGTTTATTCGTGTCGTTTCGGAAGATGCCTCTTACCGTAATATTTTTTTTCCCCAAATACTCGAAGTCACCTGTCTCTCCAACACTAAGAAGATTTCTGCTACTTTCCGGAATACAGGACTTTACCATTCTCCACCTTCGAGTATAGGTTCCACTTTGCGACCCACGGGGATAAGTTTGCTTTTACTTTCATTTAGTTCGAAACTCCATTTGTTCTCATATTTCCCAACAATTGCCAGCATTTTCGTTACCCTACCCCCCCCCCCCCCCCCCACCACTTCGCTTGCTAACATTAGTACCATGTCGTCTGCGAAAAAAAATGCTAAGTCCCCAACTGCTATCCCCTCGTCGCTATGCTGGATTTCATCTCATGAATCTTTTATGTACAATTCAAAAAGAATTTTCGAAAGGATTATTTATATATTTATTTATTTATTAATTAGGGTTTAACGACACTTTAACAGCTAGGGTCACATCGTGTCGGTGACAGTTTTACTGGTGGAAGAAGCCGGAGTACCCGGAGAGAACCACCGAGCAACGACGAGCAGCTGCCAGCCCCCTCAACATAGTAACTCCACACTGCAGCACAGGCAGGGTTAGATTGGCTGAAGACATGCGCACCATCGACGTGCAGTGCGCCTTTCCACACGGTGTCATCGTGCCCCCATGTGGACAATCTGGAATGAAGTGCCTTGCCCAAGGACACAACGCGGGACTGGCAGGAGTCCGAATCGATCGCCTAGGTGGTCACCCATCCAAGCCCAAGGACTAACCGGGCTCGATGTTGCTTTACTTCGATGATCTGACGAGAACGGGTTACCGCAACGCCACCACGCGCCCAGGCGAAAGGATGCACTCCCGTTTTAGGTCTATCTCCATATGCACCCGTTTTGTTGTTATGTTACCCAGGCTAAGTTCACTCTGTATATCTTTATATAATGCTTTCAGAATTCCAACAAACTCGCCCGTCAAGCCCAGAGCCTCAAGCTTTTGCCACATACCCTCCCTCCATACTCTGTCGAATGCCTTTTAGCATTGCAATGCCTTCTTGCACTCAAGGGACAAAACACACCACTACCCATGCTATTCTGTACATCATGAGGCCTAAAACATAAAACAAACCAAGAACAAGAACTTTTACAAAAATGGCCGGAGAAACAGCTCTACTGTGTGTGGCCTAAAAAATATTCATATAAACCACTGTGTTTAGCTGTTCAATTGTGTGCTTTTTAAAATGTATAAGCTCTTGGCAGAGATGGCCAATATACTAACAAGAGGCCCCAAGGGGCCTTAATCGCTCACCGACCAAAGTGGTTCAAAGAAGTTATTGGTGGTCACATTCAGTTAGACATGGTTCATCAACACTTCAAAGGAATGAAGTCATGAGAGGCAAATTTTATGGAAAAACACTAAGGAATGGATTTAAACAAACCTGAACCCAACATGCACCCCTGCCAAAGATTCTGATTGGTGGATCCTGAAGGAGAAGATTTTAAAAGAAATTCCCTCATAATGCACTTAGTTAAAATTCAGGCTCCATAGGTAGCCCAAATTAATAACTCAGGGATCAGATTTGAACAAACTTGAGTCTTACCCACCAATCGATGTTGTATACCAAATATGAAAGGATTCTGACTGGTGGATCTGAAGAATATTTTAAAGAAATTTCCTAATATTGTACTAAGTTAAAATTTCGGCTCCCATAGGGAGCCCAAATATCAAGCCAGGGACTAGGATTGAATCTAATCTTCCTAGAGATGTTGTATACCAAATATGAAAGCATTCTGACTACAGGGTCCAAAGAAGATTTCAAAAACAAGTCAGAACAGAATCCCAAATTTTCAGGCTATAAAATCTTTTTTTTCAGTCTCAAAATTGAACAAAACGCATAAAAAAAAATGTCCGAATTTTGGTTCAAAATTTACAAGTCCAAACCTGACCCACAATTTTCAGACTAAAATTTTTTTTTCCATCTCAAAATTGAAGAAAACGAATAAAAAACAAATTTGTTTTCCAAATTTTGGTCTAAAATTTCCAAGTCTGAACCGGACCCCAAATTTTCAGGCTAAAATTTTTTTTTTCGTCTCAAAATTAAACAAAATGCATAAAAAGTCGAAAAAAAAAATTCTGAATTTTGGTCCAAAATTTCGGGAGTCCGAACTGGACCCAAAATTTACAGGCTAAATTTTTTTTCAAATTTTAGTCAAAATTTTCTTAGCCTGATCCAGACCACAAATTTTCAACCCAGTGACCCAGTTTGAACAACCTTGAATCTCACCCCTCCTAGAGATGATGTATACCAAATGTTAAAGGATTCTGACTGGTGGATCTGAAGAAGATTTTTAAAGAAATTTTCTCATATTGCTCTAAATTAAAATTCGGGCTCCAATAGGGAACCCAAATATTAACTGAGAAACTCGATTTGAACAAACTTGAATCTGCCCCCCCCCCCTCCCCTCCCAGAGATGATGTATACCAAATATGAGAGGATTCTGACTGGTGAATCTGAAAAAGATTTTTTAAAGAATATTCCACATATTGCAAAAAATTAAAACTTTGGGCTCCCATAGGTACTTGTCCTGTTGCTTACCACTGATTTCTAGTCTCCATAAGCAGCCCAGACTTGACAAGAAATCACTACCTAGGTGATTTGTCTATTGTCAGCAGGACTTCCTAACGATGGCATGTTAAGTGTACATATGCATGCTCCGACATTGCAAAAGACAGATACAAGCCTCTAGAGGTTAACCCTTAAAAGCCTACAGATTTTTATATATTTTTGCTACAATTTGACAGTCCACATCCTGTAACTTTGCTGCTGTTTCTTGGCAAGTCTTGGCTGCATATATAGGGAGTCAAGACTTGCCTAAAAACAGCTACCACAGTGGTGCTTAGAATGTAACATGTGAGTTAACCCCCAAACTACATGTACAAGCATCTGTTCTGTTGCAAAAAATGTGATCCAAGTCGAAATTTGGCCCTTAAGGGCCAAGTTCTGTTTTTTAAAGTTTCCAAGAAAAAATGAGCTGACATGTGATGACAACCCAGACCATGCTGGAAAACTCCAGACAAATAGGGTAAATCAAATAAAGACAGGAATGAAATGAAGAAATTTTCTGATATTTTCTTTAAAGGCAAGAATATCATTGGCCAACAGCTTAAAGGCACCTCCATGACTTGCTTCTTCCTAGCACTTACTTGTGATACATGTTTATCAAACATGGATTGGGGGCGCGGTGGCTCAGTTGGTAGAGGTGCAGGCTGCAAGCCGAGAGCTCCTCGGTTCGAATCCCACCTGCGGCAACCGCATTGTGTCCTTGGGCAAGACACTTCACACCGATTGCCTACATGGGGGGCACGATGACGCTGTGTACTGAGGCGTACTGCACGTCGATGGTGTGCATGTCTTCAACCAATCTAACCCTGCCTGTGCTGCGGGGCAGAGTTCAGAGTTACGATGTTGGAGAGCTGACAGCTGCTCGTCGTTGCTCGGTGGTTCTCTCAGGGTACTCCGCTTCCTCCACCCGTAAAACTGTCACGGTCACGATTAGCCATTGTGCATAAGTATGTGACCTTAAACACCAATAAATAATAATAATAAATAATAATAACAAACATGGATTAGGTGTGTTTAATACACCTGAAATTAATGTCCATAAACATGGGCATAGATAAAATGAGGGGGAGGGGGGGGGGGCACCCCAAACAAACATTTTATTGGAAAATTTGTTTTAAATTATTTTGCACACTGAATGGAAAATTATTGAAATTTTGATGAAAACATACGTTTCTGGACTAAATTTCCAATAACTAATTCAATTTTGTTTCAGAAAATGTAAAAATTTGGTTCCCCAATCTGAAATCGATGGAGAAATTTCATTGGTCCATCATAAAAATTTGCGTTTGGTAAAATGAGATTAGGAATTCTGAATCAATAAAGTGCAGCAAGTCCAAAGTGGAATATTTGACAAACATTGACATCAAGCTGGCATGCATTTTCTGTAGATGATTCAAGACACCATATATGGATCAGATGAGCGAGTTTGGCACATAGCCAGGATTTTATAATAGGGGTGCCCTGGCCATTTGGTTGGGGGGGGGGGGGGGGAGGGAAGGGGCAAACATGATATTCAGAAGGTTGTGGTGATGGGGATCGATGACCCTGTATCCTGTGGTTGTTATCCATCCTCCCCATTTCCCTTCAGGGAAGTGGGAGGATGGGCAACAACTGGAGGGGTCCTAGTTAGGACTACATCTCCCACTGAGAAAATTTTTTTTCAAAATTCAGTTTATAAAAACGATTCTCTAGACTTGAACCAGAAGTGTGACTGTCCCAGATAGACCTGTTCATACACCCACTTCCATGATTATTCTGAGATGAAAAGGGGCATAACTCTAGCAAAAAAGTATGATTGAAAAAATAATCGCAGGTGCACAGGATCCCAAGGTAGTGAACATCCATATCAAGTTTCAAAGGAATCGACAAATAAACATCTGAGAAAATCTCTGGACAAAATTTTAGGCCTGCTATTTCAAATCGAAAAGGGGTATAATTCTGAAAAAAAATAATCTGACCAGAATAATAATTGCAGGTTCACAGGTTCCCATTGTGGTGAACAACCATACCAGGGAGTGCAGTGGCTCAGTGGTAGACTGTTGGACTTCTATGCTAGAGGTTCTGAGTTCGATCCCCATCCGGGACGACCCGTGTTGTGTCTTTGGGCAAGGCACTTTTATCCCGGTTGCCTAAATGGGGGCACGATGATGCTGTGTACTAAGCTCGTACCTGCCCCGTCGATGGTGCACATGTCTTCAACCACTGTCATCCTGCTTGAGCGGAGCTTGAACAGAGAATGTTGAGGAGCTGATAGTTACTCATCAATGCTTAGAGGTTCTCTCCGGGTACTCTGGCTTCCTACCCCCCGAAAACTGTCACGATCACGTTTAGCCATTGTGCATAAGTATGTGACCTTAAAAACACCAATAAATAAATAAATAAATAAATAAATAAATAAATAAATAAATAAATAACAACCATACCAAGTTTCGAGTAGATTGGTCCAAAAACCCTCTGAGAAGATCTCCGGACAAAATTATGTCAACTGATGGATGGATAAAAATAACTTTGGACTTCCATCATTTTCAAAAACTGCAGAAAAGCAATTGAAAAATTAAATCTGAGATTAACCCCTTTACCCCAACGCAGATGATATCAAAATTTATTATTTTAAATAACCTTTTTTTTAATTTTTCAAAAAATTTCAACAAAACCATATCATGTGACCACCCGTTGGAACGAGCTCGACGAGCTTGTTCCAACGAGGGGTCACATGATATGGTTTTGTTGAAATTTTCTGAAAAATAATATTTTTCAAATGCTGAATTTACATATTACTGCGGGCAGGTCTGGGCGATTCGTTGGGGTAAAGGGTTAAAAAGTAAACAGTAACTTTCTTGCACAATCATTGTTGCATCTATCCATACCAAAATAATTGATACAACAACCTTGTAATTAGAGAAAATTTCTCTTGAAGTTGGTCAATTTTGAAGAAAAAAATCTTTTTTCATGTCATTTTTTGGCCAATGGGGGTTAAAGTTGAAGGATTTGAGTGGTATTCGTGGTGTATTATATTATGCTCAAAATGTGTGGAAAATTTTAGCTAAATAACTGTAAATAATTTTGAGACTTTTGAAAAATGGTGAAATTTTGATGGTTTTGGCAGAATATTTAAAAAAAAATGCGCGTTTTCACAGATATGACGATACCGCATTTCACTAGATTTTATGACATTACATAAGTATGCCAAAATTTGATTAAAATCGTACAGCTTGTTTTTGAGCAGTTCAACAGACAAAATTTGTGGAGGAAAAAAAAAAAAAAATAAAAAAAATAAAAAATAAAAAAAAAGGAAATAAAAAAAAAAAAAAAAATAGAGAAGAAAAATGTTGAAAAAGAAGAATAACAAGAGTCTTTCCCAAACTGGGTTTGGGAAAGCCTAATAAAGAAAATATTAACACAAGATAAAACAAACACCCAAACAGCCTTTATTTATGTTTCATTCTTAAAACTGTTACAAATGTTCATCACTTGAATTAAAAAAAAACTTTGAGGATTAAATTAAAATTACAATTGGTCCAGGTGTCTGGCTAAAAAATAAATATCACATTCAATTCTTGGTATCAGTCAATATACAAATATATACAAACTGTATTTTCATCACTTGATATCGTGTGTCACCCATCAATTTGTTGTTTCGGACACTTCACCTGCAGTAACAAAACATGCTCAACTCTTTGCCATCAACTGGCATTTTTTCCTGACCAGTACAACATACTTCCCAATCCAGTAGTGGTATAATCCTTGCATTTGTTCGCAAAATATCAAAACATACCCCTTTAACCCTTTACCCAACGAACTGGCCGCATCCGCTCGCTTAATATGTAAATTTAGCAGTTGAAAAAATATTATTTTTTCAAAAAATTTCAACAAAACCATATAATGTGACCCCTTGTTGGAACGAGCTCATCGAGCTCGTTCCAACGAGGGGTCACATGATATGGTTTTGTTGAAATTTCTTGAAAAAATGATATTTAAAATAATAAATTTTGATATCGTCTGCGTTGGGTAAAGAGTTATTTATTATTTATTTATTGGTGTTTAAGGTCACATACTTATGCACAATGGCTAATCGTGACCGTGACAGTTTTACAGGTGGAGGAAGCCGGAGTACCCGGAGAGAACAACCGAGCAACGACGAGCAGCTGTCAGCTCTCCAACATCGTAACTCTGAACTCTGCACCGCAGCACAGGCAGGGTTAGATTGGTTGAAGACATGCGCACCATCGACGTGCAGTACGCCTCAGTATACAGGTCATCGTGCCCCCATGTAGGCAATCAGGGTGAAGTGTCTTGCCCAAGGACACAATGCGGTTGCCGCAGGTGGAATTCGATCCGAGGACCAGGGAAAAGGGTTAAATCACTGTCAGTGATTTCTTGATAATAGACTTTATTGTATTTTTCATGAAATCAAGTCATGGCTGCTGCAAAGCAGCCATGACTTAATTTTATGAGAAATTCAAGTAAATACTCAGTAAAACTAAAGGCCTGTGGCACAAATAATCAAAATACTCATGTCAAAAAAATGAAGCAACGTTTTTCCTCCAGCTTCACCTCAGAGAAACTTGGATGTCTCTCTAATGTGACAGTGCTGTAGAACAAAGAAAATAATCAACCATATAGGATGCCATTGACAAACATATGCCTACAATCATCTTTTATGATAAATGTCAATGGTGGAATCTGGGTTGGGGATGAGGGCACTATATTTTCAGTACCAATGTAATGTGAGCAGTGAGATGAGGTGAGCATAGTAGGTGGGGGAAGGGTATCACCCATGTGAAAGTTGATCCTTTTGACAGCTGAGCATTTCATCATTATTGAAGAGATGGATCCAAAATATGGCACCTTGGGGTAATTTAGTTGTGGAAGTAGCATATGATGAGATTCGGTCCTTTTTGTATTCCTTTTACCCAACATGAATATCAGTCAATATTTGAAAAATAGTTTCTTGAATAACTAAAACATTTCATTTTTTGCCACCAAATACATAGCTTATGACCCCTAAATGGAATGTTATAATGAGAGGTGGATAGGTAATGTTCTGATGTCCAAAATTGCTAAAAAAAAATTTTTTAAAAATAAATGGTGATTTTTATGACTATGGCTGGCTGATTAATGCCGCTATATTAGGCAACGGGTTAACTATCCCTCTAATAATTACACAAATAGAAACACTTCATTTCAGTATCGGGTATATACTTCTTTCCTAAATATATTAGAATTAGCCTTCACTGGAGTGAGCTTGTCAAGTTTGTTGTTGTAAGTCATACTGATGAAAAGGAAAATAAATTGGTTTTGTTAACTTCAAAAAACATTGGTACTGTTTTTCTTGACTCTTCTCACAGTGCATAGAGCCTCTATAAGACCTCTATTAACCCTTTACCCAACGAATCGGCCGCATTGCACTGCGTAATATGCAAATTTAGTAGTTGAAAAAATATTATTTTAAAAAAAATTTCAACAAAACCATATCATGTGACCCCCTCATTGGAATGAGTTTGTCGAGCTCATTCCAACAAGGGGTCACATGATATGGTTTTGTTGAAATTTTTTTAAAAATTTGAAAAAATGATATTTAAAATAATAAATTTTGATATCGTCTGCGTTGGGTAAAGGGTTAAAAAGTGTTGGTATCATTGTAAAGGTATATTATTTTACAGAAGTGTTTCATCTTCAGTACAAAAATAAATAATGAGATTTTATTCATAATGATGTTTTCTACAATTTATTGGAGAGAGCCAATATGAGATCTCCAATAAAATGCCCCCCCCCCCCCCAAATATTTTTGGTGAAGGCCTGGGAGTGCCATTTCTGGCAATCTGGGAGGCATTTTTTGCCAAAATTTTTGGGCATGCTATGCACCAACCGATGGTGTTACCAGTCCTAACCCCCCCCACCCCCCAGATTTTTCCCTAGCATGACGCCCCTGTGCAACAGATCATATGCCCTAACATGCAATCTCTAAGAATCTGCAAAGTTATATTATAAATACCTTGGCAGTTGTTTCTAAGCAACTCTTGGCAGGCTTTTCTGGGTTAAATCACTTTTTATGAAAATGGACAAAAAGGCATAAAAACAAACCATACTATGTGGTATCTCCTCCAATTTTGGATCATTTTTGTAATTTGGGGACTCCAGTTTCCGGTGTGAATTTGGTGAAATGTAGAGACCCAAGATTCAGTTGTATTCAAATACAAAATAACGACAACTTGAGAAAAGATTACCATAACTATTTCTGGCAATCCTTTTTCCAGATATCACTCTGAGAATTTTTAAGCAAGATATTATTATTTATTTATTGATTGGTGTTTAAGGTCACATACTTATGCACACTGGCTAATCATGACTGTGACAGTTTTACAGGTGGAGGAAGCCGAAGCACCCAGAGAGAACCACCGAGCAATGATGAGCAGCAGCCAGCTCGCCAACTTCATAACTCCGCACTGCCGCACAGGCAGGGTTCGATTGGTTGAAGACATGCGTGTCATTGACATGTAATACGCCTCAGTACACAGCGTCATCGTGCCCCCATTTGGGCAATCATGGTTAAGTGCCTTGCCCAAGGACACAATGCGGGATTCCGAATCGATCGCTCAGATGGTCACCCATCCGAGGACTATCTCGATGTTGTTTAACTTTGGTGATCTGACGAGAACCAGTTTCCGCAACCCCACTGCGCCCCCCACCCCCTTTCAAGCGAGAGAGATGCAAAGTAATATTGATATAGTTAACAGTGGTTGTTCCATGGTTGAGATGTGTACCCTAAATCACTAAGCTTATTGCTTGCCTATCTATTATTAAGTCTGTTGTGTCTGTGATGTAATACACTATTTATTTATTGGTGTTTAAGGTAACTTTCAGCATCTTTGGCTATATGATGACCCATGGTTTCTGCACTTGAATGAGCTGTGAATTTCTGGGAAGTTTTTAGTGTATTTTCCCAGGTTTTTAAGGAGTGAAATAATAAAAATTCAAGTAATTTCATGGAAGGTAAGGGGGTAAGGTAGCATGGTATATGTGAAGAAGAAAAATTACTCATGTTACAAATCATTGAGTGGCGGTTTCCAGACTTGAATATAATATTATTATAAAAAAATTGAAACATCAACGGTTGTGTGACGTTTTTAATGTTATTAGGACATATCTCAGATGGATCGCACAGTACTCCATTTCCCAAGAGATACAAGGAAGATTTCTGAAATTCAGAGAGTTTCAAGGGGCTTGGTGATTTTTTTTTTTTTTTTCAAGGATTTTCAAAGAATTCAAGGAGGCATGAGAACCCTGTGACCACGGCATAGATATGAAGTCAATGTTAGCCAATCATTTACACCTATACTACCCACTCTGGAAGACATCAACCACGGGTACTGATTCCAGGTCCTATTTTACCAGTGAAGCAGAACTACTTATTGACTGCAGTAGTCAAGCACTGTTCCACTTCCTGGGGTTCATTTGGAGGATGCAATACACTCATGGAAAGGGCACAGAGAGCCCTTTCCATCAATGTGTTACATAACAGTCTTTCATCATTCAAGTCAAAGAATAGTAAATTTTAGTATCATTATAAAGTATATCTTGATTCTGGAAGAGATAAAAACTAAACACCAAGAGAAATACAAGTGAACTAAATTAACGTTATTTGTCTGTGATCAAGAAATGTGGGGGACTGAAATATTGGTTGACCTATTTCTCTTGAAGCAAACAGAACGATTGGCCACTACATTAATGCAGGCCTGGAAATTCTATGATCTTGTGAATGATATAATATTATAGAAGGAAACATTGTTGAAACTATAACTATCACCTTGGAGGGATTAACCCCCCCCCCCCCCCCCCCCCCCGCCCCCCACCATACACTTGATTCAGTAATGGAGTATTTAACCCTTCACCTAACTCATACAAAATCAACATTTATTTAAAAAAATTTTTTTTTAAATTTAACCCTTAACCTAACACAGCATTTTTAAATATAAATGAAATTGCATATTTTTCGAAAACAAATTTCACAATTTTTTCAATAAAACTGTACAAATATGAATATCATTAGAACCAGCTTGATGAGCTGGTTCTAATGATATCCATCTTTGTATGGTTTTATTGAGAAACTTCTGAGATATTTTAGGCTGTGTTAGGCTTAATCTGGTTAATTTTCTGACTGTTTTTGGCCATTGTGTTAGGGAAAGGGTTAAAAAAAAATTCAACAAACCTGTATCATGTGAACTTTTGGAATGGACTCATTTCTCTTACGGCTCACATGATATGGTTTTGTTGGTAGAAATTTTTATTTTTAATTAGAAACTAGTCTAAACGGTGCTGGGGGAAACAGTTCCGACTTGTACATCACCAGGTAAATACAGAAACATTTATGTCATAGCAGTGATTCTCTTAAATACAAGGGTTCAAAGTTTAATGGATGTGTAATAAAAAACAATATTTCATCAGCCTGAACTATTTTGACTAAGTTTACGTGTAATAACTCTGTAATGTTTACATCGAGCCGCTTCAAATTTATGTCAGATACACCCCGTTGATGATGATTATGAAAACCAAGTTTCAAACTAATATCTCAAGAAATGTAAAAGAAGTTTGCATCACATCGATATACTGACCATGCACCCCACCCTCACTCCCCCCCCCCCCCCCCCCCCACAGTGATTCAAGTATACCCACGCAAACTATGTTTAAAGGGGTGTGATGGTGGTGGTGGGAGGTAGAGATCGTAAATAGCCCCTTCTGACAATATATCATGTAATATCATTTCACTAGCACAATGATTGGGGGCATATTTCTAGTTTGAATCCCAGAAAGAAAAAAAAGTACTGGAACAGCCAGGGATGTGGCTAGAGGTTTCTGATTTGGGGCTGTACGGTAGTGAATTTCCAACTAGAGGGAGGGACCAGGAGGGAAAACCCCCCTCCCCCACAGTTGGAAATACACTATAGAGAAAGAATTTAAACATGAAGTCATGAAAGGGGGCATAAAATTGATTCTAGTAACTGAAATGCCAACACATTTATGATAGAATTGTCAGGTTAATATTATTTCGTATTCTTCTGGGAACTGAATATGTGCTAAACAAATGCTCCAGCTTAGAACTCTGAACAATTCACACTGTCCTAACATTAAATCAGATCTTATGCAGGGATGATTTTTGATTTTCATCATTTTATAACTGTGAATGATGGAATTAACCCAGGATAAGGATTTTACATGATGTGATTTTCTTGAAGTGCAGTTCAAGGATTTTTTTTTATTACGATAAGTAAACGCACTATAGAAATCTTGTATCAATTGACATCATGCATACTTAGGAAGCTCAATGTTACGTACACTGTGGTTGTAAATAGAAACAGTTTTTGCCGATTTGAAAACGAGTTGGAATTTTGGGAAGCAAAGGAGACATCAGCATCACCAAAGCAGCTCTAAAAACAGATAGATGGAATGTTCAACTACTCATGACTTGCTCTCTGAATTTCCAACTATAGGAAATTTTGGCCAGGGGTCCCCCCCACCACAACACACACACACCCTGTCGTCATGTCCCTGGGAACAGCTGAAGTGAAATTCTTGCTGAGGTACTACTATGAATAAAAATTTGATACATTAATATTCTTTAATACTGATTTAGTGATTAATATGTGCTTCAATAAAACGATAACAGAGTCTTTGGCTTATTAAAACTGTAAATAACATCGAAACACGAAAATATGGCATTCTGTACAGTACATTAATATAAGCCCTTTACACACAACAAATTTTTATTTCCTCTTATACAATTTTTCCCAACATTAACCCTTTACCCAAATATCTGACAACACAATTTCTTAAATAACAAATTGTTCATTTTTTGTTTGCCTCAAAAATGTAACTTATCACCCCTCATCAGAATGAATATGATTTTCCCCATTTTGTTGGGAAAAGGATTAACCCTTTACCTAATGAATCGGCCCCATCCACTGGCATAATTTACAAACAGAACAGTTGAAAAAAAAAAAATATAGCCTTATAGCCAAGACTGAATAAGGAAATGAAACCAGCATTTTGACAGTTTTTAGGGCAGGAAAGAACAGTGATGGCACCAAGGTGGTGGGTGGGGATGATGGCCAACCTGTTGGGCAGGTCAAGATAGTGTTCAACCGATGTTCGGAACAGGCCACCACTGGGAAATCAGATGACAATGGCAATGGCTTCTGGAATATCTGTTCAAACCGATTGTCGCCAATCATTTTGTAATGATTCATTAACCACATTTTATTATCTTCTGCAATTGTTCAATTGTTAATGTAAAATGATGTCAATGATACCACTCAATGAAGTTAAACAACCACAATGCGTGTTCTTAATTTCTATAGATGCCCCTTCACGGCATATACAAATTAAACAATTAAATCTTACAATAGAGCGTACTTGTGGCAATTGCCAGTTCATACCGTAAAAGTGAAGGTTGCACTCCACTGACTCAGGTCACAGTAAAATTACCAGTCGTGCACATTTGGGCGGTACACGTGGCTCTGAGAGCCACGTGTACTGCCCAAGTGTGTGCGACTGGTAATTTTAGAGTCACGTATACCGCCTAAGTGTACACGACTGGTAATTTTACTGCGACGTGAGTTGCCAAAAGTTTAACACTGTGAAATAATTTCATTTTAATGTAGTTCTTTTGACCCTCAACTTGTCTAGTAGTGCTCGGTATTACAATCAGAATCGGCATCAGAATCGGCCGATTGCAAGCTCAAATAACCAGTAATCGGCCAGCGGCCATTTTCAGTAATCGGCTGAACACTAGGTCTAGACCCCCCACCCCAATAGGGAAACTGCCTCCTTTATTGTAGGCTTGTCAGGGAATAACGCAGCCACCTGTTGATAAGCACCCACCCCCACCACCAAGCCCCTCACCCCATTGGGGAAATCCTGGCACCACCCTGGGAAAATGGACAGATGTTTGATCAGATCACAACTGAATCGTAATCTGGTCAAAATTTTTCGTCCGGTTCTGTAATCACGGTACTGTAACAGCCTGTCATCAACAAAAGCAATGATTAAAAATCCTAGAATAGACGTCAGCACTAAAACAGTCGATTCATTTCAAAGTCATAGAGATGTAATTGCTATGGACAGGAAGTTGAAGTCCGAGAAATCACGCTGATATGTGCTGTGGTTGATTGATTTTCCTCTCTACACCTGCCAAGTATTTGTCTGGAATACCTGCATCCCTGCAAAGAACAAAAACATACTCATATTTAGTACATTACATGTCAAGTTCCAGGACACTGATCGGTCACTGGAAGGTAGAAATTTTATTTTCAAAACTTTATCACTCAGTCCTTGAGTTCTGGAACACTATACGTGACAAAGGGACTAGAAAATATGCTGAAAACGTTTTCGCTGCACCCAGACCAGCATCTATGGTCAGGTATGCACATCAAGGAATTTATTTATTTATTTATTGGGGTTTATCGACAATTTCGACAGCCAGGTTCACCTGGTGTTGGACAGTTTTAAGGGCAAAGAAAGCCAGAGTACCAAGAGGGAACCACCGAATAGCAGTGACAGGGATCAAAATAAGCGGTATCGCATCGCATTTCGCTATGCAAAATTCAGAAAAGGCTTTGCAATCATTAAATATGCACAGCAAAATGCGATGCACGTTCTAAACTTCTATGTCCTGGTGAACAATGGGCATTAGTCCTAACTAGTAACTGCTTGTCTGGTAAAAATGGGATGGATCAATTACAACTCAGCAGTTCATGGACCACCAGGTAGAATACCTGGTGGTCCATGAACTGCTGATTTGCCTCCAAGTACTGAAGTATCCACTCAAGTAAAAAAATTAATTTGGGATAGATGCCCCCTCACATGATGGCAGAGACAGAGTACCAAATCAGTATGCCTATACCGTATTTTTTATCAGGTAGGCCTACCACTAATATACATGTAACTAAGTGTCAAATGCTTTCTAGGGAACAAAAACACTAATTATTGTATATTGAATTTGAAACATAAAAATGCTACACAATTTTCAAAAAATGCTATACATTTTTTGAAAATGTATAGCATTTCGCTATGCAAGTAAAAAGTAATGCAAGTAAAAAAATGTATTTTGATCCCTGAGCAGTGACCAATGTAACATGACTCCCCAATATACTAACTCCACACAAACAGGTTAGTATTGGCTGAAGGCAAGGGTACCACCGAGTAGTATGCCTTAGTCCACAGTGTCACCATGCCATTACATGAGCAATCAGGATTAAGCCAGGAAGTTAAAATTAAAAAATGGGAACAAACATATCTAATTCAGGTGGCAATATCTAATAATCTCTACGTCACACCTCAGAACTACCAAGGCTCTAGGACTAGGTAGGCATGGGTATGGTGAAAAAATTATTATTGCTGACAATTCAACTGGTTGAGCGCTAGAAGCCACTATCGCAGCTCTATTGAAAACTGCTAAAAGCCACTTTAGTAGCGTTACACTATATGCTCAACCTTGGTGTTTTACCATGCAAATAGAAAAAAAGGTTAATTTAACCCTTTACCCCATGTAATGGCCAAAACTGGCCAGTGCTATTCTAAAAAATCACCAATTAATTTTCATTATTTTTTCATTTCTTGTCTCAAAAACATAGGTTATGATCCCTCGTTGGAACGAGCTTGTTAAGCTTATTCCAATGAGGGGTCATAACCTATGTTTTTGAGACAAAAAATTAGTTATTCAAGAATTTTTTTTGCAAGTGGTTATTCAAGAATTTTTTTTTGCAAGTGTTGTCTGCTTTTCATGCTAGGTAAAGGGTTAAAATTGTTTTGTTACAATTTATTGGAGAATGCCAACAGGCAGTCTCCCATAAATTGCAACAAAACGTAATGTATGAGCCATATATTGCTAATCAAAGGTGGCTCTTGTTTGTAGCATGGTATCTCAGAAAAAAATACTCATGTTCCAAATCGAATTTGAAAAATAATGTAACGATTTACAAGTTAAGAACCGAATAAGTTTGGTTTACAGACTAATGCTTTAACTCGTAGAGCACTGGAATACGAACCTTCAAATTGCCAATTTTAATTAAATCAAATTGGTGAAATCATGTCGAATTTAGAACCAAACTTCAAATCGAATCGCAGTTAATAGATATGTCATCAAAAGAAAAGTTTTTTTCTAAAATAATCACCCTGATTATTAAAAGAGACACAGTTATATAGAGTGCATTGTTAGCCTCACCACTTCCCACGCTATAAACTGAGATATAAACCAGTATACTAGCTATTGATTGAAACTATTCAAATTGTTGACTTTGTAGCTTCGAAATGGCAGCAATAAATATTTTTAAACAAACCTGGCTTATAGAGCTGATACCTCACTTTTATCACATGTTTTCTTGAAAAAAAACTTGTTTCAATTTGGATCGACTCCATTCAGCCGTGAAGCCATTTGTTTTAAAATGCGGAATGACTAAAACGAAATGATACTTCAATACCGAATGGAGTCGATCCGCTTGTAAATTAAAGCCTGCTCTACTTCTGTTTATATAATAATCAGGGGGTATTCTTTTAAAAAAAACGTTGCTTTTGACGATGTATCCAGTAACTGTGATTGAAGAGAACAATACTGAAAAAAATAATGTGATCATAATGTGGAAGAAATCATTTATTGAAGTTGAACAGCTGATAGGTTATGACCCCTCTTTGCAACGGGCTAGTTGAGTGCGTTCCAATGAGAGGTCATAGCCAACATTTATGAGACAAAAAATGAAAAATATTACTTATTCAAGAATTTTGTTTGCAAGTGCTGCTTTTCATGTTAGGTAAAGGGTTAATTTAGTTTTGCTGGAGCCATAAGGGATGGGGGGGGGGGGGGGGGGGGGGCAGCTCTCCTAAAATAACCAGGCCTGACAGAATAAATACTGTGTCAACAAACTTTTTTATCCCATATGAGGGATAAATTAATCATCAACCTTGAAAGTTGAATAAAAGATCCTACAGTAGTGATAAGAACATGTTTTTGACACACTGCATTTTTATTTTATTTATCCGAAAGAATCTTTATGTTATCTGTGGGTTCAAAAAATTAACATTTGACTCAAAGAGTGACACACTCAACTTTTATCACACTGGACTATTACGAAAGAATTTTATCATAAATTAACCCTTTATCCAATGCAGATGATATCAAAATTTATTATTTTAAATATTATTTTTTCAAATATTTCAGAAAAAGTTCAACAAAACCATATCATCTGACCCCTCATTGGAACTGAGCTCATTCCAAAGAGGGGTCACATGATAGTTATGGTATTGTTGATATTTATTTTTCTGAAGTGTTTAATTTGTCTATTACGCAGGTGGATGTGGCTGATTCGTTAGGAAAAGGGTTAAAACTAGCACAGAAATGTAATAACGTTTGAGACATAACAGCTTATATAGGTTTAAACTTTTTTCAGTATTAAACCTTTGGTGATAAATAATTACCCTGTATGGCAATGAATCATAAATTTAATCTTAGACATTTTATCGCTGTAGTATGAAGATATTTATAGGATAACTTGCTCATATAATATTGTTTTCAAATTACACACTTGTGAGAAAAATTGATAATTATATATTGATCACATTGTTCACATTACTGATATTGCATTACTATCTCATATAACAAGAGCAAATGCCTTACCTCTTAACCCTTTACCAAACGCAGCCGATTTCAAAATTTATTATTTTAAATATCATTTTTTAAAATTTTTTCAACAACTTTCAGCAAAATCATATCATGTAACCCCTCTATGGAACGAGCTCGACGAACTCGTTGCAAAGAGAGGTCACATGATATGGTTTTGTCGAAATTTTTCGAAAAATAATAATTTTTCAGCTGCTGAATTTGCATATTACGCGGGCGGATGCGGGCGATTCATTGGGTAAAGGGTTAACCCACTGAGTATTTTTGCAGATATTTTTCATCAAATCTAGTCATGGCTGCTCTAAAGCAGCCATGACTAGATTTTATGTAAAATTACATGTAATATAAATTTAAATCAAGAAATAATCGGCGCAAAAATCCATTCAATTTACATGTTGGAAATTGGATTATTTATTTATTTATTGGTGTTTAAGGTCACATACTTATGCACAATGGCTGATCATGACCGTGACAGTTTTTTGGATGGAGGAAGCCGGAGTACCCAGAGAGAACCACCGAGCAACGACGAGCAGCTGCCAGCTCCCCAACATCCTAACTCCGCACTGCAGCACAGGCAGCATTAGACTGGTTGAAGACATGCGCACCATCGACGTGCAGTACGCCTTAGTACACAGCGTCATCGTGCCCCCATGTGGACAACCGGGGGTTAAGTGCCTTGCCCAAGGACACAACATGGGAGTCCGAATCGATTGCTCAGATGGTCCCCCATCCGAGGACTAAGCGGGCTCGACGTTGCTTAACTTCGGTGATCTGACGAGAACCGGTTACTGCAATGCCACCGCCCCTGAAATTGGATTAAATATGCCCAAATTATACATATTTCAGTAGCAAGAGAAATTCTGTCCTGGAATATTATAATCCCTGATGGGTACGGATGTGTGATGGGAAAATCTCACCCGAGGGCAAGAAATTTGGGCCAGACACGATCTTGTCCCGAGGGTGAGATTTTCCCATCCCACACCCGTACCCATCAGGGATTATTTTTCTCGGTTATGTTAGCCAGGGGTAATCGGCAGTCACGTGCTGATATAATCAACTCATTTGGTATTCATTGTTTTGAAAAACTAATGACACCATCGGAAAGAGCATGCAAAAATTATTTATATACCAAAGGTATATACCACGAAATTGATTATGAACGGTGGCATCTTGGGGTTTAAAGAATTTTAGAGCATCAAACTTTGATCACATGGCATTCTGATGACGTCAATATGAATTAGTCGGTAGCAAGAAACCGATACGATATGCATAACGTCATAATAACGTTATAAATGTATAAAGTCACGTGGGTGGGGTGGGATACATCTGTCTCTCCCTGCTATCTCATCCTGGACAGACGTATGTTACACATGCAGTGGGGGGAGAAAGGAATATCTGCCCATAGATGTAAGAAGTTAAGAATAAATAACGCTTACTATAATAAAAAGCCAGTATTAATAAAATGTTATCTGTAATAATGAAAACATGAACAAAATGTTATCTAATTAAGAATGTATGCAATATGCTAACTATATATCGCCTACTTCAAGCAGAAATTCCACCAGGCATTGTGCTAGGTATGAGATTGTTCAACTGAATACTCTCCAGTTTTCTGAAGTTGGCCTCAACAGGAGTCAAACTCGGGAGTACAGCACCGAATCACCTAGCACTAAATGTTTTACCACCATGCCAACTGAACTAATGGCTGAATGCTAACTATATATAGGCAGAAATGCACAAAAAATGTATCTGGCTGGGTTAAGTCACACTTTGGAAAAGGAATTCTTGGATATACTGACATAAATATCAGTACAGTTCAGAGATTTAATTTTAACTCTCTGCACACTGGTGTCAAAATACTCAAATTTCAAGTACAAATTTTCCCATAATGCAGCTATGAATTTAAACAAATCACTCTTGTTTGACAGAGCTCACTGAGCTCTGTCAAACAAGAATGAATTGATTAAATTCAGAAATGAATTATGGAAAAAATAAGTCACTTGAAATTTCGGTATTTTGACATCAGTTTGCCAAGGGTTAAACAAGGATTATATAGTGTGTGTGTGAGTGTGTGTGTGTGGGGAGGGGGGGGGGAGGTCAAGTTTTTTCACACCTGTGTAGCTTGTCATTATAAGAACATCAAATTCACTGATATTTGTTCAAGTTATCACGCTAATCAGCTGAAAACAGGCAAAAATTAACTAATTAAGGGACATAACTCTGTTCACTACGGTCATTTCATATGAGTTTTTAAACTTATTCTAGATATTGTTAAAAAAGTCTCACATACCAAATATTGACCAAATCCATTGACATTTGTTCAAGTTATCAAGCTAATGAGTTGAAAATGGGCAAAAATGAACTATTTAAGGGTCACTCCACTCAGTATGACCAAGTATGTTCAAGACATTGTTAAGAATGTCACACATACTAAATATTGACCAAATTCATTGACATTTGTAAAGTTATCACTCTAGCAAGAAAGATGATGTCCACCCATCCGTAAGAAACCCCGACTTTGTGCAACAAAACAGGTGTACCAATGTGCTGTCTTTGTTTAAATTGGCAAAGTACATTCTAAGAACCTTGATGGTTGTTTCTGGGGAAGTATTGGCTGCCTATATACTATATAGGAAGCCCAGGCTTGCCGAGAAGCAACTGCGGATTCACAAGAAGTAGACTGCCAAATATAATAAAAATCTCCAGGCATTTAACCCTTTACCCAACGCAGACGATATCAAAATTAATTATTTTAATTATCATTTTTTCAAATTTTTCAAAAAAATTCAACAAAACCATATCATGTGACCCCTCGTTGGAACGAGCTCGACGAGCTCGTTCCAACGAGGGGTCACATGATATGGTTTTGTTGAAATGTTTTGAAAAATAATATTTTTTCAACTGCTGAATTTGCATATTACGCGGGCGGATGCGGGCGATTCGTTGGGTAAAGGGTTAACTCTTTACCCAATGCAGACGATATCAAAATTTATTATTTTAAATACCATTTTTTAAAATTTTTCAAAAAATTTCAACAAAACCATATCATGTGACCCCTCATTGGAACGAGCTCGATGAGCTCGTTCCAACGAGGGGTCACATGATATGATTTTGTTGAAATTTTTTGAAAAAATAATATTTTTTCAACTGCTGAATTTGCATATTACGCGGGGGGGATGCAGGCGATTCGTTGGGTAAAGGGTTAAGAGATTTATAAGATACATCCAATACAAACATATTGCTATTGTGAAGTGATCTGGGTCGTAGTATCACATCTTGTTGAGGAGATCAGATCTCCGGATCAAACGAGCTGCCCCGTGCAGCGAGTTGGATCAGGTGATCTGACCTCCTCAATGAGATGTGATGCGATGACCCAGATAACTTCACTGTAGCGATAAAAAGTTTATTATATGAGTTACAGTTCAATGTCGCATGCCAACGCTAGCCTTACCAATTCCCCCAACCTTTTTTGGTATTGAAGTAAAAAACTATTTCTGTTTACACTTATTTTTGTAACAGGTGCACACTTCGAGGGAATCCTGTGATGCACATGAATAAATAACAAAGTGAACAGTCAACTTTCAGTCAACATGGACTGCTGTTCGAACACACCCATTCCAGCTCGGAGTGAAGTACTCTCTGAGACTAGAACAGCTAGTTATACGAATTTGAAATGCACGTGTAAATAGTCTGTCATACTATAGTGATACAGAATCAGATTCCACACTGTGGATTTTCTGGGGACCAGGAAAAGATCGTCAAACAGTAATGATATTTAGCGGTTAAATTACATAGCCATATAATAAAAAGTTATTGTTTTAATAATGCCCATTCATTATTAACCCTTTGAACTCTAGTGGTATCTTCCATGCCAGTTCAATGGCAGCAATTAGAAGAGTCCGTATTCATTATTTGGGATAGACCAATCAGTATTTTCAACGTGCAGCCTTGGGCTGCACGTTGAAAATACTGATTGGTCTACCCCACAATATTTACCAAACAGCCATCCTATATAACAACGTTATGATGTATCATGTTCCTGGCCGGAAAAAGGGCCACTGGGGTTCAAAAAGTTAATATAATTCACAATTGTGGTCATTCATTTGGATTGCAGTGAAGAAAATGTTGATTACATCCTGTATTCAGAAATGATGTCATGATGAGTGTTTTCTTCTTCAGAATTATTCCAAATGATTCCAGACTCTGTGTCACAATGTCGTATATGTTGAAAATTGCCAGCATGAACCCTTTTCCTAATGTAGCGGCCAAAACTGTCCAGCTCCATTCACAAAACCAGTATAATATGTTATATATATATTAACATTTTTTATCTTACAATCAACATGTATTTTGTCTGTATTAACTCCGCAACTGTCGTATATCCGACCCCCTGATACAAATGTTTGTATCAGGGGGTCGGATACAAGCACGTTCCTTTTGCGCGAGTTCCATTTTTTTTCATAGTTCGTTATATATTCGTTTACATTCTTGACTTATCCGCAATAATTGTAAAATAAAATGATTATTACTATTATGTGGATGTACAAAATATGTATCCAAGTCTCGCTCCAGGTTCTAAGGGTAGATCACGACTCATCTTTGACTCGTCATGATCTGCCCTTAGAATCCGAAGCTCGACTCGGATACATATATTGTACATCCATATAATGGTAATAATCTCCATGTAATTATATATTTAATTAGTTTTGCGATGCTTCAGTCATATATTACACTTTGCATACAGTGAGTTTTTCTCTCATGTATTTTCTTATAAAAGCAAGAACAGTGAGTTGATATTTTTTCAAATTTGTGACTTATTGCCCATTTAACTGGCAATAAAATAGCTCATGACCCTTAATTGGAATCAGTTCGTTATAAGGGGTCATAAGCTATGTTTTTGAGGCAAAAAATATCGAAAATTGAATACCAATTTTTGTGAATAGCGCCGACTAGTTTTGGTTGTTTTTACGTTAGATAAAAGGTTAAAAATGGTCAAGGTCCTATATCTGGAAGGGAAGTTGAAACCTGTTTCCATGTCTCTTACATCCTTCATCTTGCTAGCAAATTGAGCTAGAAAATCCTAATATTTTTATGAGTGTAAACATTACCAGCAGCACTGAAAGTTTAACCCTTTACCCAATGCAGCCGATATCAAAATTTATTATTTTAAATAGCATTTTTAAAAAAAATTCCAAAAATTTCAACAAAACCATATCATGTGACCCTCTCATTGGAATGAGCTCGATGAGATCGTTCCAAAGAGGGGTCACACGATATGGTTTTGTTGAAACGTTTTGAAAAATAATATTTTTTCAGCTGCTGAATTTGCAAATTATGTGGGTGGATGTGGCCGATTTGTTGGGTAAAGGGTTAATACATGAGTAAGCATTAAGTTACAAGCATCTAAAAACATGATGTAAAAAAAATCTGATCTTATACCCATTGTACAATATAGTTTATATCCTCATTGGAGTCATGGGTATATTTGCCCTTACAGCAAGGTTCTGAACATATTTTGAAGGCAAACCAGCATCTCTGAAAAAACAAGGTTAATTTGTGAGAAATAAAAACAGATAAGGTGTAAATGACCTTCAGGTTTTATACTTACCAGAATTCTGAATAAATTCTTAAGTCAGCAAAATGTAGCTTAATCCGAATACTAGAAAAACTTCAAGGATATAACGCGGTTGCCGCAGGTGGGATTCGAACCGAGGACCTCTCGGCTTGCAGCCTGCACCTCTACCTACTGAGCCACCGCGCCCCCTGTCCTGCCTGATACAATATTTCAACTGCATCAAGGCATGCCTCGTTAAAGGCATCCTTTATGATATGGTTAGAAAATTAATAAATTGTTTTTTATAGTTAAAAAAAACTGGTGATTTTATGAACATGTCAAATATATCCATAGTAGCTTGGTGTACCAAATGTTCATCATGAGTGGTGAAGTGGTGTTAACTGCAAGCCTTTGGCTTGCAGAAATCATTGATATAAATGGAATCATTAAGTTGTAATGACCTTGCAAGAATTAGAGTAAGAAAGTTTGTGTCAAAGTCTAATTTCAAATACAAAGAAAGTAAGTCTGAAAACATGTTTACATGGGGTTAAAATCGTGCCAATTCTAATGAAAATCACTGTGGAAATGTTCAGTAGACATTGTCCCAAATAAGGAACAGTGACATTCCACTAAACTGTTCGAAGAATTAAAGGTGTAATTTTAAAACACCCCACCCCCCCAAAAAAACCAACTTTAACCAAAAACTTTAACTTGGAAGTTGTAAGTTAAATTGCCATACAAAAAAAGGGTTAAATATTTCCCAAAATAACATGAAACAGACAAAAAATAAAAACAAAATGGAAATGATACAATCAATAGTAATATCAATTTAAAAAAAAAACAAAAAAAAAACAACAAAAAACTTTAAGGTTGACTAAAAAACTTTAACCACAAACTTTAACCAAAACTCCAAATGTTAACAGACAGACAGAAGAAAGTCCTGACTAAACAGGAAAGAAAACCAAAAAAAACACCACTTGAACCTTCAGTAAAAAACTTTAACCACAAACTTTAACCAAAACTCTAAATGTTAACAGATGGACAGACGGAAAAAAGTTATAACTATAGCCCTCACAGTCGGGCTAATAATGAGAATGATAGAATCAAAAGTAATTAAAATTAATTTAAAAGAAAAAAAACTTTAACCTTGACTGAAAAACTTTAACCACAAACTTTTACCGAAACTCTAAATGTTAACAGATGGACAGATGGATGGACAGACGGACGAAAGTCATGACTATAGCCCAGACAGTAAACAGTCGGGCTAATAAATAATTGCCAGTTTCATTTCATTCTTCATGAGGTGACGAGTGACAAATTCAGATGAGTTTGCATTCAAGGCGAGGTCACCAAAGGTCAACTTGGATGTAGTTCCACTGTAGATGTAAATTTTTACTACTGAAACCCCATTGCTGGTGTGTTCGCCAGGGTTGGTGTGTAAAGCTAAAATGTTTGTCATAGGCTTTTTATATATAGTAGAATAGATAACCATGGTATAAAAATAAAATATACCTGTAGTTGCTACAATGTGACTGCTCTTACTATACCCACCCCCAAAATGGGCTTGCTGGGTACCCAAGAGCAGGGCCACTGAGTGAGGGGGGAGGGGGATCTTGGGTGTGGTCTTCCAGACATTTTCTTTTTACATTAGTACTAGGAGCAGCACTCTCCTGCATTTTCTTGACAATATCTACTCAATTATTTCCTTACAATTTGGGTAATGATTACCCATGTTTCGATGTGTATGGGGCACTTTTTCTCCAAAGATAATCGTGACCACCATGATAAGGAAAGACTGGTGGAAAACCAACAAACTGGAATAAGTGGGTTCTTATATGAATGGAACCTGGTCAGTCATGCAACTACATACTCTTTGCCACCCCCACCAGCATAAGAGGCCTGTAACAAAAACCTTCTCACAAAATTCAGCTCTGATGCATCTATAGGTCAAACTTGCACTTTTGTTAAAACACCAAAAATCCTGACACCCTGCCACCCCCCCCCCCCCCACCCACCCACCCACACTTGGCACTAGTGTCCAAGAGCATGAATAAGGTGCTGCTGACCTCATTTTTATGATCAACTGTGTTTGTGTTGTAAGTACAAGTGCCAAATCTCAAGTCTCATGAGAAAGTTCATGATTACTAGTAGAGAAAATTGATATTTAACCCTTTACCCAATGTAACGGCCAGCACTATTCTAAAAAAACACCAATTAATTTTCATGATTTTTTCATTTTTTGTCTCAAAAACATAGGCTATGACATCTCGTTCCAATGAGGTGTCATAACCTATGTTTTTGAGCCAAAAAATGAAAAACATTAGTTATTCAAGAATTTTTTTTGCAAGTGTTGTCTGCTTTTCATGTTATGTAAAGGGTTAAGATTTTAATCAGGACAATAATGTTCCAACTTAAAACCTCCCTAAACCCCCTTTAGTGACGCTACTGGTCATTCTCCGTCTGATATATTTGTTGTTGGCTTAACCCTTTACCCAACGAATCGCCCACATCCGCCCACGTAATATGCAAATTCAGCAGCTGAAAAAATACTATTTTTCAAAACATTTCAACAAAACCATATCATGTGACCCATCTTTGGAATGAGCTCATTGAGCTCGTTCCAATGGGGGGGTCACATGATATGGTTTTGTTGAATTTTTTGGAAAAATTAATAAAAATAATATTTAAAATAATAAATTTTGATATCGTCGGCGTTGGGTAAAGGGTTAACTGTTCTGTAAACTAAACTAGCACTGACCAAATTTACCTAAAATTGTATACAATTAACCCTTGTCAGACATCTACCGGCAAGTTAGTTAACCCTATACCTTACAGGATGAAAGTTGACATAACCAACATTTTTTCAAAATTAAGTACAAGATTTCGTGTTTTGCTTCCAAAACATTGGTTATAACTCATCATTAGGATAAGCTTAACCCTTTACCCTTGAATCAGCCCACATAATTTACAAATTGAGCATTTGAAGAAAAAAAATCTCAAAACATTTCAACAAAACCATATCATGTGTCCCCCTCATTGAAATGAGCTCAATGAGCTGATTCCAATGAAGGGGACACATGATTGGATTTGTTGAAATTTTTTGAAAAAATCGAAAAAAAACCCCTTGAAATAACAAATTTTGATTTCATGTGCGTTGGGATTGGGTCAAGGGTTAATATTCCAAAGAAAGGTCATAAGCTATGGTTACGAAAAAATCCAAATAACAAAATCTGAATGACCATGTTTTGTGTAAAGTGCTGACAAAATTTGGCAAGAGGTTAACTGGTAGAGTGCTGGAAGCCCATATTTGGGCTTTATTGTCAAGTGCAGGTACTATGACGTAAAGGCTTCAAATTCAGTGTCTGTGCTTCATATTATCTTTGAAGTGATATTATTTAGTCTAATAAGATTTGCCTTGTTATAATTTATAGGAGAGTGCCAACAGGCACTCTCCTATAAATTGAAGCAAGGCAAAGACAAATAAACAAATTTTGATGGCCAAAAATAATTTAGTACTCTACCAGTTAAGGGGCGGGGTTAACTTTGATAATTTTAACACCACTCATAATCAAAAACTGTGCATTTATTTTTTAATTTATAGGGATTTAACAACACAGCCAGGACCACCTCATGTTGGGGAGTCTTATGGGTGGAGGAAGCTGGAGTATCTGGAGTGAACCACCAAGCAATGGCAAGCAACTGTCAGACCCCCAATGTACTAACTCCACACAAGCAGGGTTAGCATTGGTTGAAGACAAGTGAACCATTGATGAGAAGTACACAGCATAACTGTGCCCCCCACGTGGGAGATCAGGATTTAGTGCCTTGCCCAAGGACACAATGCAGTTGCCCCTGGCAGGGATCCAACCATGGGGTTTTCGGTCTGAAGTTCAATGTCGTAATCACTAAGCCACCATGCTCCCCCAAAAATGTGTGAAGTATGAAAAAATACCCAGTATAATCCAAATGTGCCTGTATGTCTTCCAAGAATGTAACTAACAAAAGGAGGTTTATATAAAACATACCGAAGCTCCTCTAATTTCTTCTTTTTGATCTCTTCTAATTTCATGCGCCGGAGTCGAGCTTCTTCATCCAGTTTAACACCTTCCTCAAAGAAGTTGTTTCGTTCGGATATTCTCTGTTGTTCTTTCTGTCTTATTTGTAACCTTACATCTTCAGCATGTGTCAGGCGGTTCTTTAACCTGCCATCATCCTCTCTCTTCTCCTTGTCAACTAACTCCTTTTGTGCCCTGTAATAGAGGCAGAATTGCATGGATACATTCCAAAAATGGAACCGATTTGGACAAACTGTAGAAATCTAAAGTTTGATATTGGTATTTTTAGTATGATTTACTGCGGTATTGGTACTGAATTCGGTGTGTGAACAACATACATGTACACACATCTTGTACCCAAATTTCAGTTGTTTGAGACTCTCTTGGTACAGTACTGACTCGATACTGACACTGTACTGTATTATTATAATCCTTTACCTAATTTCAAGGCTATATCAAACAAGCATGAATTAAAAAAACTGACATATAAAGTAGGGGGTCATCACGGTTTTTTTTATTGTTTTTCTTCATCCATTAGTTGGCAGAGATAATTAACCATTTACCCAACATAACGGCCAAAACCAGCCACCGCTATTCACAAAAGTTGCCAATTTCATTATGTTTTCATTTTTTTTCTCCCCGCATGTGTAACATACGTCTGTCCAGGGTGAGATAGCAGGGAGAGAAAGATGTATCCCACCCCACCCACGTGACGTTATACATTTATATTTATGCAAATTCAGCAGCTGAAAAAATATTATATTTCTAAAAATGTCAACGAAACCATATCATGTGACCCCTCTTTGGAATGAGCTCGTCAAGCTCGTTCCAAAGAGGGGTCACATGATATGGTTTTGTTGACATTTTTTGAAAAAATTTAAAAAATGATATTTAAAATAATAAATTTTGAAATCGTCTGCGTTGGGTAAAGGGTTAAAATTAGTTTGGGTGGTCAATATATGTTCACATACATTTTCCTTGTTACAATTTCTGGAAGAGCCAAACAGATATTCTCCCATAAATTGTAGCAAGGCAAATCCATACAGATGAAATAATTTCACTTTTAAAATAACATGAAGGACATCCACAGCATATAATGCCTTTAGGCTGTGATACTGGCACTTTGAAATAGAGCCCAAGTTTGGGCTTCCAGCACTCAACTGGTTAACCCTTTACCCAACAAATCGACCACATCCGCCCTCGTAATATGCAAATTCAGCAGTTGAAAAAATATTATTTTTCATAAAATTTCAACAAAACCATATCATGTGACCCCTCGTTGGAACGAGCTCGTTCCAACGAGGGGTCACGTGATATGGTTTTGTTGAAATTTTTTGAAAAATTTGAAAAAATGATATTTAAAATAATAAATTTTGATATCGTCTGCATTGGGTAAAGGGTTAAGCAAGATAACTTAGGCCTAAAAAAGTTAAAAATCTGTTTCTCAGATTTACAAATACAACACGTTAGATTTAGGAAAATTCAATTATTTACCCTTTACCTTACAAATCGGCTGCATCCACAAAATTTACAAATTAAGACGTTGAAAGAAATACATTTTGAAAAAAAACAAACCCAAAAACCATTGGAACGAGCTCTGGCTAACAGGCATTTGGCCATTTTAGTGATTTCTAGTGATAAACAGAGCACTTATTCTATTTTGTTAATATGACAGAAAACTCAAAGGGCTCTGTCAAACAAGATGCAATGGATTGAACCAAATTAAGGTTAAAGTTTGAAAACTACTCAGTTTTATTTGATGCCCATGAATTCCAGTGAAATAGCCACAGGGGGAGTGCCCTCCCCTAAATCACCACAACCCCCACCCTACCCCTCATAAAAATTTTGCATTTTGCAACTTACACAGGATCTGCATATGGGACACCATCTAATGAAATTATAGATGACATACCATCGTGAAATTTGAAGTTCTTCCACGCCTGAAGATATCTAAATGTGTTATTTGTAGATTTAAAAAATATTTTTTTTTGAAAAACATTCCTCCCACGTCAATAAAGTGAGAGGGATGCCACATCCATACCTTCCTCAACTCAAGATTGGGATATACCTATGACATAAAAATGCTTGGACCCTCCCACTCCCCCTCCCCAAAAGATCCCTGTGCCCCTCTCTTAACCCTTTACCGAATGCAGATGATATCAAAATTTATTGTTTTAAATATAATTTTTTCAAATTTTTCAAAAACTTTCAACAAAACCATATAATATGACCCCTCATTGGAACGAGCTCGATGAGCTCGTTCCAACGAGGGGTCACATGATATGGTTTTGTTGAATGTTTTTGAAAAATAGTATTTTTTCAACTGCTAAATTTGCATATTACGCAGACAGATGTGGGTGATTCGTTGGGTAAAGGGTTAATAAAGGTACCTGGTTATATACCTGGTCTATTCTAAAAATGTTTTACCTGAGTACTCTCTCAAACTCAGCTCTTTCTCTCTGAGCTTGAACGGCCAGGAAGTGTTCTTTCTGAGTCATTTGTTCATGTCGAGCTAACTTCAATTCATCCTCATTCATCTGTTTCTTCCAGGACTCTTCAGCTTCCTTCTTGCGCCATTCTCTTTCTGCTTGTTCCTGTGCCCTCTTGGCACGCAATGCATCTCTTTCTGCTTGCTCATCTCGAGCTCGTTCTTGTAAGGATCGGAGTCGAGCAACTTCTCTTTCTTTCTCAATTCTGATTTTCTCTTGTTCTTTTTCAAATGCAGCTTCACGTTCCTGAAATTACCGATTATAATGACCATAATGAAATAAGTAATGACAACATAATTAGGAATTTAACAGTTTTACCTAATGAATTGGATGCATGAGCCCATATCATTTACAAAATGAGAAGTTTCTCAAAATATTTACAATTAAGTAAGTATTTAAAAAAAATATATATATGCTGTATTGGTACTATGGTTTAACCCATTACCGAACGCAGACGATAAAATTTTTTCAAAAAATTTTAAGGAAACCATATCTTGTGACCCCTCATTGGAACGAGCTCATCAAGCTCGTTCCAATGAGGGGTCACATGATATGGTTTCCTTAAAATTATTTGAAAAAATTTGAAAAAACAAATATTAAAATAATAAATTTTGATATCGTCTGCATTGGGTAAAGGGTTAAACAACATTAAATTAGTTAACCCTTTACCCAATGCAGACGATATCAAAATTTATTATTTTAAAAATCATTTTTTAAATGTTTTCCAAAAATTCCAACAAAACCGTATCATGTGACCCCTCTTTGGAATGAGCTCAACAAGCTCGTTCCAAAGAGGGGTCACATGATATGGTTTTGTTGAAATTTTTTGAAAAATAATATTTTTTCAGCTGCTGAATTTGCATATCACATGGGTGAATGCGGGCAATTCGTTGGGCAAAGGGTTAAATTCCTATTTGTAGTGTGGGAAAAATTTGCTATTTTAAATTTCAACATTTTGACATCAGTATGTTCAGAGGGTTGATGGCGATGACAGAAAACTAACTTACCGCTTTCTGTTTCTGATACTCCACAACTTTGAGTTCTTCCATTTTTTCCTGTTCTGCTTTGTCCATTTTTCTCACCAGTAACTCAGCATTTGCTCTGTTTAGCTCCTCCTGTAATGTTAAAAAGAATATAATATTTTGTGCATGGTATAACAACATTCTACAGAAATAAAACAATTAACAGAAGTGTTTTATTGTGGTTTAACTATTAACTTGCTGAGCTCATTCTAATTAGGGCCATAAGCTAGATTTTGATGCAAGAAAAGGAAAAACTTAGTTATTCAAGAATTTTGTTTGTATGTGTCATCGGCCATTCATGTTAGGTAAAGGGTTAACAAGAGTTAACCCGATAACCCATATGGAATTAACCCTTTACCCAACGAAACGGCAAAAAACGGCCAGCACTTTTCTAAAAAATCGTCACTTAATTTTCATTATTTTTTTTTCATTTTTTGACTCAAAAACAAAGGTTATGGCCTCTCATTGGAACGAGCTTGTTGAGCTCGTTCCAATGAGGGGTCATAACCTATGTTTTTGAGACAAAAAAATTAGTTATTCAAGAATATTTTTTGCAAGTGTAGTCTGCTTTTCATGTTAGATAAAGGGTTAAGTTGTCAAATTTGTATTAAAGGTATAATAAATGGTTTTTGTGTTTTTAGTCCAAGGCATAATTTTGCCTCATTTTTGTCTTATTATAAGAGGTCTATACACGGGAAATTGATTATAAAATAACAAGACAGCTGCAGATGGCAGTTATTATTTTAACCTCCCTGTATATTGATATTGGACTGACCCATCTCACAGTATGTGTACACAAAGACGACATCATTTCAGGGAATGAGGCTTCACTCAATAACCCTTCTAAAATTAACTGGTAAACTTGTATTAACCCTTTACCTAACATGAAAAGCAGACGACACTTGCTAACAAAATTCTTGATTAACTAATTTTTTCATTTTTTTGTCTCAAAAACATAGGTTATGACCCCTCATTGGAACGAGCTCAACGAGCTCGTTCCAATGAAGGGTCATAACCTATGTTTTTGAAACAAGAAATAAAAAAAATAATGAAAGTTAAAAAATTTATAGTAATTTATATATTTTTTATACTTACCAATGACCCAGACATAGCTGGTGCTAACTCTTAAAATATAGGGCCAAACACAAATTTTGCCCCCCAATCCCCAAAATTTGCATCTAAAACCAAAGAAAACATGTCCTGAAAGGCCCTCCACACTTCGCCCCTACTGCGCATGCGCAGTGTCAAGGACGTTCCGAAATTGGCGCCATTAATCATTCTAATAACCAGTGCCTGGTAAGCGCTATGTACTCAGCGGGGAGGCAAGAGTTCCCAACTCCTGGGAGGGCCATCCCCGTCTGGGTCATTGGTAAGTATAAAAAATATATAAATTACTATAAATTTTTTAACATTTTTATACTGTACCAATGACCCAGACATAGCTGAATAGTAAAATGGCTGGAGGGCCAAGGACATAGAGCAAAATGGAATACGCTCAATAAAATAAAATAGAGTCATCCCCTGTAGGGAAAAAGAAGTAATAGGCCTTACATGTATCTTTCTTATTTATGATAAATTAGAAAGATACAACACCTTCCAAAATTGAGCTTAATACATCCATGTACTCTATTAATATCCAATATAATCCTTATACTAATAATTTTTAAAGTAAGCCAATAAATAAAGTAAGCCTATAGAATAGAGACTCTTATACTCCTAAAAGTGTCTGAGGATTGCATAATCATGTCCGTTGACATATGCAAAATTCAAAAGCTATACTTTAAAAACTAAGACTTGAATGAATTTTAAAAACCTAAGCTTCTCACTAAACAACCATCACAATAACAGCTCAGAATAACTAACTCCGGAGGAGGTATCCCCTTGTTTTCATAGTAAAACAGGTGACCCAAGGGAACACCCTCCCCCCCCCTTTTTCTTGCCCTGGGTCAAATAGCCCAGAGCGAAGAGGGCAGCAGAACGGAGACACTGCCGAAACAGACAGCCTACCTAGCTATAGTAGCAACTGTTAAGTGAATGACATTCTGAGCAGTAGATAATAGACCTAACAATAGAGGCCTCCAGAAATGGACTCGATATTTCTGAGATAAAATTCATGAATGTGGATGGCTGAGCGCAATGAGCGGCCTTCAAAAATCTATAATAGCGACACTATTAATGTAAGCCCAAGAAGTAGAAGAGCTCTTACTTCATGAGCCGAAATCTTAAGCACAACTGCTAAGTCAATGATATACCATAAGCAGTACCGATAGTAAATAGAATCCATTAACAATAAAATGGAGCGTAACGTCCTTCTACTAGGCATCAAAGACAGAAGAAGCTTACGCCCATAGTAATAAACAGATATCTGTTTATAAATACATAAACTGTACCCGGAAAGAGTAAAGGCCTATGCCCATACGAAGACGGAAGGACCTTAAAATAATAGGTTCCGGATAATAGGAGCCTAACTCTTATGCAAAAATCCAACCTAAATAGTAACGGAAGTAGTGATTCCGAAACTACGAAAGTGAAAATCATCCATCGATAGTGCATGAAACTCACTGACTCTACAGTAAAAGAGAAACCAACAGAATTACTGTCTAAAAGGTCAGAATTTGAAAACTACTGTTTCCAGAGGCTCAAATGATTACTTAGCTAAATAAGAACCGAAGTTAAAATCCATATAGGAATTTAATCTAAAGATTCTAAGTCTATTTATCAAAAAGTTACTAACTGACTTAGATAAAGAGACAAAAGACTCAATTGTAAACTATCGTAGAGTGCATAGGTATGAGGTAACATAAACCTATAACCTAAATAATAACAGGCTGCAGTAGATCTTGTGAAACAAGTATACTAAAAAATTGCAATGAGTAGTATGGAGGGATCAACAATATGAACATAATGATCCCTACACCACGACGGAAGAGCCTCCACTTTAGGCGCATAGAATAGCGAAGAAGAGGATCTCCTATAGTAAGAAATCGCGTCCAAAGCTCGTCCAGTACAGTGCATACAATGCAATACGGACCACACAACGGAATACATGAAGGTTGCGACCTTGCGGGTTGTGATAAAGATGACACGATTTACCCAGTGGAAAAAGATCCTCACATAGAGGAAGATTTCACGTTAAGACCCACAGTAGACAAGAGAGTAAATTACCCATGATCTCTGTGAAGATAGAGATGCTATCAACAGAAATGTATTGTGGTTGTTTATCTTAGCAATACCTGCTGAAACAACAGCGCCGGAGGATACGCGTATCCTATCATTCCGTCCTATAGATCAATAGAGCGTTAACAACATTAGCTCAGAGATCTGGACAAGCTAACACATACGTCTGCAATTGATTAGCAAACTGTGTCGTAAATAAATCATCATTGGGCGCTCCCATAGATAGCAAATCTGATTGAATACTTGTTTGTTGAGAGTCCATTCTGACAGCAACAAGCGACCCGTAAGAGAACAGGAGTCCGGTAAAACAATCAGACTACCCGGAATATGACGGACCAAAACAGAACTTGGTGTACTATAACCAACAGACGGATTCTTTCCATTAAATTGAATAACGGAAACGAAAGAGTGCCTCCCTGGTTCCGGAGATACGCCACTACTGTCGAATTAAAGGACAGGATTTGGGCATGCGTTTCTGAATAATGTTCATGCAATGACATAAAGCAAGCCTAAAAAACATTATTCCGCGGAAGAAAACTGATTGCTAAGAGACTGCGGAACCCAAAGACCCTGGCACTTCGAATCCGTAGAGATCAGTATTATATCCCAATCTGTTTGACTGGCAACCGTCATAACAGCCACACTCGGGTCCGGCAACTGCGGTGGCACTCTCTGAGTCAACCACCGAATGTTTGCCCCAGTCTGAATCTCTTGTAACACTAGATAGACAAGAGAACGTGTAAATCGAGCAAATCATGGATTGCCAAAAAGTTGCCGTCGAAGAGAAGCTCCTCCGAGAACGAAGCGACTCTGAGAGAGTTCTTAACCTTACTATCCACGCGTGTGGATGTAGCTAGGGCTGCGTCACGTCTAACCAACTCCAATCAGCCACTGAAGGGCGGAGTTATACGTGAACAAACTACTGCCCTCAAAAGAAATTACATTGAGAATAATATCCCGTAAATCTTTTCTTGAAGACGTAATGATAACGCCTCAGTAAGGCGGATTACGTATGATAAAGCGTCTAAGTTAAGTCTACTATACATCATGTCGTTTCCAACATTGAAATTGGAAAAGACATAAACGGCGAAAAAGAATATATGCAGTCTTTAACCACACCGTCTAGACGCATAAGAACTCTCGGTATGCCATGCTCTGCCAAAATAAACTATTCGTATAAAAGATAAAATGGCAGAAATGAGCAACGCGGACAAGAAACTAAACTATCATGCTTGGTAGCAGGCTTGTATATATATATATATATAGCGTCGAAAAATAAAACACATGTTGTAATGACAATATTGGACTGCGTCGGTAAGTCAGGGACAATGTCCCTGAACCGATCGAAAAATCCGAGTCCAATGACGCTATAAGTCTCTTATCCAAGATCGCAGCAATGAAGTCCGAAATAACAATCACTGGAAGATAATGCCAGAAGATATGAAAGGCAGCTTCCGATACTACTAAAGGGAAAACTCGAAATCTTTCGAATCCCTTTCGCCATCCTGTCGGACCCTATAAAGCGTTCGGTCGTCCGTAGCTGATGCAACCGCGGACCGCACCGACCCAGCGCCGTCGGATAATTCCTGATTCGACCGAGAAACTGTCAATTGCTGGGATGCTGCGAAACAACTGTGCTAACTCGGATAGCACGTCCGTCACTGAGGCCTGAGTTGAAGCGGTCTTACGATGCATTGCCGCTGGAAGCTCCGTGATCGTTACCCCGTGCATACTACCAATATGCGAGCGAACGGAGTGTATAGGCCTCGTGTCCCTTGGCTACCGGATGGCGCGACCTATTCGCCGTGGAATCACTGAATGACGAAACTGATCGGATACTCGAGGTCACGTAGCCAATGTGCGGTCGTGTGTCCTGCTGTGAGGATGAGGAAGCATTAAGGACAGTCTCTCGGACTGTCAATATAACGGAGCGTCCCGACCGACGGACATATGCTCCGAATGTAAAATATCTGAACCACAACATGCGGTCCCCTATGTTGTTGGACGAGAGAGGGACCTCTCTCGCTCACAGCCCGGACAGACCTGGACAAGCCAGGAACCGGACTAACAGGCTTCCTCCGATCTGTCCTCAATCTGCCGTCACTGGGTGAGTACTAAAGTAATTAAAGTGCTTGCATCACCCAAATCTCCTTCCTAGACCGCAACGGACGAACCCGGCAGCCGAACCATTCGATGAATGTACGCTACACCGGGTGAGCTAGCGAATGTCACTCCGTAGGCGATAGACATATTCCATGAGCACTTATTGCCGCTAGCTCTTCATTAACTATGACGACAGAGGCACACTTATGAAAGACATCTCCATAACTCTGCGAACAAGAAACCAGAAATGCTTGGTTATAGCAAGCATAAAATAATAATATATATAGCGTCGTGCAATAATTCGAAAGTTTGTGTGACATTATTGGACTATGTCGGAACTGAGGGACGATGTCCCTGAACCGAACCAAAAATTTCTAAGTCCACCGACGCTATCAGTTTCTTATCCGGCATCGCAGCATTCTGGTCCGACGAAAGAAGCTGTAGAAGACCAAGTCAGATGACATACACAACAGCATATGTTGTTCCGAAAGGGAAAGCTCGAAATCCTCCAAATCCCTTTCGGTATCCCGTCGGACCAGATGAAACTTTCGGACGTCCGTACCCGCTTCCGCGGAGCGTCCCGCCCCAGCATCGTCGGATAAAATATATGCGACAGATTCAGTTGATGCTGGGATGCTGCGATAAACTGTGCTATTAAGGAAAGCACGTCCGTTCCCGAGGCCTGTGCAGTAGCGGTCTTACGATGCATTGCCGCCGGAAGCTCCGTGAACGTTGACTCCCGCACACTTCCTATGCGAACGTCCGGAGTCTGCAGGCCTCGTGTCCCTGGCTACCGGATGGTGTGACCTGGTCGCCGAAGAATCCTTGATCGGCGAAGCTGGTAATATATCGGCGGTCACGCAGCCAAGGTGCGGTCGTGTGCGCTGACGAGAAGAGGAAGCCTTAGCAGTCTCCGCGGACTGCCTATACAACGGAGCGTCCCGAGCGACGGACGTATGCTCCGCTTGCGACACATTTTGTACCACAACATCTGGGGCCAGATGTTGTTGAACGAGAGAGGGGCCGCTCTCGCTTGCCGTCCGGATGGACCGGAACGAGCTATGAACCGGACTAAAAGGCTTCCTCCGTTCTCCCTCCGATCCGCCGTCACTGGGTGTGCATTAGGTTAATTTATAGTGCTCGCATCACCCCAAAATTCCTTCTAGACCGCAACGGACGAACCCGGCTGCCGAACCATTCGGTGAATGGACGCTACACCGGGCGAGCTAGCGGACGTCAAAGGCCGTCGAACCTACTAGGGTCCTCTTAGGCAATTGGCATATTTACATGAGCACTTTTCCGCTAGCCCTTCATTAATTGTGACAACGGAGGCACACTGTTGGAAGACATCACAGATACATCACCCTAATCTTGATCGTCTGAAATAGAAATTGATAAAGTAGAGTGACCCTGCGGGGAAAGGACCGGAGTGTCCAAATCCCCAATAACATACCGTGACATACGCTTCCCATATTGTCATCGAAATCATACGATACAGAACAGGAGTTAATGCGAGTAAAAAAATATTTTTTCAGAACAGCCCAAGTTTCTGAAAAGTAACGTTGAGCCCCAATGGATCCCAAGCCTAAGTGTGGACAAAAATTTTAAAAATATTTTAAACAATTTATTCAACACTTACGAACAATAATAATGTATCTAGTTATGATTAAAATAACATCAAGATATTATTTTCCAGAAATCCCCCCCTCACACAGAGGGCTGTTGTAAATGTAAACAATGAGTGTAAAAACACTAAAATAAGACTCCAGGCACCCAGGCCCGAAATCAGTTACCAAAAATACACTATCTGATGCAAAACAGAGACTTCCAGGGAAGAAACTGCAGAACATCAGATGGTAGATGCAGAACACAACGCCTAACCACCTGTAGGTGAAGACGTAAACATGGGGAAAAGAACAGAATTCATTCTGTTATACAGCTAAAACTCCCAAGAAAATTTAGTAATAATAATTACAAAAACTATGCCAAAAGCATGGGAGAATAGCAAGGGGGGACTTAAAGGACAGGGAGAGAGGAAAACACTTAAAAAACAGTGTAACTAAATAATCAGAATGACAACAAAATGGCTGCTGCCTCGAAAATAGGTAACTTAACATAATTTCATTAAAAAATTTTAAGTTACAGCCCTGATAATATTCTGTCACACATTTTTTTCCTCTCCTCCTTCTCTATCCTCCTTAGAATCACCATTTCACTAATATTTATGTGTCTGGCATCATTTAAACTGAGATTTATAAGCACAAAGATCAGTCAGATGTTAACTGATGAAGGGCCAAACTTAGAATGATTAATGGCGCCAATTTCGGAACGTCCTTGACACTGCGCATGCGCAGTAGGGGCGAAGTGTGGAGGGCCTTTCAGGACATGTTTTCTTTGGTTTTAGATGCAAATTTTGGGGATTGGGGGGCAAAATTTGTGTTTGGCCCTATATTTTAAGAGTTAGCACCAGCTATGTCTGGGTCATTGGTACAGTATAAAAATATTAACTGGTGATTTTTGTGAATAGTGCGGGCCAGTTTTGGCCGTTACACTGGGTAAAGGTTTAAAGGTATCATAAATGGTTTTGAATTACATTCAATTAACAGGGTTATTCAGTTATTTATTTATTGGTGTTTAAGGTCACATACTTATGCACGTATGGCTAATCATGACCGTGACAGTTTTATGGGTGGAGGAAGCCAGAGTACACAGAGAGAACCACTGAGCAACGATGAGCAGCTGTCTGCTCCGCAACATCGTAATTCCGCACTGCAGCACAGGCAGGGTTAGATTGGTTGAAGACATGTGTACCATCAACGTGCAGTATGCCTTAGTACTCGGTGTCATCTCCCCCCCCCCCCCCATGTGGACAATTGGGGTTAAGTGCCTTGCCCAAGGACACATCACGGGAGTCCGAATCGATTGCTAAGATGGTCACCCATCCGAGGATTAAATGGGCTCGACGTTGCTTAACTTTGGTGATCTGACGAGAACCGGTTACCGCAATGCCACCCCCCCCCCCCCTCCCCCGGTTATTCAATTGAGCGATATCCAAATAAATGGACCTCCACGGTACTACCTACCCTCAATTGAGCCTGTGTTAGTTTCTTCTTTTCTATCTTCTCTCGGTCTTCATCCATCATACTCTCGATGTATCTCTGCATTTGAATATTCTCCTGATCTTTTTTCTCTAACTCATACAGGCGCTCTTGTTCATTTTCAAAAATTTGTTCAAGTACTTTAGTTGCCCCAAGAAGACGTTCATCTTTTCTCTTCTGCTCTATTTCTTCTTGCATTCTGATAGCATTCTGCCTGTCTACTTCCATCATGACATCAAGACGTTTCTCTTCCTCTGTCATCTCTGACGATATCTGCCGTTTCTCCAATATTTGGGCATCACGAATCGCGTGACATTTTGCATTTAAGATGAGCTGAAATGTGGAAAAATACAATTATAGTGGGAATAACTTGTTAAAATATCATCTGACACACAGATTAACTCTTTCAACACGACAGGCCGCTTTTCCAGTCCAAGAACACGATATGTCATAATTTCATTAAGTAGGATGGCTACTGAGTGAGCGTGTGTGGTAGAATAATTAATATTTTCAATGTGCAGTCTGAAGGCTTCTCATTGAAAATATTAATTGCACTACCCCCAAAAAATGGATATGGACTCTTCCAATTTCTGCCATTTAACTGGCATGGGAGATACCACCAGTGTTGAAAGGGTTAACTCTTTACCTAACACGAAAACCTATCCATGTGCTGTTACCTTGTAGTGGTGGTTAGGCTTGAGCACCTTGTTCGAACCCTTGAAGCTATATCGGCCAGGTTTTTACCCCTGGTAGGTTCAACCATGCCGGACAGGTTTCAATGTTAGAGGTCAGACGAAAACAGCACCTGCTCCTCCAGGTTGGGGGTTGGGCGTGGGGCTAACAACCCCATCCTATAAAACACAAATCAGTTACAGAAACTGCATACAGAATACAATTATCAACAGGGATTCAGAAGATTCCAGCTAGAACACTGCCACTATGACATTTTCAGATGAAAGCCCATCTAGGGAAGCCAAGAGCTCGACACAAGAGTTTTTTCGGACCCAAATCCACTATCCGGTTAGGAGCATGGAATGTGCACACTATGTTTGAAACATCAAAGACAGCTCAAGCCATCAGTGAGATGGATAAATAATTCCGAAAGCTGCACCAAGATGGACCCCAGTTGGGAAACGAAAGAGGGGCAGGCCAAAGACCACCCAAGCTCTAGTGATGTTCCGATAACGAAATTTGCCATCGGACCGATTTCTGATTATCTAAAGGCATTATCAGCCGATTTCTGGTTCAGGTACATTATTATCCCTGTGTCGTATATAGTGAAGGACCACCCTCCCCTTTCTACTATAATACTTTAAACTTCGAAGTAAGATAGATCAAAGAGCTCTAAACACGCTGTCACGTTTTATTCCCACTAACATCGCAATGCAATCACTGCCTTATGGTGTCTTAATGCCGAGTGTTTTATTTATCAGATACATTCGTCACTATCTTCGAGAATGTCAATCAACGAAAAATAACCATGACTCTGAAAAGTATAATTCGTCATATTCATGTGAACACAAACGAATGACAACACTTTGATACTAAGGTTGCTGAATCGTCCTGAAGCTAGAGCCAAAATGCACGGGGGTGAATTGTTTTGGTTCCGAATTGTTCTTCCCCCATTGCATGTCCTTGTCTGTCTCCCACTTATCAACTCTCCAGTGTGTATTCTCAATTTCTCGTACAGATGAGCATGACTGGAAATACTCTGTACACAGATTGAACAACTCTGAGAAATTCAGAACGCATCCATAATCCACATCCAAACACAACTCTATTTACGATGGTGTATGTGATGTCAGGGAAATGCTTTTAGCTGTTCAAATTTTGAAAATGGTCATGCTTTCACGGTATTAGGTTGGTAAAAGATCTCTTTTCACTAATATACTTTGATAAATTTTCACTGTTTTTTTTTTTTTTAACTAATCAGCAAAAGCCGATATTCAAGTGAGGGGTCCGATGTTTTTCCGATGGGCAGTTACCGGCCGATAACCGATCCCGATTCCGATCATCGTAACATCACTACCAAGCTCAAGATCGTGACAAGTGGAGAAAACATATTGCTGCCATATGCAAGCCTGAAAATAAGCAGTCTGTCCTTTCCCATACAGTGGGCCAGTTTATCCTGTCGGTACCTCTTTCTGTTTATGTTTGCGACCTTGATTCAGGTTGAGATTCACAGAGGGTGAATTTAGTGATGCTACCCTGCTTTGCAGGGTAGCATCACTAAATTCACCCTCTGGGGACCTCATTTTGCAGATGACAGTCTGCTTATTTTCTGGCTTGGCCATATGTCCCACCGGGGATGAAGTGGATAAGTAACACGAAAAGCAGACGACACCTGCAAACAAAATTCTTGAATAACTGAATATTTTAATTTTTTGTCTCAAAAACATAGTTTTTGATCCCTCATTGGAATGGGCTCATTGAGTTTGTTCCAATGAGGGTCATAAGCTATTTTTTTTGAGACAAAAAATTATAAAAAATAATGAAAATTGAATGGTGATTTTTGTAAATATCACTCACGGTTTTAGCCATTACTTAGGGTAAAGGGTTAACAAATTCTCCCAGTATATTTGGAAGGGCTTTTCAATCCAAGTTAGAAAAGAAGACAATATTAAACAGGACAGGGTGCATCGCTAACAGGCAGCCAGGACTTGACTGAAATCACTGCTAAGTTTACTGAATATTTTAACGCTGTGACTTGATAGGAATTCAGGATACTTGGCCAGGCCCTTAAGGGTTAACTTATTGCAAAAAATAATCACAGATATTACATACCTCATTAAGATGTTTAATTTCATCTTCTTGCTCTTGTCTCATCTCATTGGCTTTAGCTAGCAGATGCTCTGCATTCTCCTTAGCTTCTTCTTCCAAATCATTTAATTTTTCATTCTTTCTACGATTCATATCCAATGCTTTCATCATATTTTTTCTTTCTTGACTAGCATCCTATTTTTAAGAGAAAAAAAACATTAAAAACTAGAAAAACTGTGAGCACTGCTCACTAAATGATACCACCCACTCCCACCAAGAAACATTTTACAACAACAAAAGTGTGTTTAACCTTTGGGGGGGGGGGGGTCACTGTTGTTCAAGCTGAGGTCGCGATCCCTGGAGCAGAGGGGAAAAATTGGAAAAAACAGTAAAAAAGAGTGCCAGATGTGTAATTTAGGCATGGTGGAGACCCTGGAACACTTTCTTCTAGAATGCCCAAAGTACCAGTCTAAAAGAATAAGATTCACTGGGAGTACAATGGGGAAGTGGGATGGGAGAATGAAGGACATGTGGTTGGGGGAGACTCAAAGGAGAGGGTTAATATGCTAATCAGAGAGATTGGGAAGAATGGAGCAAGGGATGTCATCAAACAGTTCATCTGAGTGTTGGGAGGAGAGGAGAAGCATGGGAATAGGGAGGCAGTTGGGTGTACAGGGGTAACCAAGGCCTTCTCATCCGAGAACCGCGACAAATCAGCGGCTGGCCAAAGTGTTATTATTATGTAGAGAGCGCAAACACTGACACCAATGTTTGAAGGTTTCATTGAAATCCATTCACTAGTTTAAAAGATGTTGTGGATAGCAAAAGTCAACCCCCCCCCCCCCCACACACACACACACACACAAGCTTGAATTGACAAAGCCCATTTTTAAAAATGGGAAATCCTAAAAATGAAAATATCTGAAAACAAAACAAAAGGTGCACATCTTCAATATATGTAAAAGAATGTCTGAAAGTTTCAATGAAATCTTTTCAATGGTTTAAGAGGAGGAGATGCGGATAGCAGATCTGTACAGAATGTCAATTGAAATGGACAAAGTTCATTTTTCAATATGGGAAACTATAAAAAAGAAAATATCTGAAAACAAGATAGGAGGTGCACATCATCAATGTATGTAAAAGAATGTCTGAGAGTTTCAATGAAATCCGTTCACTGGTTTAAGAGGAGTTGCGGATAGCAGATGTGCAACCCCCCCCCCCCCCCCCCCCAGTGTAACACCCCTATAGCATAACGGACGGATGGATGGATGTCGGAATATGAAAATATCTGAAAGAAAAATAGGAGGTACACATCTTCAGTGTATGTAAAAGAATGTCTGAGAGTTCCAATGGAGTTTGTTCAATGGTTTAAGCGGAGTAGCATATAGCAGATCTATACCCCTCCCTACTAAAACCTGAATTAACAAACACCATTTTTGAATATGGGGAGCTGCAAATATGAAACTATCTGAAAACAAAATAGGAGGTGCACATCTTCAATGTACGTAAAAGAATGTCTGAGAGTTTCAATGAAATCTGTTCACTGGTTTAGGAGGAGTTGCGGTATTAACTGGTATTAATTAAAATTACTGTTGGTCGTCAATATATGTTCACATGCATTTTCCTTGTTACAATTTCTGAAAGAGTCCAAACAGATATTCTCCCATAAATTGTAGCAAGGCAAATCCATACAGATGAAATAATTTCACTTTTAAAATAACTTGAAGGACATCCACAGCATATAATGCCTTTAAGCTGTGATACTTGCACTTTGGAATAGAGCCAAAGTTTGGGCTTCCAGCACTCAACTGGTTAAGCAAAATAACTTGCGCCTAAAAAAATTAAAAATCTGTTTCTCAGCACTCCCGCCTTAGTACACGGAATCATCGTGCCCCCATGTGGACAATAGGGGTGCAGTGCCTTGCCCAATGACACAACACGGGAGTCCGAATCGATAGCTCAGGCGGCCACCCATCCAAGGACAAACCGGACTCGATGTTGCTTAACTTCAGTGATCTGACGAGAACCGGTTAGCACTATGCCACCGCTGAAGTTAGTGACTCCGTCTATAAAAAAAATAAAAATTCCTGAAGACATAACTACTCTCCTTATTAACAATTTACCCAACACAAATAGTAGACGACACTTGCAAAACAATTTTTTGAATAACTAATTTTTTTTCCCCATTGCAATGAGCCAAATGAGCTTGTTCTAACCAGAGGTTATAAGTTATTTTTTGAAATGGAAAATGAAAAAAATAATAAAACAAGTGCAATGCCAAGGGTCCATTAAACCATAGCACCAATACAGCAGGCCACCAAATATATCCATGGGACACTAATGCCCTGCTTAACCCTTTACCTAATGTAACAGCCAAAACCGGCCAGCACTATCCACAAAATTCATCATTCAAATTTCATTGCTTTTTCATTTTTTGTCACATAAACATAGCTTATGACCCCCATCAGAATGAGCTCATTAAGCTCATTCCTATGAGGGGTGATAGGCTACGCTTTTGATGCAAAAAAGGAAAAAATAGTTATTCAAGAATGTTGTTTTCAAGTGTTGTCTGTTTTTCATGTTAGGTAAAGGGTTAAAAGTGCCATAACTGCGCCAAAAAAATCAGACCAGGCCCACTATCAATTCCAACCTATATTATGTGGTTAGAAACCAATGTATAAAATTTTGTTTCATTACGTTCACTGCAGCTCAAAGCAAATTTATCGTCCATAAACCATATTCAGCATGTCCGTCCATCCATCCACTCACCCAGACAAACAGATGGATGAATGTACATACAGAAGGTCAAGGGTAACACTCAATACTCCTTCGCCAAATTGGCGGGGACCTAAAAATTTGAATGAGTTTTGTAAATAATGCTGGCTGTATTTGACCACTATATTAACCCTTTACCTAACATGAAAAGCAGACGTCACTTGCAAAAATAATTCTTGAGTAACTAATTTTTTAAATTTTTTGTCTCAAAAACATAGTTTATGACCCCTTGTTGGAACGAGCTCAATGCGAGACAAAAAATGAAAAAATAATGAAAATTAATTGGTGATTTTTGTGAATAGCGCTGGACGGTTTTGGCCATTATGTTGGGTAAAGGGTTAAATAAACGTTACTGTTAACAATTTAACATGTGTTTATAAACAAGAATATGTGCAATATCAAAAAATATTACCTGTGCCTCTTCTTTCTCTCTTTTCAGTCTTTCCTGCTGCATTTCAATATCGTGTTTGCTATAATGTTTTGCTGCTTCAATGATTCGTTCAAATTCATGTCTGGGCAAGATGACTGAATTTCCAGATGGATCTTCTGTTGGTACACTTGGAAGAAATGTAAAAAAAAATACACTTAACCCTTTACCCCACGAAATCACCTGCATCCGTCTGCGTAATATGCAAATTCAGCAGTTGAAATAATATTATTTTTCAAACAATTTCAACAAAACCATATCATGTGACCCCTCGTTGGAACGAGCTCGTCGAGCTCGTTCCAACGAGGGTTCACATGATATGGTTTTGTTGACATTTTTTGAAAAATTTGAAAAAATTATATTTAAAATAATAAATTTTGATATCGTCTGCGTTGGGTAAAGGGTTAAACCTCCTTTCATTTATTCAACAACAGTATTTCTAACTTTAACACCTTGAACACGTGAGGCCTTTTTCTGGTCCATTAACATGATACATCATAATTTCAGGATGGCTACTAAGTGAACGTTTGTGGTAGAACAATTAATATTTTGAATGTGCAGTCTTAAGCCTGCACGTTGAATATATAGACAATAAATATATAGTGTGTTTTTATATCTGTGTTATACAACGAGTTGAAATATGGTTTATTTTTTCGAGGCTTCGCCGAGAAAAAATAAACCATATTTCAACGAGTTGTATAACACAGATATAAAAACACACTATATGTTTATTGTTTTTATCTGATAACAAACAGACACCCGTCTCGTGCGTCTACCCGACTTATATATGCTTCCCACGGGCCTCCAAAGAAAACCAGTCTATGAGACAAAAGAAATAGGACAAGATGCATAGAGTTGTGTCCCTTACATTACAAAATCGATGACGGCGATTGTAAAGTGCGATTGCACTTCTTGCATGATGTAACTGCGCTGGAACAAAATAAATTTCAACTATTTTATTAACAGTAACAAAACGGTGTTTCAGTAGTTATTCCTTTTTTCACATAGTTCCAGTTTTCTTCCGTGTTTTATGCTGTAGTCCCAATATAACAAATAATTTTGCGTTTGTTTACAATTTTTACGAAGTGGCTTTTTTTCAGGTAGAGCAGACAAACTTTTAATTAGCGCAGTTCCGCGAGTACTTTTGATCAAGGCCGTGACTATAAATAGTTTGCAGTTGCCGCATACTAATTACTATTAACATTCAAGTAATTTCTACAATGTTTTGAAGCAAAATTTTAGGTTGCCTTTATTGAAGCAAAATAAATAAGAAATGACACCATCAGAGGATTTTGACAAAGTGCAATAAGCGTACAATTAAAACCTGCCCTGTGTCTGTGATATAACGATGTTTCATGAATGAATGAACGAAAATGGAATTGAAAGAGGTCAGAGGTCATTCGCATAAATTATAATTATATACAACACCCGTTGTATATACTTCAAGTATATACAACGGTTGTTATACTCTATGGTTATCAGATAAATTAATTGCTCTACCCCAAATAATGGATATGGACTCTTCCAATTTCTGCCATTTAACTGGAATGGAAGATACCACCAGTGTTCAAAGGGTTAACCCCTTACTCAATGTACATGATATCAAACTTAACTATTTTAATTATTTTTTTAATCAAAATTCAAACCATTTCAACAAAAACCGTACCATTTAGCCGACGATATCCGATGACCCTCAATATTACCCTTCATTGGGTTATGAGACCAGGTCAAATTAGTTGAACCTATTGGGTGTCAAGGGAGACAGCCAATGTCACATTCACATCAATAACAAACTCTTGCTGTCTGTGTCGAAAATCATAGATCACTCTCAAGATATCTAATGACTTACAAATATATCATAATTTTTTTTAGTTCCGATACATTTTATAATGGCATTTCAAGATATGCCGCTGATATCATTCTGGCTCTGGATGATGTTATTTAAAACAAGCTTGAAACAACAATTTTACAGAACTTCTGTTAAAATGTAGCTTTAACCCTGTATCCAGTGCACACGATATCAAAATTTATTATTTTAATTACTGGTATTTTCAAACTGTTCAGAAAATTTCAAGAAAGCCATATCACATGACCTTCTCATTGAAATGACTGCAAGACACACGTTCCAATGACAGGAGGTCATATGATATGGTTTTGTTCAGATTTTCGAAAAATTAGTCTACAAGACTTTTTCTCTGGTACCCTCACTAGTTTTGAAAGACTGTGTTAATTAACCCTTTTCCTAGCACAAGTGACCAATGCGTTAGGTAAAGAGTTAACACAGTCTTAACACATCTCATCAACTTATTATACAGTGGAGTGATCATAATTAAAATACAACAGAATTTTGAACCTTTTGCAAAATTTCATTTGTTTCTTGAAACACTTGAAAATCTCCAACCTGGATCACTGAATGCTGTCCCCCATGCTCCACCCTTCTTGCATTCTATCTTAAAATATGAGGCATCCTATATACAACCACAATGGTGGGATATAAAAATTACAGGATCATTAATTGGTTGAGGGCTATATTATTTTTAGTGATCTGAATTTGTTCATGAAAATTTGTTTTATTACAAGTTATTGAAGAGTGCCCAGAGGCACTCTTCAATAATTTGTGATAAAACAGATTTATATAAACCAAATATTATTCATATTTGACTGAATATGAAACATGAGCAAGGAAAATGTTGGCTTTTGCTCTGTTCCCTCATTTTTTTTTTGAAAGCCCTGATAGTGGCTTCTGGCACTTAACCAGTTATCAATTTCAAAGAGCTCTGTATGGAAACGAAAAGGCTAGATACGTGTATAAACCAGGGACATGGCTAGTGGTTTCCAATTGGGGAGGTGTAGGGTAGTGAATTTCTAACTAGGCAGAAGGACTGGGAGGGGAAACCCCCTCCCAATCCCTCCCCCTAGTTGGAAATTCACTACTGACAACAATTTTGAAAATGAAGCCATGAAAGGGGCATAAAATTGATTCTAGTAACTGAAATGCCAACACATTTATCATAGAATTATCAGGTTGTTATTATTATTTGGTATTATTCTGGGAATTGAATATGTACCAAACAAATGATCAAGCTGAGAACTTTGAGCAATTCACGCTCTCCTAACACTGAATGAGATCTTATGCAGGAATGATCAATTTTCGATGTTTCATCATTTTGTAACTGTGAATGATGGAATTAACACGGGATAACGATTTTACATGATGTGATTTTCTTGAAGTGCATTTCAAGGATTTTTTTATTACGATAAGTAAACGTACTATGTACTATAGAAATCACGTAACTGATTGACATCATGCATACTTATGAAGCTCAATATTGCATACACTATAGTTGTAAATAGTAACAGTTGGAATTTTTGCTGATTTGAAACCGAGTTGGTATTTTGGGAAGTAAAGGAGACATCAGCATCACCAAAGAAGTTCTAAAATCCAGGTAGATGGAATTTCCAACTACTCATGACTTGCCCTCCAAATTTCCAACTATAGGAAATTCTGGCCAGGATTTGGGGGGGGGGGGGGGGGGGGGGACACCCCTAAAGCCACATTGCCATGCCCCTGGTATAAATATACTCACACTAAATTTCTGATCAAATCTTTTGTTATCACTTGTACAGTCTCTTTGTTGTCATTTTTTCCACTTTTGTTGTTATTTTTATTTTTACGTGCCCGTGCCTTTGCTGCATGTTCTATAGGAACTTCTGAATAAGAATCAGCCTTCCATTTATCCTGTAGCATATCATCTCTTTGTTTAACATGTGTTGGAGTTCCAAATAAATTTTCATCAACATTAGAGGTGTGACTGATAAGTCTGTACTGCTTTGTTTTTGCTCTTTTGGAGCCTGATGATGCTGAGCTGGCGGAATAAGCACTGCCAGGCTAAAAATAGAAAAATTAATAATACAGACAGTACACAGAGTAAGGCTTAGAAGTTTATCAACTCTGAAGGTCGGTTTCAGTTTCTGAGAAAACCAAAATTGAAAAGATGGTGGTAACAAAACAAAACTAGAGATATGACTGTCCCAGATGGGTCTGTCCATACATGATAGTAGGGCTGCACGGTATATCGATAAACTGATATATACCGATATTCAAACCAATATCGATTGAATACTGGTGTAATTGTAAAAATATTGGTTTATCGTCATTATTTATTTACCCACAATTTAATTTTCAAGATGTTTTGAGTTTTTTAACTGTAGCCCTGAATGAATAATATTATCCCTTTATCCAAGGAATCGTCTGCTTGTGTCCTCGTAAATATACGAAATAAGCAGTTGAAAAAATAATTTTCAAAAATTTCAACAAAACTATATCATGTGACCCCCTCATTGGAATGCGCTTGTTGAGCTCGTTCCAATGAGGGGGTCACATGATATAGTTTTGTTGAAATCTTTGGGGAAAATCAGATAAATTAATTTTGAAAATAATAAATTTTGATATCGTTTGCGTTGGGAAAAGGTTTTTCGAACAGCATCATCAAGTCATGCTAATTTGTTCTGACTGTAATGCCTCGAGTCTCGATTGTGGTACTTGTGTTCATATATCTATATTTTCGATATACCAGTATACCGTGGTATTTTTTTGAATACCGATACCAGTATTCGGTTTTGAATATTGTGCAGCCCTAGTCCACACCCCCCTGCTGTCATGACAATTCTAAGATGAAAAGGGGCATAAGTTCATAACTTGGGCAAAAAAGTCTGATCAAAACTATAATCACAGGTGCACAGGTTCCCATGGTAGTAAACAACCATACCAAGTTTCAAAGGAATTGACCCATAAACATCTGAAAATCTCTTGACAAAATGCAGGCCTGTGGGGTGGCTATTTCAGGTCAAAAAGGGGTATAATTCTGGCAAAAATAGTCTGACTGGAACTATAACAGTAGGTGCACAGGTTCCCATGGTGGCGAATACCGGGTACTTATACCAAGTTTTGCACAGATTGATGCATAAACATCTGAGAAAATTTTCAGACAAATTTACGTCTATGGATGGACAGACTGTGAAGTGTTCTTCCAATAGAGCTGAAACGGTTAATTGATTAATCAATAATCAACATCTTGATCGATCTACAAAGTAATTGATAAATTAACCGTTACTTTTGAACTACTGTATTATATGGGTTAATAACAGAACAAACATGCTCCAAAACAGGTAAAACATTGTCACACTGACTCACATGCAAGTTACTTGCTGACAATACTTGTTTACTTGCATGATCATAATACTGTATCAGTAGCTGGAAATCGTCATTCTTAACCCTTTACCCACTGCGGGTAGCAGACTATACTTGCAAAATAAATTCATGGATTACTAAAAAATTTTCCATTTTTGTCCCCAAAACATAGCTTATGACCCCTGACTGGAACGAGCTCTGTCCAATGGCAATGAGGGGTCATAAGCTATGTTTTTGAAACAAAAATTGAAAACATAATAAATATGAATGGAAATTTTTGTATATTGGCCCACTAAGTCGGTTTTGTTTGTTACGTTGGGTAAAGGGTTCATGCTGTAAATCATCAACGTTATGGCAGTTATTCAGATATCTATTTGGACAAGTGATTAATCGGTCAACCAGGGTTAATCCACTTGATTAATCGATCAAGAAAATTCCTTAACCATTTCAGCTCTATCTTCCAATTTCGGAAAACAAATAGTAAATTATTATTTTTATGGCTCTCCAATATTGGAAAATGATTTTTGTTTTTTATCCAATGCTTATTGATTACCAAAACATTAACAACACCATGGTTACTAAATCTACATCCTAAAGGGGCATAAATTTGTTGGTCAGAGATGGGTTTGTCTGACATTCTGGCCATACTGAAGCCACACAATAATTCTCACATTCTTCACAACCTGTGAATCTCAACCAAGGTTCCTCCCCAGGAGCTGTCAGAATACTTGCCATGCCACCAACTATCACAGGTTGGATGAGTTCTTAACTTTAACAGATCTAAGTGGTGTAGCTACACTAGGGGGGGGGGGGGGTAGGATGGAGATGTCTGGATGCCCCCCCCCCCACCCCACCCCCAACAAAAAAAAAAACATTGATCCAATGCAAGCTTCACACAACATACAGCCCCAAAATGGTTGCCAATATAGGGTCTAAAGCTAAACATGCTACAAATGCCTCAGAGTTCCTCTTAAGAGTACTAATTTTGCCAAATTTTTCTCTGGATTGTGGTGTGGGGAGAGGGAGGGTAGTCCTAACTAGGACCCACTGGTCATTGTCCCCTCCTCCCATTTCCTTTCAGGGAAGTGAGAAGAGGGAGCAAAGACTGGAGGGTCCTAGTTAGGACTATAGGGAAGTCCCCAATAACCCAAACAATGACCTTTCAAATACCATCACCCTGGACCCCAAATCTGGCTATGGCACCTCTTATTATAGAATACTGGCTATGCAACTGACAGATCGAGAAGTGGTGAAGCCAAGGCATGAACCTACCATCCTTCTCAAATAAACTGACTGATTACCACAAGACTAAGAGATCCAAACTCACAAGACTGGTTAGTGACAGGCCTTGAAATGTTCCAAACCTTCTACCTGTCATATATGACAGGTGGAATTTTTCTTATCTGCTGCCATCAACTTTCACCTGAACATTGGAAACTCATGTCAATTTATGAATATATAGTTCCGTTACTGAGTGTAATTGTGTTTAAAAAATTTAAATCTATACTATGAAAAATGTGCATATATATTATATTAAACTACTGGTATCCCATTTACATATTAACAAATATTGTTGGCCTTTCCCTGTTCTTTATGCTTTGATTTTCATATCAAATCATTCACTGATTATTAACTGCCCATGTCACATATGACAAGTATGGTAAGTTTCATTTTTACCTTTTGCCACACAATTTATGACAATCAGCCACAGGCTGGCAGGCATACATTTAGTCCAGGTTGGTAAACAGTGGCTCTTTTATACCTCAACTGGTACTAGCAGACTTCCAGGCACCAGAGGTGCGAGCTGTCAACTCTGGCAGTTGATTTCATATATTTTTGGTGTTTTCTACCTCCCAACCTTCATTTTGATGAAAAGTTTGTGTAATATTTAATTTGAATTTAAGGAATATCAGAGATGGGAATATCAAAATAAACAGAATTCCATTACTTACATAGCACCTTAAAAAACGGATTACCTGTTTTAAATCATATTTTTTCACTCTTTTCCAGGCCCGTCATTTTGAAAATTACAGGAGGGCACTTGCTGGCTCTCCTTGATTTATATTCACGTGGGCACAAGCCCACCCATATGGGCTGGTACATACCAAAATCATCAGAATCAGGATATTAAGGAGGGCCATAACTTGCTCTCCTCAGAAAAATTTCAGACAAGCTGTAAGGATCTGGAGCAATCACCTTCCTCAAAATGCATTTCTAATTATTTTAAGTATTTAATCACAGAGTTGTGAAAACTGTTCTCATAAAGTATCCAGAGATGTTCTATGTTGCCATTCCCATTATCAACCACCCAACTATGAACAGATTTGTGGTGTCAGAATTCACTGGTTCACTTCATCAACAAGCAATTGGCCATAAGCATCATCCAAGTGGCTTATTGTCTCTGCTTTTGTCACCAAACCTTTCAATATAGTGCATAAAGTTTTATATGTATGCAATGTCAGCTATGAGAGGAGTGCGAAAAACACAATGGTCATCAATTTTTTTCTGTATTTGGTTATTATAGCCTTGCATGAACCACTCGCACTACATCTTTAAGACTGTTTTGAAACTGCCATTTTGGCTTTTAATTTGTGCAAGGTCACGAGATGTAAACATTTCAAGAAAACATGTTGTAAGCAATGGGAGAAAAGAGCAGGTGGAGTGCTTCAGACCCCATTACGTTCACTGGTGTGAATTCAAAAAACATTTAGCTAAGGTTACCATTTGGTTAAGACAGTGGCAATATTGTATGAGAACTTTCATTATTTCGAACTGAGTTCCTATCGACTTAAAATAAATGGTGTTTGAATACATGCTGTGTTATGGTTCTGTGGCCGTCAGGAACTGTTTCAACAACTTTCAGGGATTCCCCAAGCTGAGAAACTGTGTTCCCTTGCTGTCATTCAAAACAAGTCCCCACCTCCATAAAAAAGTCTTTCAACCTGCGATATATCATCATTTAAAGTCATCAAGTCACAACACTCTATTATGAATTTCTGTTTCGTGAGGTGTCATGCCCAAGAATGGGCAAGCGTTCCAGTTCCTTGTCCTGTACCTGGGATTTTTTATTGAGGCTCTAGAGTACTCATAATTAGATCCATCATGCAGTCCCATAATCAAAATGACCTTATTTCGGGTAATTCTGGGTAATTTTGGTTTGTTGTCAGATTATCATTTTCGTCTACAGTAATTTCTACATGGAGTTTTACAAAATAACATGCGAAAAAAATAACGCAAATAAATAAGATTAAAAGTGGTCTCAGAACCTGTCGGTAGAGCAATATGCGAACAGATGAACTGGAGGAGTGCAGTCCATTTCATTTTCAAATCCAATCATGTCCGCTGCTCACTCAGCGACTCCAGATTTTGTCAAATACAATGTCTGTTTACTTTCTTTAGTTTATCATTTTTCTGTTTAGAACTAGAAATGAAATGGCAGGTTGTCGTTCGTTCATTTACCTGAAAATAACTATCTAACTCACCATATTTATTAGTATTGGAGAGTCTTGCAGCAAACAAATAATAAATTCTGATTTTTACGGCTCTCCTAAATCAGAAAATGATCGCTGTTCTTTCATCTAATGCTATTGATTGTGTATACATTAACGACACCATGGTTACTAAACCTACTTCCTAAAGGGGGATAAACTCGTCACACAGAGAGAGGTTTGTTTGAATTAGCTGTCTAGACTGATCTGCCATGCGCATTCAGGCCATACCGAAGCCACACAATACATAGAAATGGACACATCTTACTCAAATTCAAACTAATCTATTTTGCACTGTTTGCGTCTGTCAGCATGATAACTTGTGCCAAGTGTAGTTTATGCATCGCAACACGCGTTTGTCTAAGGCATTTAAGTAAGAAAAAGTCTTCTAATAATAACCCTTTTTAAAATAATGTCATCAACCAAATACAACTGAAAATAATCATGGAAAATAAAATCTCGACGATTTACCGGAACGTGGAACCCTGATTTGAATTACATGCAGGGTGCTGAAGACACCTCGTACCAAGACAAGTCGGACCACATTGGCAACATTTGTTGACATACGTTAACTGTGAGGGCCACATACATTAACTGTGAGGTCATATTAACCCACCCTCCGCCCTTTAGTACAGTGTAACCTCATATTATTTTTATGAAAAACATAGCATACAGCATTACAGGGAACAGAAATTAACATATTCCCAATTATCACAATTCTTGTCTTATTTCATAATCCTTTCATAAATATTGAACATTTTCCTTTTCATCAAACAAAACACACAGACAAGTTAAGCTATAGTGTCATTGACACTTTCATTATATTTTCTGTTCCAAACAGACTGAAAAGTTGGCGAGTATAGATATTTAGCGAGAGTGTTTGAACAATGCAGTCAGAACTTGATTGGCAGTAATTGTATTGAGGTGGCTGGTTGCTAATCCCATTGTTTCAGTTTGTGAAAGATACACAGTGAGTTAATTATGAGTTGATGGTCCAAATAGGGGAAGTAAAAAAACACAAAAAAGTTTTTTTTAACAAACAATACGGTAAAAAGCACACAAAAAATTTTTTTTTAACAAACAATACCAGTTGATAAATGAGTGTCCTTTTCTTCAGATGGAGATCTTTTTGTATTAGAAGACTTGAACGGTGAAAAGAACCCATGCCAGAGGAAATGTTGGCGATCTGTGAAAACGTCCAACACGGTATAAAAAACCACAAACTTTAAACCTAATGTTTACTATGGTGATTGTTATGAAAATAATATTGTTATGGTTGTGAATACATCGCTGTCATTTGGGTATTGTCAAATGACAACTTTCACACATTTCTCCAATTTCCACTCTTCATCTGTAATTGTTATTTCGGATTGCTATAAAAAAGGATTGTGTCACATCAAGGTGTACTGGTTATAAACCATAATGTATAGAGTTACTTTCTAAAAAAGAAGCAAAATAACAATACCGAGGCCTGTCATTCCGGTTGTTTCACAAAGCAAGTTTTTAGTGATTACAATTCTTTTTCTCCGATTTCCACTCTTGATCTGTCATTATCATTTCATGCCATGATAGAAAAGTATTGTGACACATCATTGTGTGCTAATTATATATTTTTATGTATCACATTACTTTCTTAAAAGAGTACAAAATAACAATGTCGAAGTCTTGTGATTCTGGTTCTTTCACAAAGCAAGTTTTAGTCAGGCTTGGATTTCTGAAAAATTCAGGGTGGCAATAAATCGCTACTTAGGTGAGCAAATTGCTCTTCTGAAATCTTTTTCACTTTTTTTCCCCACAAAGATCTTCTAAAGACTTAGTTAACCCCCTGCACACTGATGTCAAAATATCTAAATTTTAGACAGAAAAAATTTCCCATAATGCAACTAGAAATTTAACCAATTCAGTCTCGTTCGACAGAGCTCATTGAGCTCTGTCAAACAAGATTGAATTGGGTAAATTTCTAAGTGCATTATGGGAAAAAACAGTTTCCTGAAATTTCGGTATTTTGACATCAGATTGAAGGGTGTTAATACCGGGTTGGGTAATTTCTCCTTCTAGTGCATTCAAGCCAATCAATTTTTAAATGAATTAATAAAATGTTAATGAATGAACCTGTATTCATTTTTTACTATCCCCTCCACCCCCAATGTGGTCAGATCGATCAAGAAGTTCAGGGGGACTGGTACATGTAGTGGCCGACACACACATGTACCCAGCATATTCTGTACATACGTTCCATGGTCCGTCACCATCGAAAATAGCTGAAAGTAGGTGAGCAAGAGCAAAAAAATGCTTATGCCAGATTAAATTGCGTGAGAAGTTAAGGCAAGCTAAAAATCGCTTGCGTCAGAATTGCATGACTGTTTAGTAATGACAATTCCATTCCTACGGTCTTCAATGTATATCTATTGTTAGTTAATCAACAACATACCATTTTGGGGTTGAGTTATTTGTAAAATGAATGTACAGCTGAAACGGTTAAGGGGTTTTCTTGATCGATTAATCATAGGGATTAACCTTGGTTAACTGATTAATCACTTGTCAAAATAGATATCTGAATAATTGTCATATTGATGATGATTTACAGCATGAACCCTTTACCCAATGTAACAAACAAAACCGTCTAGGCCTATATACAAAAATCTTCATTCAAGCTTATTATGTTTTTGTTGAGCTCATTCCACTGAGGGGTCATAAGCTGTATTTTTGTGACTAAAATTGAAATTTTTTAGTAATTCATGAATTTATTTTGCAAGGATCGTCTGATACCTGCAATGGGTAAAGGGTTAAGAATGACCATTTCCAGCCACTGATACAGTATGATGACAATGCAAGTGAACAAGTATGTCAGCAAGTGGGAGCGAGGTGGCTCAGTGGTAGACTGTTGGACTTCTATGCTAGAGGTCCCGAGTTCGATCCACGTTTGCGACGACCTGCGTTGTGTCCTTGTCCAAGGCACTTTATCCTGTTTGCCTACATGGGGGGCTCGATGGCGCCGTGTACTAAGGCGTACTGCACGTCGATGGTGCACATGTCTTCAACCGCTGTAACTCTGCTTGAGCAGATCATGAACAGAGTTAGAATGTTGAGGAGCTGACAGTTGCTCATCGATGTTCGGTGGTTCTCTCCGGGTACTCCAGCTTCCTCCACCCGTAAAACTGTCACGGTCACGTTTAGCCATTGTGCATACAGTTAAAACTAGAAGTCCTGTCACGAACTGTGCGCTTATCTAGGCTTAATTGCGCGTAGGATTTGTGCGCAATTGCCATATCGAATAGCATTCAAAGCACAGCAGGTTCTCCTGGTTACTCATAGCAATCACAGGCAATGTTTCTGTCAATGAACCTCCGGGTTACCCGGAGGTCCATTGGCTGAAACATTGCTTGTGCACAGGCCATATGTACAGAATTTGATAGCCTTACTATGGTCATAATGCGTAGATTAACGCGTAGATCGACGTGCGATGTGTGTGCATTTCATGGCATGACTTCTAGTTTTAACTGTAAGTATATGACCTTCAACACCATTAAATAATAAGTAAATAAATATGTCAGCAAGTAACTTACATGCTTTACTCTCTCTCATATAATTGATGTGACTCATTGTGTCAATGTCTGTCTGTTTTTGGAGCAAGTATGTTCCTTTGTTAACCTGTATAATACAGTTGTTCAAAAGTAATGGTTAATCGATCAGTTACTTTTTGGATCGATCAAGATGTTGATCATTGATTAATCGATTAATTGGTTAACCATTTAAGTTCTAAATGAATGCCATTCTGTATCATTTTTATGGCATTCTGTGGCATTCGATGTCATTTCTGTGTCTAGGAGGTCCCATTTGAAGATAAATTTTGGACCAACTTTTAAATAATAATCTCTTTGGAAACTGCAGCAGGATTAAACTGTAAAACTATCTGGAGCAATGATCAATTATGCCCACCGATTGCTAAAATATCTTGAATGAAAACTGACCTGAAATGAATGACCGGACACCTTTTCTTTTCACAGGTATCACAAGTAACAGGAAACAACATTTATCTATTGACTAAAGTGAATTTTTTGATTTGATTGGTTGATAGATACGTGGTATGAGACCATATTCATTGAAACCCACGATACGTCCGCCCAGCCACTGACAAATTTCCCATACCCAGTGGAAGCCTCGTTTCGAAATCTACAAATTGTCCATACCCTGTAGAAGACCCTCCAATGTGGGGGTTCATAAGCTATGTTTTTGAAACAAAAAAGAAATTCAATAATTTTTTTATACTAGTCATATCGGCATATTTTCACAAAAACTCTTTTGCACAAAAATTCCACAGAAACCTGTATGGCTCAATAATGGAAGATAAAAGATCTCATGCTGTGTGTGTTCACACATGAAATAGATTGCACTTCTAAAACGGAAAGTCAATAGATAAATTTGTTACACCGTATCTGATCACGTGGTACAGGTTTTTACCTACCCGAAGCCAGCCGTATCCCATTCGGCCTGCCTTCGGCCGAATGGGATACGGCTGGCTTCGGATAGGTAAAAACCCGTACCATGTGATCAGACACGGGGTAACTAATAATACATGAAAATAACTGACTGAATAAAAGATAAAAGATTTAACCCTTTACCTAACATGAAAAGCAGACGACACTTGCAAAAAAAATTCTTGAATAACTAATTTTTTTCATTTTTTGTCTCAAAAACATAGGTTATGACCCCTCATTGGAACGAGCTCAACGAGCTCGTTCCAACGAGGGGTCATAACCTATGTTTTTGAGACAAAAAATGAAAATATAATGAAAATTTATTGGCGATTTTTGAGAATAGCGCTGGCCGGTTTTGGCCGTTACGTTGGGTAAAGGGTTAAGGGTTAAGATCTACAATATATGCTCTATGTATTCCTAGTACAACTGGCTCAATCACTTTTATTCACTTAACCCTTTACCCAACATAACGGCCAAAACTGGCCAGTGCTATTCACAAAAATCGCCAATTGAGTTTCATTATTAGTCGAGTTGTGACAAAGTCAAACTCGACTTATAGTTTGGTGAATGGCGGGCAGGCGGGCGGGCGGGCGTAAACAATTGGTTTCCGGATGATAACTTGATAGTGGTTCAACTCACATTCATTAAACTTCATACGTAGTTTGGTCTTGGTGGGAGGAAGAACCCTATTGATTTTGGACATGCTACGTCAAAGGTCAAGGTCACAGTGACCTTGAACGTAGTAAATCTTAAACAATTGGTTTCCGGATGATAACTTGATAATGGTTCAACTCACATTCATGAAACTTCATAGGTAGATTGGCCTTGGTGAGGGGAAGAACCCTATTGATTTTGGACTCGCTACGTCAAAGGTCAAGGTCAACGTGACCTTGAACATAGTAAATCGCAACAGTACGTCAAATGTAAAGGTCACAGACCCAGCACACACTAAATAATTCATTTGCAGACAATAACTTCATAATGATCAAACCCACCTTTTCTGTTGTCACAACTCGACATTGGATCGGTGATCCTGAGCGGCATTTTTTTATTCATTTTTTGTCTCAAAAACATAGGTTATGACCCCTCTTTGGAATGAGAAGTATTTTTTCAACAGAGTTATAGTACTTACTTTGTTTTTTATTCATTGAACCAGCACTGCAGTACTAGTGGGGGTATAATTGCCTTCAGTAATACCTCTTGTTTGTTCTGTAGGGTTTTACTCATCAACTAAGTTGACAAATGAGGAAGTTAGAAAAAAGAGAAATGAGATCTTTGAAGAAGAAAAGAACAGACAGTTATCATTAATACGACGAGTGGAGAAAATTGAAGTTAAATATAATGGTGTACCAGAGGACTGTACCCTAATCATGAATAAACATGTTTCAACTCCTTATAACTGTGCAATGCGTGAGTAGTATTTTTTTTATTTTGTTATAGTATGGGATGGCACAATATGTCTCTTAGTACAGGGTTGAGTAATGCCGCAGCACTAGAAACAATCAGGGGTGAGCTTGGGTGGATGAGGATCAAGGACAGGATAGACCTATTGAAACTTGGTTATCTTAATTATTTGGTAAATCTCCCCGATAGCCGATGGTGTAAAGTAATGTTCCTGAGAACTTTCAACTCAAATATCAAGACGGGGTGGATGGTCCAAGTGAGGGAGCTAGTAGAAAACTATTCATTGGAGATCTCGGACCTTGACGTTGGGGCAAACCAGAGTAAAAAGATCATCAGAGAAAGGGTCACGGAGGATTGTAACCGTAATTGGCGAGGGGGGGTCAAATCAAAGAGATCTTTGGGTGGCCTGCGTGATAAAGAGAAGCCTGGTTTTGAAGAGTACCTTGATGGCACCTTTGGGGGGGCCACTGTTGTTCAGGCTGAGGTCACGGTCCCTGGAGCTGAGGGGAAAAATTGGGAAAAACAGTGAAAAGGAGTGCCAGATGTGTAACTTGGGCGTGGTGGAGACCCTGGAACACTTTCTTCTAGAATCCCCAAAATACCAGTCTAAAAGAACAAGATTCGCGGGGAGTATAATGGGTAAGTGGGATGGGAGAATGAAGGACATGTGGTTAGGGGGCGACTCTAAGGAGAGGGTTAATATGCTAATCGGAGAGATTGGGAAGAATGGGGCAAGGGATTTCATCAAGCAGTTCATCTCCGAGTGTTGGGAGGAGAGAAGAAGCGTGGGAATTGGGAGGCAGTTGGTAGAACAGGGGTAACCAAGGCCTTCTCACACGAGAACCGCGACAAATCAGCGGCCGGCCAAAGTCTTATAATATTACACATTATAAATTTTTACATTCTATATGCAAGCCTGCAAATATTTTTTTTTGTCAGGGCCAAAATTAGGATCACCAGCAGGGGCATCAGTAGCATGGAGGCAGAGGGGGCAGCTGCCCTCCCTACCCTCAGACCACAGGGGAGGGAGAGGGCAGGCAGTGCCCTTCCCAGGTTCATCACCCTATGTTTTTCAAACTTTTATTCTCAAAAGTAAAGCTAAAATACACCCCAAATTTGTTTTGTGAGCTTTCAGAATTAAAGTAGTGCTAGTAAATGCCTCTCCCCCTTCCCCCCCCCCCCCCCCCCCCCCCCCCACTGCCTCCCTGCCCTGAAATGCTTCACTGATCACCAGTAGAGCTGGCCATTTTTGGTTTTCTGGTTCGGTTCTGATTTCTACAGCAGCCCAGAAAACCGAACCTCAAGATACTTCAAAAACTGACTGAATGTTTTTACTGTATTTATACATAAACTGACACAGGACTAGATAGTGGCCACTATGCAGTGTGCAGAATTTCAAAAATGACTCTAATCGACTGACCATTCACGTGGATTGGAGATGGTTGCTTTTTCATAGTCACAGTTTCTTCCTTATTGACTTGTCTACTGACTGGACTTTTAGTCTACTGGACGAATCAGTAAGGGAGAAAATGTAACAATGAGAACATGGCATAGATTGGATGAACTTGATTCATATGTTACACTAATTTCTCAAACAAAAAATCTTTCCTAACGCAACATATAATGAGCTGGAGAACAGCTAATTTGACAAAATATGCAGTAGATCTTTCTGTCCAGTCTGTTCAACAGACATGACAGTTTAGGTCCATGCAAAGTTTCTAGATTTGTTTTGGATTTGAATCCTTCATGGGATTCAATTTCATTCGAATCGATTGTCAGGTATTCGAAATTTTGAATCCGTAGTGCAGTTGTGCACTGGTCTTCAACCAATGCTAACCCTGCTTGTGTGGAGTTAGAATGTTGTGGAGTTGCCAGTTGCTTGCCATTGCTTGGTGGTTCTCTCCGGGTACTCCGACTACCTCCACCCGTAAAACTGTCACGGTCGTGATTAGCCATTGTGCATAAATATGTGACCTTAAAACACCAATAAATAAATAAATAGTGCAGTTTGTCTTGCGCAAATCTACGTTAATAATTTACACGTCAATGCCTGCAAATTACCAATTTATGACCGTATTAACTGCAGATTACAGATACATATTTATGCGTGTGCAGTTCTTGAATTCTGCTATGTGAACAATGAAATATTGGCGATACATTTTATCGCAATTCAGTAACAGTCATCGTGAGAATGTGGCAAGATACAATTACACTAAGCGCAAATCATGGCAAATGTAAATACACATTCTGGATATTGAAAGTACGCCTATTGCATTTTATATGATGTTATGTCATGACTGTTTGCCAAAATGGTGAAATTCTGTTGCTTGACATTATGAAATGGGAATCAGAACAGAATTTGAACTAATCTAATTGTGAACACAAAGGGCCTCTGACAGTTTCAGGCATATAAAAGAGAGAGCTTCATAGAATCGCAGTACAGTTGCCGTGGACTGGTCTAATCCATGCGTGGGCAATGATGTCGAGCTCGTTCCAAAGAGGGGGCACATGATATGGTTTTGTTAAAATATTATGAAAATTTTTAAAAATAATATTTAAAACCATAAAGTTTGATATCTTCTGCATCGGGTAAAGGGTAAATTGCAGTGCCATATATTCTCCAATCAAAAAGTATTTATAATTGTTCATAACAGCACAAAAAACACTTGCAAACTTTCATCATATGGACCACCAGGTGATGGTGATGGTGATGAAAGTTTGCAAGTGAAATACATCTTGTGTTTTGTCCCCTGAAGTTGCAGTGAAAAATCTATCCCATGCCAATTTAGTAGTAATCCACCCTTCACATAGTCTCAATATTTTCTTTCTGTTTAATCCATTAAGTTTGTGATTTGACTACCGACCTCGCTAATAGCACTTTACATTTGCGTAGCACAGCACAAAGTTCGCAAATGCTCTTGTGTGTTTCAGACTAGTACTTCATTCTTCCGCAGTAAGGAGCTCATTAACTAACAAGCATTTTCTGCGTTAATTGTGACAGGACTTCTATGTTCGTCTGTAAGTTTATCTCCAGGATACAGGAAAGTGACCAAAAATCCCCCAAAACAAAGGCCAAACATAGTGTGAATGGGCTTTGCCCATTTACATTGTTTTTGGCCTTTGTTTTACACTATGTATAGCCTTTGTTTTTTGGGTTTCATAACTCAAGAAATATATGTATTGGGACAGCTAAAAATAATTATTTTCACAGGTGTCCCAATTCTTCGAAAATGGGAAAAGAACACAGCCTGGTCTTGATTTGATGCTGAATAAAGTTGTGTGTGATTCGTTTTCCATCACTATATACGAAAATCGCCATCCAATTTTTTTTATATTTTCATTTTTTGCTTCCAAAACATAGCTTATGATCCCACATTGGAATGAGCGCATTGTGCTCATTCCAATGAGGGATCATAAGCTATATTTTGGAAGCAAAAAATGAAAATTTTTAGTTACTCAAGAATTTTTTTTATGAGTGTCGTCTGCTACTAGCGACGGGTCAACTGGAAACAAATCTCCTGAATGTCCCAAACTTTGGAGCATAAAAAAAATATAGTTTTCTGGAAAAAATGTGTGTCCCAAATCATAGAGTGTCCCAATACATAGAGTAAATACGAAAGACAGAAACAAACGATCATTCCTTATAATTAAACTTGAGGGGCAATAAATTTAAACACTCTCTACTATGCGGAATTAAAATAAAAACCGGGTCACATCACGCTTCCTGGTGATAACTGAATAAAAAGGTATCGTTTTCTAAAATTCTGTTTGAAATAACGATACATTTCACTGAACACTGTTCTTGTGTCATTAAAAATTTTATTGACCAATGAATTGCGTAAGTTAAAAGGAACGTCATATGCCATACCCACGCAAGACTTCAGTCTCCTTCTCCACTTGTCGTGAGGGTGCCGTCATTCAGAGCAACACCGAATTAAATTTAATTCTGATTTTTACCATTTCCTGAGAAACTGAAAACACAGTTTGTAAATGCAGAGTTCGATATAAACTCAGATGACATGAAGTTGGTTGAACTTTGTCTCAGAAAGAGTTCATTTAGGCTATTTGGAAATTGGAAAGTTTTGTTGGTGTGAGTTTTGTTTGTGGATTATTATGACCTGCCATTGTTTGCATTTGATTTGGATAAAACGATGATTGCAGGCAATCACCTATTGCATATAAACAAATTGAACATGGAATAAAAAGCATGATAGGGATTTCGTTGTTTATTAAATTTTATTTTGAAAGTCTTTTTAATATGATGAGATAAATATTAATTACTTTTTATGTTGAAACAACATGAGCGTGCAGGGGTTCTTTTCCATTCACACAGTGCAATGTAATTTCCAAGACAGATATTGGAGCGTGGTTCAGGGTGGGCCCAAATATGTTTTTTTTTTGGTTCATTCTGTTATGAAAAAAAAAAGGAAATACTTTAGCCAATCATTTTTCCTGAAAATGCATGAACAGAAAAAGGGTTTAATTATACATGTAGTGTCATGAACCCCAATAAAGAAAATAAGTTGGCTAAACCTGACTTGTTGTTTCTGATACAATTTAGTAATAAACATTGAAAGTGGCCTTAAACCCCAATAAACAAGCAAGCAGTTGCCTATCATGATCTGCAATTTTGTTGTACATTTCAGATATTGGTGAACTGTTGATGAAACGCTCTGTAGTGGCATTAGTTAATGATGAACTCTGGGATATTCACAGACCATTAACAGAGGACTGCACATTGAAGTTTCTACATTTCAAAGAAGAAGATCCAAGACCTGTGAATAATGTATGCAGGCCTTTTGATTCTCCCAAATCCACAATTGTAGACTCTGCCCAAATAGTGATAACTGTGCCCAAACTGTGGGGTGTTTAAACTCTTTCAAATTCCCAAACAAGTTGGCCACATCCACTCACTAAATTTACAAATTGAACACTTGATAAAAAATGATTTTTCTAAAAATTTAAAAAAAATCTTATCATATGCCTTCCACACCAGAAAATAAGTGGTCAGTCAAGGACAATGTCAGGCACAAGAAGGCCAATGTCTGACTGAGGTTTAAAAACAATCATTCAAAATGTCTGGTACCAAAATTATCAATGAAGTTCAATGATCAGAACATCATGCATGCTGGAAATCATGTACATAACTAGCAAACCTAAAATTAATGATTATTGTGATTTCTAGTCCTGGCAAGTTGAGAATCTGAAAAAAGTGACTGTACAGCTCATGTGTATTGACAGCATGTGAAGGAATGCGATTTGATATAGCCATACATGTATCTAAATTATATCTGAAGGGTAATTCAGATCCAATTCAGAATGAAACCAATCATACCTTGTTTGGCAGGGCTCATTGAGCCCTGCCAAACAAGGTATGGTTGGATAAATTCTGAGTAGTTTTAGGATGAAGGTACATGTACACCCAAAACACATTATTTCGAATACTCAAACTCCATTTTATAATATGTCAGATATCATTCTTAAATGACAAGACATGTTTCATTTGGTGTCTGGCATTTTGCCTGGAAGCGCAATGAAAATTATTTTCAGGCTTGATGCCTTCCCTAATTGGGTTCAAATGATATGGTTTTGTTGAAATTTTTAGATTAACTTGACTGAAAGTCAAGATAAGCTATTGCCATCACGCGTGCAGAAGTCTGTTCACATTTTCTTCAGTACAAACTACACACCGTAGTTCTTTTCCGATCATCACTAAATTTCATGTGCAGGTTCAAGGTTATGTCTAGATGAGAACATCCTGTTTGGTGTGCAATCAGTCAACCACGATGGCTACGCAGGTTTGAAACCCAAAATCTTTCAGCACAGTCTACAGGTCATATTTATGAAGGGATTTCATTGTAAATTGGTAGGATGACTCGGTATAATGTCTAGATGAGAACCTCTTATTTTGATCAAGATCGTGATGACTGCTTAGACACGTGACATAGATTGGTTTGGCACAGTCAACAGTTCATATTTATGAAGCGATTTCATTGTAACTTGGTAAGATGATTCGGTATGGTGTCTGGATGAGATTTTCCTATTTTGGTCACAATTGGTCAGCCATTTCTGCCACTCAGGCATGTGACCTAGATTCCCTTAGCACTGCCTACAGGTTGTATTTATGGATTTCATTGTATTTCATTGTTACTTGGTATGATGACTCAGTATGTTATCTAGTTAAATGGGTTAAATAGAGAATTATACATGCTATAATGCTCAATTATATTGTTGGTGTTGTGTCTTTCTTGTTTCAAGTAAATAAAGCCAAAAATAAATCCTTTCTCTCCTTTTCTCCTTGAGGAGATATTCTTTTATACATAATTGAGTTATTGGATTTTCCTTTATGTCCTAGACCCTCCAGCCTTTTTACGATTCAGCTAAGTCTGGGCCATTGGTTTACAGTATAAAAATATGAAAAAATTTTAAGTAATTTATTTATTTTTTATACTTAACAATAGCCCAGATGGGGATGGCCCTCCCATGAGTTGGGAACTCATACCTCCCTGCTGACTATGTAACATTTAGCAGGCACTGGTTGTAAGAATGAGGCTTGGCACCAATTTCGGTACTTCCTGGATACTGTGCATGCGCAGTGGTCAAAAGTATGGAGGACCATATAGGACATTTATTTTTTGGTTTTGGATGCAAATTTGGGGGGCAAAATTTGTGTTTGGCCCTGGATATTTTGGAGTTAACACAAGCTACGTCTGGGCCATTGGTGAGTATAAAAAATATATAAATTACTTTAATTTTTTTCATTTCTCGGGCACCTCCCTTGACATGGAAAATCTGCCTCCTCACCTTTTTTTTTTTTACCTGAAAATCATGTTGAGATCCTGCTATCAAAATTGTTGTTAAACCACACTGAGTAAATAATAAATAATCTGACATTATTAAGGCCTTAAAAAGTTAAAATCTGTTTCTCAGACCCTCTGCATGGTCATTTTGGCTGCCACATGCTCTCTATTTATAACCATTGCAAACTTAAAAACATAAAAATTAAGTGGTTTATGTCTGATATTTTACCCAAGTTATTAAAACAGATAAATTTGACCCTTGAGTGCAATAATGCTTGGCAATGCTTTAGGGGATGAAATACACCACTATCCGGGAGTGCAGTGGCTCAGTAGGTAGAGGTGCAGGCTACAAGCCGAGAGATCCTTAGCTTGAATACCACCTGCGACAACCGCGTTGTGTCCTTGGGCAAGACACTTCATCTCCATCTCCCGCGTGGGGACACGGTGGCTTTGTGTACTAGGCGTACTGCACGTCGATGGTGCACTTGTCTTCAACCAATGCTAACCCTGCTTGTGTGGAGTTAGTATGTTGGGGAGCGGACAATTGCTCGCCATTGCTCGGCGGTTTTCTCCGGGTACTCCGGCTTCCTCCACTCGTAAAACTGTCACGGTCATGATTAGCCATTGTGCATAAATATGTGACCTTAAACACCAATAAATAAATAAATAAATACACCACCATCCATGCTTTTCTGTAGATTATGATGCCTACATATAAAACATAAAACAAACCAAGAACATGAACTTTTGATGGCAAAGAAATAATTACAAAAATAAAATAAAAAACTGCCTGCCCACACTGGCCTGCAATTTTACAAGAAATGGCCTAAGAAACAGAAGATCTACTTTGTGGGGCGTTAGGGGATAGTGTTGCCTAATGGCAAACTTTGTTATAGGCTGTACTGTAAAAATATACTTTTGTATTTAAACTTTTTGTTTATTTCCAGATTTTTTGGAAGAGTTGTTCATTTATTCTAGGACATATACTAGAGACAGCATTTAATTCTGAACACTATGTAGAATTATGTAGCTTTCCTCCACCGGATGGTAAGTTGGAATTTCTTTTAAAATGAGTTTCAGTACTAAAATTGGACAGGTTAGTGTGGGAACAAAAATTTTCATAGAGATTTGATTATTTGACTATTTGTAAATTTTTTATACATGTACTAATTAAATGGCTGCTGTGTTTTATATACTGCATAGAAGTCAGGTATATTTTTTTCAGGCCCAACGTCAGGGGTACCATCAAAATCCCCTGACATAAGGCCACACTAAGTAAATCTTCTGTTTCTCCTCAGGCCATTATTTGTCAAATTTCATGTGGGCGAGCGTTTTTGTTATTTTATTTTTTATTTCTGCAATTAATTCTTTGCCATCAAAAGTTCATGTTCTTGGTTTATGTTTTAGGTCTCATAATCTGTGGAATAGCATTGGTAGTGGTGTATTTCGTCCTTTGAGAGCAAGAAGGCTTTGCAATGCTAAAGCATTGCAAAGCCTTCTTGCACTCAAGGGACAAATTTATCAATTTTTTTAACTTGGGTAAAATATCAGACATTAACCATTTAATTTTTATTTTTTTAAGTTTACATTGGTTATAAAAAGAGAGCATGTGAGCCAAAAGGACTATGCAGGAGGGACTGAGAAACAGATTTTAATTTTTTTAGACCTAATAACCTCCAATGTAATCACCCCTAACTAAATCCCTCCTTGACAAAATCCTTCCCTGACAAAATCTCCCACCGACAAAATATCTCCCTATAAACAAATACGGTACACATATTTTGCGAGTCTGGAAACTTGAATACTTTACAAGCAGATTTGCACTGGGTGACTACCTGCTGACTAGTACTTGAGGGAAATAAGGGAAAAAATGCCCCATGTTTTGTTTTATTATGCCCCGACCATCCGTAGGAGGTTTGGGTGGGCATATAGTCAAGAGTTCATCAGTCCATCCGTATTTCCTTTGTCTTCCATACAAATCTTTTGCATTATAACTCAAACATTGGTTGTAAGGTTTTGATGTTCTTTGGTATGGTGACAGACCGGGATGGGAAAAAGACCATCCACGTATTGCGGGTTTCACCCATGCATGCATACAAGAGTTATGGCCCTTCTTATACTTCAACAACTTTCCGTATAATCATTTTGCAATTATAACTCAATCATTGATAGGTGGATTTTGATGTCCTTCGGTATGGAGTGAGGCCAACATAAGGAAAACAACATCCACATTGTGGGTTTCGTCCATAAAACATACCAGGAGTTATGGCCCTTGATATGCTTGGAAAACTGTCTATACGAATGATTTGCATTAAAACTCCAGGAGCGGTTGTTGAACTTTGATGTCCTGTGGTATATTGACTTGGAAGAAAGGAGATTCAACTATTGTAGGTTTCGTCTTTGCATATATACCAGAGTTATGGCCTTTGTTAGACATTAACTGGTAGAGTGCTAAATTAATCTTAGTGATCAAAATTTGTTCATATATCCTAGCATTGTTACAATTTATGGGAGAGTGCCTAGGCACTCTCCTATAAATTGCAACAAGGCAAATCCTTCAAGACTATATAATTTCACTTCAAGGATAATATGAAGTACATCCACGGAATATGAAGTCTTTAAGATGAGTTACCTGCACTTCAGATTAAAACCCAAATATGAGCTTCCAGCACTCTACCAGTTAAAAGGCAGTCTCTGTGAACTTTTTTGTATTGTTGTTTTTTCTCTGTGAGAATAATTTTTATTGAATGGCAGCAGAAAATTGACTAATTTTTATATCGCCCAACTTGAATGGGTATGCAGGGGAAATATATTTGTTTCTTCAAAATAGAAGACATTTATGCCATCTTAAGAAATGCCACCACACCAGTGAGCAGCATAATTATGCTATCCATGGTAATGCATGAGGATTGCTCTTTTTAGCTTAACCCTTTACCCAACGCAGATGATATCAAAATTTATTATTTTAAAAATCATTTTTTCAAATTTTTCAAAAAAATTTCAACAAAACCGTCTCATGTGACCCCTCGACGAGCTCGTTCCAACGAGGGGTCACATGATAAGGTTTTGTTGAATTTTTTTGAAAAATAATATTTTTTCAACTGCTGAATTTGCATATTACGCGGACGGATGCGGGCGATTCGTTAGGTAAAGGGTTAACTTGACAAAGTTAAGATAACCTATTTCCATCATGCGTGCGGAAGTCTGTTAGTCTGTGAGTCTGTTCACCTTTTCCATTAGATCATCACGAAATTACATATGCAGGTTTGGGGTCATGTCTAGATGAGAACTTCCCCTTTTGGTCGCGACCTGTAAACCATGATGGCTGCCTGAGCCCAAAACCCCAAATCTTTTAGCACAGTCTACAGATTTTATTTATGAAGGGATTTCATTGTAACTTGGTAGGATGCCTCTGTATAATATCTAGATGAGAACCTTCTCTTTTGGTCATGATCTGTCAACCATGACAGCTGCCCAAGCCCGAAACCCAAAAACTTTTAGCACAGTCTGCAGGTCAAATTTAATATGGAGGGATTTCATTGTAACTTGGTAGGATGACTCTGTATGATGTCTGGATGAGAACTTCCCCATTTGGTCATGATCTGTCAACCGTGACGACTGCCCGAGCCCAAAACCCAAAAACCTTTAGCACAGTCTACAGGTTGTATTTATGGAGGGATTTCATTGTAACTTGGTAGGTTGACTTCATATAATGTCTAGATGAGAACGTCCCCTTTTGGTCACGGTTGGTCAACTGTGATGGTCCAAAGCCCGAAAATCTTTAGCACAGTCTACAGGTCATATTTATGAAGAGATTTCATTGTAACTTGATAGGATGACTTCAGATAATATCTAGATGAGAACATCCCCGTGTATGGTTTGGTCACAATCATTCTGCCGTGACGGCTGTCCAAGCCCAAATAGATGATAAATTGGTGACTTTCGTTGATATAGTTTAACTGTGAGGGTCGCATACATTAACTATGAGGGCCACATTAACCCACCCCTCAATTCTTTTGTTCAATCTACACCTCATATTATTTTTATTGAAAACATAGCATACAGGGAACAGAAATTAACATATTCCCAATTATCACAATTCTTGTCTTATTTCATAATCCTTTCATAAACATTGAACATTATCCTCTTCATCAAACATAACACACAGACAAGTTAAGCTATAGTGTCAATGACACTTTCATATTTGTACTGGCCATGATTCTCGGAAGGATATTTGATTTACAAAGGCTGAGATTTTCAGATCATATGCATCAAGCTGTGGTAACCTGGCAGGGACCGACCTGGGCATGCGCCAGTGCGTATTTGGTTCTGAAACATCAGGACCTGGCTTTTAAATCTCAGAAATAGGCTTCTCAGTTGGCGCGTAACTTCTCAGATCATATTTTGATATTCTTTCGATGGATAATTGAGAGAGACACTCTTACATGTATTATATATATGATTATCATTTATCACTGTTGTAGAGTGCTTAAGTTAATACTTCAAGTCTTAATTACCAAGCATTAATCTTCACTGTGGTTTCTGATCAAGTCTTGGCTGCCTAAATAGGCAGCCAAGACTTGATCATAAACCACAGTGAAGTTTAATGTTTGCTATAGTGTACTAAATGAAAATGATGAGAGCTATTACATACTTGCAGTGTGTGTTACAAATAGCAGTGTGACTCCGTAAATTGAAATCTGGCACATGAATTGAAAAAATAGTCTCCGAGGCTAGAGCGTATTTTAAATAGTCCTGATCGGTCCCTGCCTGGGCTTGCTTTCATGTTGTTTTGTCGCTATATAAATATTCCTGAATAATGGAGATATCGAAGAAGTGCTCTGTAATAATTAAAAACAATCAAACTTTGTATAATTTATCTTTTCAGTGAAAAGTGGAAGTTTTGTTTATGATGTAGATTTAAAATTACCTAACTGGAAACCAAAAACGGTAAGGGAAATAAATTTAATTTTTGAAAATCTGCCTTCCCAACTTTTTTTTAACCCTTTACCCAACGCAGACGATATCAAAATTTATTATTTTAAATACAATTTTTTGAAATTTTTCAAAAAATTTCAACAAAACCATATCATGTGACCCCTCGTTGGAACGAGCTCAACGAGCTCGTTCCAACGAGGGGTCACATTATATGGTTTTGTTGAATTTTTTTGAAAAATAATATTTTTTCAACTACTGAATTTGCATATTACGCGGGTGGATGCGGGCGATTCGTTGGGTAAAGGGTTAACCTATAAATCTTTTCAGTGATACTATCTTACACTAGTAGGACTAAAACAATTAACCAACAATATCTTGTTGGACAGAGTACAAATTGCCCGCATCTGCCCACGTAATACGCAAATTCAGCTAAAAAAATATTATTTTTTTAAAAATTTCAACAAAACCATATCATGTGACCCCTCTTTGGAACGAGCTCATCGAGCTCGTTCCAATGAGGGGTCACATGATATGGTTTTGTTGAAACTGTTTGAAAAAATTCAAAAAATGATATTTAAAATAATAAATTTTCATATCGTCTGCGTTGGATAAAGGGTTAAGGGGCTAATTCCAACTTTAATCACATTTTTCTACAACAAAACAGGTGCCCCCCCCCAACATGCAGGTTTGGGGTAAACTTGCAAGTAACATCCAAAGTGCCATTGCAGTTATACCCCCGCAACGAGTTGTGGGGGTATACTGGAATCCTCTTGTCCGTCCATCTGTCTATCCAAATTTTAACATTATTTTGTCCAGGGATTTATCAGATGTTTATGGACAATTGTCATCAAAATTTGGTATGAATGTTCACCACCATGGGAACCTGTGCACCTGCGATTATAGTTCCGGCTGGACTATTTTTGCCAGAGTTATGCCCCTTTTTCACGTGTCTTAGAATTCTAGAATTTTGTCCAGAGATTTTTTCAGATGTTTATTGGTCGATTCCTTTGAAATTTGGTATGGATATTCACTACCATGGGAACCTGTTCCCCACCGATTATAGCTTTGATCGGACTGACTCTTTTTGCCAGAGTTATGCCCCATTTTGTCTTAGAATAATTAATTTTGTCTGGAGATTTTCTCGAATGTTTATGGGTCAATTCCTTTGAAACTTGGTATGGATGTTCACTACCCTGGGAACCTATGCACCTGTGATTATAGTTTTGGTTGGTCTTTGTTTGCCAGAGTTGTGCCCCTCTTTGTCTTAAAATAATCATGGCAGTGGGGCTGGTGGGGGTATGGACAGGCCCATCTGGGACAGCCATACCGCTAGTTGTTTCTAAGCAAGTCTTGGCTGCCTACATAGGCAGCCAAGACTTTCTAAGAAACAACTGCAAAGTCATAGGATGTGGATTGTCAAAGTAAAATGTCTAAAAAATCTCCAGGCCCTTTAGGGTTAATGCAACTTACTTTCACCTGTCCTGCATGCTCAAAGTACCCCTAGGTGCCATATAACATACCCCCAGGTGCCATATTACATACCCTTAGGTGCCATATAACATACCTTGAAGGTTAAACATGCAACTGCAGTATGAGAAATTTTCAATTCAATTTTAACCATAGAATTGTATAAGGAGTTAAATTAATAGGAAAAAAAACATTTCTCTCCCTCATCATAGAAATAAAAAACTATTGTTAATAGGCCTAAGCTGAATTTTTTGTAGGACCCCCCCCCCCCCCCCCCCCCCTCGTTTTTCAGGCCTTTTTTTTGTAAAATTGCATGCAGGTATTTTTTTATTTTATTTTATTTTTTTTGTACCTATTTCTTTGCCATCAAAAGTTCATGTTCTTGGTTTGTTTTATGTTTTAGACTTCATAATCTACAGAATAGCACGGTTGGTGGTGTATTTCGTCCCTTGAGGCTAAAGCATTGCAAAGCCTTGTTGCACTCAAGGGACAAATTTATCAATTTTATTAACTGAGGTAAAATATCAGACATAAACCATTTAATTTTAATTTTTTTAAGTTTGCATTGGTTATACATGTAAAAAGAAAGCATGTGGCAGCCAAAAGGACCCTGAGAAACAGCTTTTTAACTTTTTTTAGGCCTTATTTTGTTTTTGGGGGTTTTTTTTTTCGCCCAAAACTATTGACATCTTCTTGACAAAAGATTTTTTTTTTGTTTGTGAAAAACTATACAGTGGAAGCCTGTTAATTGAATAGCAACTTTGCCAAAGAAAATTATTCAATTAACAGGAATATTCATTTAACAGGGATTGTGTCACTTTCTTGTATTCTACAGATAAACATAGCATTAATTCTATTATAAGAGAGTATATGCCTGTATTGGATGTACTGAGGCCAAATAGGTCTATAACCAAAGGAAAACTGGGGATTTATTCAATTAACAGGAGTTTACTCTATAACCTATATTCAAATAACAGGTCAAATTTGTACTGGAGGTATGGTAAATGGTTTTGTGTTTGGAAATTATATTCAATTAACAGGATTATTCAGTTAAGAGATATCCAATTAAGAGGGCTTCACTGTATATGGCATCTACTAGATAAAAAATTAGAAATAATGTTTTCTTTTATAATTTAACTGGCACAACGGCTAATTTATTTTTCAGATGGAGTTAAATTGCCTCAGTAGAATTGGATCGAAATTAAGTAGTGAGAATTTACCATTTGAGTGCTTAGATATGGAGGTGTCCAAAGCAGTAACAATGTTTGAAGATAATCAATTCAAAAAAGAACAGATTCCCCAAATGGTATCGGATAAAACGGGTAAAGTTAAAGTCTACCGAGTTGGAGAACATACGGATGTTAGTCAAGGACCATTGATTTCTAATACTAATATCTTAGGAAGATTTCAAGTTACTGCTGTAAGTTTGTATGAATAGTAAGTTAGGGCCAGGCCTGAAAATACGCAGCCTGACATTTGCAGAATGAGGTCCCCAGAGGGTGAATTTGATGATGCTATCCCATACAGTGGGACAATTTATCCTCTGGGTACCTCTTTCTGTTTAGTTCTGAGACCCTGATTCAGACTGAGGATCACAGAGGGTAAATTTAGTGATGCTACCCTGCTGTGCAGGGTAGCATCACTAAATTCACCCTCTGGGGACCTCATTTTGCAGATGACAGTCTGCTTATTTTCTGGCTTGGTTAGGGCTGTTGCGATTAGTTGATTAATCCACTAACTGACAGCTGTGAGTTTTAATTGATCTTCATTCGTTTTAAAATGGTATAAGTCATGTATAACCCTTTATCCAATGTAACTGCCAAAACCGACCAGTGCTATTCACAAAAGTCGGCAATTAATTTTCATTTTTATGCCCCCTGACTTAAGTCAGGTGGCATATACTGATTGAAGTGTCCATGTGTCTCCGTGTGTGTGTCCGAGTCAGTAACTTGAAAACTGTTAGGGCCACAGTCATCAAACTTCACACAATTATAAAGGACCATGGGAGGATGTGCCACACACCATAGCCGGGTTCGTACCTTCAAGGTCACGGTCACATTTCAAGGTCACACTAAAAATCGGCCAATATTCGTGTCTCAGCCATAACTCAGAAACGATATCATAGTACAGTTGTTAAACTTTTTACAAATGTTAAGGACAGTCAGAAGGTGTGTCATGTATAATAGTTTCCACCACATCTGCAATGTGAAGGTCACAATTGACCTTCATATGTTCAGGGTCACAAATCATGTCTCAAGCATAACTTCAAAACTATTAGGGCTACAGTAATCAAACTTCACACAATTATAAAGGACCATGGGAGGATGTGTCACACACCATAGCCGGGTTCGTACCTTCAAGGTCAAGGTCACAATTCAAGGTCACACTAAAAATCGGTCAATATTCGTGTCTCAGCCATAACTCAGAAACGAATCATAGTACAATTGTTAAACTTTTTACAAATGTTAAGGACAGTCAGAAGGTGTGTCGCGTTTAATAGTTTCCGCCGCATCTGCAAGGTGAAGGTCACAAGGGGGGGGGGGGGGAGGGGCATGTGTTACCTTAGTAACATTCTTCTTGTTTTGAACTTTTTTGTCTCAGAAACATAGGTTATGACCCTCTCCTTGGAATGAGCTCAAGGTGTAGTAACAGGGGGGGGGGGGGGGCCTAGTTAGGACTAGTGAAGGCAGGCCTTGAAAATCCTTGGTAGTTGGCAATTTTGGCCTTGAAAAATGCTGAAATATATTCGTGAAACATCCTTGAATAGCTTTGAATTTCATCAGTCCTTGCCTGCAGGAAACCTGAAATTGCTCACCATTGTGACAGTAAATGAACTCACCAGTGAAAAGATTGGAAAATATCCGATGTCCTGGATACAAAAACGAATCGAATTGAATCATAAAACCAATTCACAAGGCCTTAACCTGATCTTTTATATCGAGTTTCCTCTGATTTTCAAGTTTCCATGAATTCAGCAATAACATTTCTTTTCTCTGGGTACTCCGCCTTACTCCACCCATAAAACTGTCCAACCACACGAGGTGACCCAGGCTGTTGAAAGTGTCATTAAACCACAATATATAAATAAATAAATAATCTCAGTACACATTTATGAATAACACACACACTTGTAGAATGATACATCAACAAAGCATTCATTTATATTCTGTCCATGTTTCTCCTGCCATTTACATTCAATACCCTGGTTGTTTTTATTGGGGATTATACTTCAAATTAGTTTGACTGAAATTGACTCTAAGTACACAAGCTGTTGAGCAATGGCATGTGTAAGCTAAGCCAGTTAATCAACATCCAATATCCAAATATATTTAAAGTCTTATTCGAGAGATGTCCATCACTTTAATATATAAATTTCGAAAAGTTATTACCAATAAAAACTTACCGTTGAAGGCGATATATCATTTAAGCTTTTTTTCACAATACAGTGGTGGGCGTGGTGGCGTTGCGGTAACCAGTTCTCGTCAGATCACCAAAGTTAAGCAACGTCAAGCCCGGTTGGTCATCGGATTGGTGACCATCTGAGCAATCAATTGGGTCTCCCGCATTGTGTCCTTGGGCAAGGCACTTAACCCCGATTGTCCACATGGGTGCACTATGAAGCCGTGTACTGAGGCATACTGCACGTCGATGGTGTGCATGTCTTCAACCAATCTAACCCTGCCTCTGCTGCAGTGCGGAGTTACAATGTTGGGGAGCTGGCAGCTGCTCGTCGTTGCTCGATGATTCTCTCCAGGTACTCCGGCTTCCTGCACCCATAAAACTGTCACGGTCATGATTAGCCATTGTGCATAAGTATGTGACCTTAAACACCAATAAGTAAATAAATAATTCACAATACAGTGGAACCCTATTAATTGAATAGCCACTTTGCCAATGAAAATTATTCATTTAACAGGAGTATTCAATTAACAGATTGTGTCACTTTCCTGTATTGTAGAGATAAACTTAGCATTTATTCTATTATATCTTGTTTAGCATTTATTCTTTTATATCTTGTTTGACAGAGCTCCATGAGCTCTGTCAAACAAGATATAATAGATTAAATGCCTGTATTTGGTGTACTGAGGCCAAATAGGTCTATATTGAAAGGTAAACTGGGGAGAGTCAGGGTAATTTCTCGCAGGTTACAAGATTTTTTTATTCAATTAACAGTTTACTCTATAACCTATTTTCAAATTTGTACTGGAGGTATGGTAAATGGTTTTGTGTTAGGAAGTTATATTCAATTAACAGGGTTATTCAGTTAAGAGATATCTAATTAAGTGGCCTCCACTGTTTAGATAAATGATCATTTTTTGAATTATCTCCATTTGATGGAATATCAATTTATCCCCGATATTCTGTTATAAATTTCACGTGTAATTCTACTTTCACTTTCTGATATTGAAAAGTTGATATGTAACTTACTCACATGCTGTCTGGAAATATCTTTGGTCATTAAAATTTCAGGTACATGACATCGAGACAAAGGACTTTGGAACATTACAAAGAGTACAGGGGCTTGCCATACCTTATCAGCTAATGGTTTGTATATAGCTTGTTTGTATTACATGTATTAGTGAAATCTCACTTTGTCAGGGTCCTCCCACTCCTGAAATTTCCAGACCCCCTTGAAATTCCGTGAATGTCGTGGTTGTACTTCCTTGAAGTTTGTTATTATTTTTGTTGGAGCTGATACTGTGAAGTATTAAGTTATATTGCAAGTGCAAATTATCAGCAAAAGATACTTTACCCTTTACACAACATAACGGCCAAAACTGGCCAGCACCATTTACAAAAATCACCATACAATTTTCCTTATTTTTTTCATTTTTCGTTGAGCTCGTTCCAATGAGGGGTCATAACCTATGTTTTTGAGACAAAAAATGAAAAAAATTAGTTATTCAAGAATTTTGTTTGCAAGTGACGTCTGCTTTTCATGTTTGGTAAAGTGTTAAATGAATTGTTTATTCATACGTTTCTAACCTATGAGATTCAATCGGTTCTCGTCAGATCACCAAAGTTAAGCAACGTTGAGCCCGGTTAGTCCTCTCGGATGGGTGACCGTCTGAACAATCGATTCGGACTCCCGCGTTGTGTCCTTGGGCAAGGCACTTAACCCTGGTGGTCCACATGGGTGCACGATGACGACGTGTACTAAGGTGTACTGCACATTGATGGTGCACATGTCTTCAACCAATCTAACCCTGCCTGTGCTGCAGTGCGGAGTTACGATGTTGGGGAGCTGGCAGCTGCTCGTCATTGCTGGGTGGTTCTCTCTGGATACTCCGGCTTCCTCCAACCATAAAACTGTCACGGTCGTGATTAGCCATTGTGCATAAGTATGTGACCTTAAACCCCAATAAATGAATAAATAATACATATGAGACTCAGCATAGTACACAAGTGGCTAAAAACTGAGATGCCCCAGCTTTTACCTGTTGAATACTTTTTACTATGTAAGGCTCCATAAAATAGATCTTCTGTTTCTCAGGCCATTTTTAGCTCAACTAGACAACGTCAAGTTGAACCATTGCCGTTCGTCGCCATACGTACAAACGCAATTTCCTTTGGCATACCGCACAGGTCGCATTTATGATCAGATCGCTTTGAAACTTGGTATGCTTATTTGGGGTGACCTCTAAATGGGAGCTATCGATTTTCTTCCATTTCAGTCAAAAAACCTTGCCATTGGCAGCACCTTTGAACTTAGCTTAGTTATGCATCAATATATTCCCTTGGCACATCCTATAGGGCACACATTGAAACTTGATATGCTTGTTTGTGGTGACCTAACTTAGTTTAGTTATGCATCAATATATTTCTTTGAGAAAGTCCCCGTTTGGTCGCGATCGATCAATCGTGATGGCTACGCAAGCCCGAAACGGCCGTAGGGGCACTTTACCAAGGTTACTTCAGCACATTCTACAGCTCGCATTTATGAAGGGATTTCATTGCAAATTTGTAGGATGACTGAGTATAATGTCTAGATGAGAACGGTATATTTTTGCCGTGATCGGCCAACCGTGATGGCCACACAGGAACGTGACCTAGATTTGTTTAGCACAGTCTACAGTTCATATTTATGAATCGATTTCATTGTAACTTGGAAGGATAACTTGGTATGATGTCAAGATGAGACTGTCGTATTTTGGTCACAATCGGTCGGCCGTTACCGCCGCTTGGTCACATGACCTAGATTCCTTTAGCACTATCTACAGGTTGTTTTTATAAAGGGATTTCATTGTAACTTGTTAGGCCTAAAAAAATAAAAAAACTGTTTCTCAGGCCCTGATATTTTACCCAAGTTGAAAAAAATTGATGAATTTGTCCCTTGAGTGCAAGAAGGATTTGCAATGCTTTAGCATTGCAAAGGATTCTTGCACTCAAGGGATGAAATACACCACCACCCATGCTATTCTGTAGATTATGAGGCCTAAAACCTGAACCAAGAACATGAACTTTTGATGGCAAAGAAGTAATTACCGAAATAAAAAATAAAATAAAAAAACGCTCGCCCGCATGCAATTTTACAAATAATGGCCTGAGAAACAGAAGATCTACTTTGTGTGGCCTTAGGATAACTTGGTATGATATCTAGATGAGATTCTCCTATTTTGGTCATTATTGGTCAACCATGACTGCCGAACTGTCACATGACCTAGATTCATATTGCAAAGTCTGCAAGCTAAATTTATGAAAGGATTTCATTGTAACTTGGTAGGATGACTCTTTTTGGAATGATTTTACTGTTACTTTGGTTGACATACATTAATTGTGAGGGCCACATTAACCCAGACCTCTGTTCTTTAGTACAGTCTACAGCTCAAATTATTTTTATTGAAAACATAGCCTGCAAGGAACAGAAATTAACATTGTCGCAATTCTCACAATTCTTGACATAAACCTTTCATAAACATTGAACATTATCCTTTTCATCAAACACTACACACAGTGAAGTTAAGCTATAGGGTCATTGACACTTTCATTTGTGTTGAAAATTCTGGACAAACATTCCCACTATTGTTTGTGGACATGTAAGATTCTCTTTTTGAATATCCACTGTCATATAACAAACAACATATTGTAACAGTGAATTGTGTGGGTGTGGGTGTACATGGGGTGTTGGTGGGGGAGTACATGGGGTGTGGGAGTACATGGGGTGTTGGTGGGGGAGTACATGGGGTGTTGGTGGGGGAGTACATGGGGTGGAGGAGTACATGGGATGTTGGTGGGGGAGTACATGGGGTGTGGGTGGAGTACATGGGTGTAGGTGGGAAAGTACATGGGGTGTGGGTGGGGAAGTGCATGGGGTGTTGGTGGGGGAGTACATGGGGTGTGGGTGTGGGAGTACATAGGATGTGGATCAGGGAGTACATGGGGTGTTGGTGGGGAGTACATGGGGTGTGGGAGTACATGGAGTATGGGTGGGGAAGTACATGGATGTGGGTAGGGGGGTACATGGGGTGTGGGTGGGGGAGTACATGGGTGTGGGTGCTGGAATACATGGGGGGGGGGTGGGAATACATAAGGGAATACATGGGGTGTGGGTGAGGGAATACATTGGGTGTAGGTGGGGAAGTACATGGGGCATGTGGATGAGGGGCTATATGGAGGATTTTTTGTCTTCAACCCTTAAGAGCATGGACAAGTGTCCTGAATTCCCACCAACCCATAGCCATTATATGTCCAGAGATTTACCAGTGATTTTTAGTTACATCGTGGCTGCCTTAACACGCAAGCAAGACTGTAACTAGAAACCACTGCTTAGATAATTTGCCTATTGTCAGCAGAACTTCCTCATGATGGCATGTTAAGGGCAACTGTTTTGAGGTTGTAAAAGTCAGAAATAGGCCTTTAAGAGTTAACCCATTACCTAACGAATCGCCCGCATCCGCCCGCGTAATATGCAAATTCAGAAGTTGAAAAAATATTATTTTTCAAAAAATTTTAATTTCGTCGAGCTTGTTCCAACGAGGGGTCACATGATATGGTTTTGTTGAAATTTTTTGAAAAATTTAAAAAAATGATATTTAAAATAATAAATTTTGATATCGTGTGCGTTGGGAAAAGAGTTAATATGCATTTCAGTGGATTTTGAATTTGGCGTATCATCTTACAGAAAAGAGAGACCATGCGGTGGACTGGGAGACATGGGTTCTTTTGGATGATTTTGTTTTTCTTTAAAATGCATTTTAACTCTCTGCACTCTGATGTCAAAATGGCAAAGTTTTGAGCAGCAAATATTTCCCATAATTCAGTTTGATATTTAACCAAATATACCTTGTTTGACAGAGCTCAATGAGCTCTGTCAAACAAGATATAATTGGTTAATTTCAGAGTTCAACAAGAGAAAAACAGAGTGACTGGAGAAAATTCTGTTGCACTGCCAGAGTGCTAGGGGTTAAAGTACTTTGAGTAATTTTATGGAAAAAAAAAGAGAGAAAAAAAAGATTAGTGGTCCAGATCCATTGAATGATTGTTTTACGAATTTTGTTTGCTGTTAATGACTTTTGAAGGATTTCAAGTAATTTTATGCACAAAAAAAAATTGTCTCCACTTTGGTCCACATACTTTTATTTCATTTTTTTTAAAACAGCACATGGGCTTATTATTCAGTGATCAACATTGCTTTCATTAGACAAGTAATTCTTTTGCAATTTTTTCACAAGAAAACTTGCATAATTTATTTTTTTGCTCATATGTGGGAATCTGATTTGCCAGCATATTTCTTTGTCACCCACAGTGTTCATGTCTATACAACTGGATTGCTGGAATCAATCAGTGCCTGTAACCCCCTCCCATTGGTGATGGATGATGATGTGGATTGTTGTTATGCCCCCGACTTCAAAAATTGAAGGGGTATCTAGGGACTTCATAGGGGAGCTCTACATTTTACATTATGATCAACTGAAGAAAAGGCATGATGCCCAGATTATTTTTGTCACTCCTGAAGGACTCAAGGATTGACAGTGTATCCTACGGAGATGGATTGCTTAATGTAGACTCATTCTTGGACTCTGTTTATATTGTGTTCTGTTCAAGATGAGTGCTTCAGGTCCCGAGGGGCCTCTTGTTTATTTATTAGGGTTTAATGACACTTTAACAGCCAAGGTCATATTGTGTCGGTGACAGTTTTATGGATGGAGGAAGCCAGAGTACCCAGAGAGAACCATCAAGCAACGACAAGCAGCTGCCAGCTCCCCAACATCATAACTCCGGACTGCAGCACAGGCAGGGTTAGATTTGTTGAAGACATGCGCACCATCGACGTGCAGTATGCCTTAGTACACAGCGTCATCGAGCCCCCATGTGGACAATTGGAGTGAAGTGCCTTGCCCGAGGACACAACGCAGGAGTCCAAATCAATTGCTCAGATCGTCACCCATCCAAGGACTAACTGGGCTCGTCATTGCTTAACTTCGGTGATGACGAGAAACAGTTACCACCGCGCCCCCAGGAAAGTTGATAAAATGTGCCCAAATTCCACTTATTTAACCCCTAGCACTCTGGTAGTGCAACAGAATTTTCACCAATCACTTTCTTTTTCTCTTGTTGAACGACAAATTTTACCAATTATATCCTATTGGACAGAGAACTCGCCAAGCTCTGTTAAACAAGGTATATCTGGTTAAAGATCAAACTGCATTATGGGACATATTTGCTGCTGAAAACTTTGCCATTTTGACATCAGATTGCAGAGGGTTAAGTGGCAGGTGAAATCCTTGCTAGGCAGGAATATCCTCCAGCAGTATGCAAGGAGTTAAATGAATACTTACAAAACTCTTGAGTTGTTATTGACAAAAAACAAGTGCCAGTATTGGAAAAATGATGCTTTGTTAATAGTTTTTGTGCTGGGCTTTTGTTTGCTATTTTTGATAATGTGAATGCTATATTGCAACATTGATCATTGATGGTGTGATCACTGTTACATGTCATCAAATATCACCAAGGGTACAAGTTACCATGATGGTTTTCCTGATGCTATATTGGAGGGGAGGAGGGGCAATTTTGGGTTACATTTTTTGCTGATGCTGCAATGGTCCAGTTGTATAGAGATCCACCCCCCACCCAGCCACAAACACACATACGTGCACAGAAAAGTTTGGTCCTGCTCTTTTGATACCAAGCATTATACACAAAATTTATGCATACAAAATATAGCTTATGACCCCTCCTTGGAACAAAGTCGCTGAGCAATGTTTTGGAAGCAACAAATGAGAGTTTTCAGTTATTTGAAAAAAATGACTAGAAACAACTGCAAAGCCACTGGAGGTAGACTTTCAGAGTATAGCGAAAATGTATAAAAATCTCTAGGCCCTTAAGACTTGAATTTTCAACAAAAGAATATCATGTCTCAACATGCCATCATCATATATTTTGCTTAACAGAAATTTACACAATATAATTTTAAATGTCAAAAAACCTCAACAGAAAACAGTACTCCAGTTGGCAAATTTAAATTTTCTGTTATGATTTGGTTTCAAATAATCATCACCGTTGCATCATTTTCCCGTAGCTTCTTTCAGGTAAAATTTTTTATTTCCTTCATTTTCAAAGCAATAACCTTATTTTTAATTTTCAGATGCACTATTGGACATTTAAATTTCTATCAACAAGAGCTATGAAAAAGGTATTTATTACTAACAATCTACATGGCTGTTATCATGTACCCAGATTTGGCCTAAAAAAATTAAAAATCTGTTTCTCAGGCCCTCTCACATGGTCCTTTTGGCTGCGGCATGCTCTCTTTTTATAACCAATGTAAACTTAATAAAAATAAAAATTAAATGGTTTATGTCTGATATTTTACCCAAGTTAAAAAAATTGATAAATTTGTCCCTTGAGTGCAAGAAGGCTTTGCAATGCTTTAGCATTGCAAAGCCTTCTTGCACTCAAGGTACGAAATACACCACCACCCATGCTGTTCCATAGATTATGAGGCCTAAAACATAAACCAAGAACACGAACTTTTGATGGCAAAGAAATAATTACAGAAATAAAAAATAAAATAAAAAAACGCTTGCCAGCATGCAATTTTACAAATAATGGCCTGAGAAACAGATTAGTTTTTATGGGTGGAGGAAGCCAGAGAACCTGGAGAGAACTACCAAGCAGCTGCGAGTAATGTCAGACTACTCAACATACCAACTCTGCATAAAAAGTGTTAGCATTGGTTGAAGACAGGTGCACCATCGACATGCAGTACGCCATAGTACACAGTGCCAAGATGCTCCCACATAGGCAGTCAGGATTAAGAGTCTTGCACAAAGATGCAACACAGTTGCCCATGGCGGGGATTGAACTGTGAACCTTTTGGTTTGAAGTCCAGTCACATAACCACTGAGCCACTGCGCTCATGAGTAGTGTAATAAAGTCTCAAGCATACCAGGTGGAAAGTGTAAATTTCTGAACAACAGGATACTGAAAGAAGATGTTGCTTGAGTGCAGCAAGACACTATCTGCAATGCTTTGCAGATGGCACCTTGTAACACCCAATGGACAGTTTGGAGGAAGGACACATGCACATGGTACATTGTTGTCTTTGCTTGAAAATAACTGACATCTCCAATGTGGGTGAGCATCCACTTTGTTCATACACAAAATCAGGGAAACACAAAAAAAAAGCTAGTTGGTGACAGAAACACTTTTTGAGTGATTGTCAAATTTGATACCTATGACTGTAATGAATAACCTCCCACTCCCCATACTGGCAGGGTTCTCATGGTTCTCTTAACCCTTTACCTAACACGAAAAGCAGACGACACTTGCAAAAAAAATTCTTGAACAACTAATTTTTTGTCTCAAAAACATAGGTTATGACCCCTCATTGGAACGAGCTCGTTCCAATGAGGGGTCATAACCTATGTTTTTGAGACAAAAATTGAAAAAATAATGAAAATTAACTGGCGATTTTTTAGAATAGCACTGGCCGGTTTTGGCCATTATGGTGTGTAAAGGGTTAAAACCCTTGAATTTTGTGATCCCATTTAATGGAGGAGGAAAATGTTCGTAAAAACTCCTGGAATCTCTTTGAATTATGAATCCAAAATACATGCATTAAGCTGGTTCTCTTCCTTCCCATTTTGTTTTTGTATGTATTACTCCAAATAAACAAAAAATCTTGTTTCTGATGCATTATCCCCTCAATTTTATAATGAGGGAGGAAAGGAACTTTTCCATAGTTGATGAACCTATTCAACACTTTTTATTCCCCTGACTAGGGGGTGCGGTGGTGTTGCAGTAACCGGTTCTGGTCAGATCACCGAAGTTAAGCAACGTCGAGCCCGGTTAATCTTCGGATGGGTGACTGTTTGAGCGATCGATTCGGACTCCCGCGTTGTGTCCTTGGGCAAGGCACTTAACTCTGATTGTCCACATGGGGGCATGATGATGCCGTGTACTAAGGCATATTGCATGTCAATAGTGCATATGTCTTCAACCAATCTAACCCTGCCAATGCTGCAGTGCGAGTTACGATGTTGGGGAGCTGGCAGCTGCTCGTCATTGCTCGGTGGTTCTCTCCGGGTACTCCGGCTTCCTCCACCTGTAAAGCTGTCACGGTCATGATTGGCCATTGTTCATAAGTATGTGACCTTAAACACCAATAAATCTAAATCTAAATCTATTCCCCTAAGTTTGGGAGCCATATGGTGATTGAAGTGTGGGTGTGGGTGTTTGATCAAATAACTCAAAAAGTATTAGGCCTACAATAATCGAACTTCACACTATTATAAAGGACAGTGGGAGGATGTGGGTCCATAACTTAACTGGTAGAGTGCTAAATGTTTTCTCAGCCTCACACATTTTTGTCTTGTTACAATTTATGGGAGAGTGCCTATAGTCACTCTCCCATAAATTGTAACAATGCAAATCGATGGAGATAAAGTAATTGTACTTCCAAGATAATAAGAAGGAAATCTACAAAATATAAAGTTTCAAACTTTAGGCACCTGCAGTTCAGAATAAAGCCTGAATATGGGCTTCCAGCACTCTACCAGTTGGGGTCATGATCAAATTTCAAGATTGCATTTAAAATCTTTCGATATTTGTGTCTCAGCCGTAACTCAGACACAAACTGAACGGTAATTATCAAACTTCATTCAAATGTTGAGGACAGTCAAAAGGTGTGTCACATATAATAATTACTTGTGCATCTTTAAGGTCAAGGTTATAACCGAGTACCATATGGGGGCATGTGCTACTCCAGCTGATAATTGTTAATCCCACTATCCCAGTTAGTGCACTCTCATCTACAATTTTACCAGATTTATTTTGAAGACTGAAGTGCAACTGCAAGTGAAAGTAGACCAAAATTCTGTCAGCCCCCCTCCCCCAACCCTCCCCCATAAATTGTAAGAAAACAAATTTATGTAAAAATAACTCAAGGGATGTAATACACCACCACCCATGCTATTCTGTAGATTATGGGCCCTAAAACATCAAACAAACCAAGAACATGAACTTTTAATGGTAAAGAAATAATTGCAAAAATAAAAAAATAAAATAAAAAACAGCCCGCCTGCATGCAATTTATAAAAATGGCCCGTGAAACAAAAGATCTACTTTGTGAGGCCTTATACAGGTTTTTTTAACTGATCGAGTGCTAAATTATTTCTGGTCATCAAAATTTATTCACCAGTCTTTGCCATGTTGCAATGTATGGGAGAGTGCCAAAAGGCACTCTCCCATAAATTGCAACAAGGCAAATCGATACAGTTGAAATAATTTGACTTCAAAGATGATATGAAGCACACCCACAGACTAAGAAGCCTTCGAATTGTTGTTCCTACACTGCATAACAAAGACCAAATATGGGCTTCCAGCACTCTACCAGTTAAAGGTAAATAAATTTTTATTTTCAGAATGGTGCTCTTCTGCCATCACTATCTTATACAGAAAAACCACTGAGAGACATGGAAACTGTTGGAGATTGAATTAAAAATTTCAATGCGAAGGATTCAGTACATACGACATAGAAATGAACGTGTTCAAGAGCAGCTGGCAATATTTATCAAATTTGCTGAAGTTAGTGATGATGCAGTTCACAAAAAATCATTATACTATATGAAGGACTGTTTCACAAAATGGACGACTGCCTGGTTAGGATGAATTTTCATATCAGTCTCAATTATCATTTTTTATCACTAGCATGGGGGCTTCTAATGATATCTCCATGTTAACTTTCTGAGTGCTTGAACAACCAGGATGCTAAAGAAAAGTGCTGAATGCCACTGTAGTGGCCTTTTACCCCAGTCTTGTTTTTTATTTATATTGAGCAATAAAAGAGAGTCTTCAAGAAAAAAAATTTTTGTCAAGTTTATTACAAGGCCCCTGTTGGCATTATTTAGTACATCACTTGGCAGTTTTTAGTACATTGATTGGTTAGGCTTATCAAAAAAATTGTTAGTTTCTCAGACAGTTTTACTGATCTCTATACAACTGGATTGTTGGAACGCCATGACAAAAACATTGCAGCTCAATCTGCCCTAATCAAGTCAATCAATGCCAAACTCCTACCAGCGATGATGTGAAAGCTGTTAACCCTTTACCTAACATAGCGACCAAAAACGGCCAGACAATTAACCCCAATAAGCCTATCACAGCCTAAAATAGCTCGGAAGTTTCTCAATAAAACCATACAAATATGGATATCATTAGAATCAGCTTGTTGATCTGGTTCTAACGATATCCATATTTGTGTGGTTTTATCGAAAAATTGTGAAATTTGTTTTCGAAAAATGTGAAATTTAATTTATTTTTAAAAAATGCTGTGTTAGGTAAAGGGTTAACGCTGTGACTGTAGTCACAGCATAACAGCTTTCACATCATCAAACATGAAATGGAAGTCTAGCACAAAAACTACTAACATGGTATTAACTTTTCAATCTCTGCATTCAGGCCAGAAAATAAGCAGTCTGACTTTTGCAGAATGAGGTCCCCAGAAGGTGAATTTGATGATGCTATCCCATACAGTGGGCCAATTTATCCTCTCGGTACCTCTTTCTGTTAGTTTTGAGACCCTGATTCAGATTGAGGTTCACAGAGGGTAAATGTAGGGTAGCATCTCATTTTGCAGAGGACAGTCTGCTTATTTTCTGGCTTGTCAGCATTTGTTTTTTTTGTCAACAACATGCGATATATGTTATAAGGATTTAATTTGTAGGCACTGTCCCATAAATTTGACAAAGCAAGAACAATGCGAACAATTTTTCTGACCCAAAATAATTTAGCACTCTACCAGTTATAGAATTTTCCTCGTACTGCATATTGCAGCAAGTTAAAATTTGGGTTCCCATAAGGAGCCCAAATATGACTCAGTGGTATGGGTTTCAACAAATTTGTAAACCATCATTGCATTGATGTAAAATATCAAATACTGAAGCATGTGTTTTGGAAGATTTTAAAAATCTCTTCCCTATTATCTCAGGGTTTCCCACAAAATATGGCCTCAGGGAACTGATTTGAACAAATTTGCATCACATCCTTTCAGGGATGTTATATGTCAAACATGGAAGCTTTCAGAGCAGTGGTTTGGAAGATTTCTGAATGTACCCCCCCCCCCCCCCCCCCCCCAATAACCACAGTGTTAAAGTGAGGAACACTTGTGGGGCCCTAAATGAGCAGAGCAACTTTAAATTTATTTATTTAATGGTGTTCAAGGTCACATATTTTTGCACACTGGCAAATCATAACTGCAACATGGAGGTAAAATTAAGTTTAGGCCTAAAAAAATTAAAAATATGTTTCTCAGGCCCTCCTACGTGGTCCTTTTGGCTACCGCATGCTCTCTTTTTATAACCATTGCAAACTTCAAAAAATAAAAATTAAATGGTTTATGTCTGATATTTTACCTAAGTTAATAAAATTGCCACTTGAGTGCAACAAGGCTTTTCAATGCTTTAGCATTGCAAAACCTTCCTGCATGCAAGGGACATAATACACCGCCACACATGCTATGCTGTAGGATATGGGGCCTAAAACATAAAACAAACCAAGAACATTAACTTTTTAATGGCAAAGAAATAATTACAAAAATAAAATGAAAACCTGCCCGCCCGCCCACAATTTTACAAAAAATGGCCTGAGAAACAAGATCTACTTTGTGTGGCCTTTGTCAAATGTTTACACCCATGTTGCCCATTTTGGAGAACTTCCACCCCAGGCATTGGTAACTTTCCCAGTAAAACAGAGCTTGTTTACTGCAGTAAAAAAAAACACTTTTTCACTTAAAGTTTCTCCCTGTGAGACCCCAGTAACTCTTTCAACACGGGAGGCCACTTTTCCAGTCCAGGAACACGATACGTACGTCATAATTTCATTAAGTAGGATCAATTTGAGGAATTGTCTTTAAAAATCTTCTTCAGATCCACCAGTTAGAATGCTTTCATGTTTGGTATACAACATCTATAGGAGGGTCAGATTCAAGTTTGTTCAAATCGAGTCCCTGGGTTTATATCCCTATGGGAGCCTGAATTTTAACTTAGTGAAATCTGCGGAAATTTCTTTATTATTATTTATTTATTTATTAGGGTTTAACGACACATTAACAGTCAGGGGCATATCATGTCGGTGACAGTTTTACGGGTGGAGGAAGCCGGAGTACCCAGAGAGAACCACCGAGCAACGACGAGCAGCTGCTACTCTGAACTCTGCACCGCGGCACAGGCAGGGTTAGATTGGTTGAAGACATGCGCACCTTCGACGTGCAGTACGCCTTAGTACACAGCGTCATCGTGCTCCCATGTAGGCAATCGGGGTTAAGTGCCTTGCCCAAGGACACAACGCGGGAACGCGAATCAGTCGCTGAAATGGTCACCCATCCAACTACTGACCGCACTCGACGTTGCTTAACTTCGGTGATCTGATGAGAACCGGTTACCGCGACGCCACCGCGCCCCCAGGAAATTTCTTTAAAATCTTCTTCAGATCCACCAGTCAGAATGCATTCATATTTGGTATACATCTTGAGGTGGGTCAGTTTCAGGTTTGTTCAAATTGGTTACCTAGGTAAATATTTGGGCTCCCTATGGGAGCCCGAATATCAGGTTAGTGCAATATAGGGATTTTTTTTTTTAAATCCTCTTCTTTAGACCCTGTAGTCAGAATGTTTTCATATTTGGTGTACAACATCTCTAGGAGGGTCCAATTCAAGTTTGTTCAAATCTGATCTCTGGGTTGATATTTGGCTTCCTATGGGAGCCAGAATTTGAACTTAGTGCAATATGAGGACATTTCTTTTAAAAGTCTTCTTCAGATCCGCCAATCAGAATCCTTTCATATTTGGTATACAACATCTCTAAGGGGGGTCAGATTCAAGTTTGTTCAAATTGGGTCTCTGGGTTAATACTTTGGCTCCCTGTTTGAGACCAAAGTTTAACTTAATGCAATGTGAGGACATTTCTTTAAAAACCTTCTTGTTCAGATCCACCAGTCAGAATTCTTTCATATTTGGTATATACATTTGTAGCATCTCAAGGGGGATCAGATTCAAGTTTGTTCAATTTGAATCTCTGGCTTATTATTTGGGCTCTCTATGGGCAGGGTTGGGGGGGGTAGGGGGAACATGTTAGGTTTATGTTTGTTCAAATCCATTCCTCAGTGTTTTTCCATAAAATTTGCCTTTGCATGGCTTCATTCCTTTGTAGTGTTGATGAACCATGTCTAACTGAATGTGACCCCAAACTCTTCTTTGAACCACTTTGGCCAGCGAGCGATTAAGGTCCCTTGGGGCCTCTTGTTTCTATTTTGTTGCATTTCAGCCGGAGCTTCAAGTGTCGAAACGAAAATAGGTGACTTATGCGACTCAACAAAATAACCCAGTTTGAAAGTAGGATGGCGCTTAGGATGCCGAAAATTCTCTGCTGAAAATGTATACCCAACGAACGTATTTTCTAACACTGCATTTTTATTTCGTTTTGCTGACAACTGTTAACTGTTGAGTCATCTATTTCCAGAAAAACACGAATGGAATTGAGAATTGAAACACGTGAAAGAAAGCTTTTGTGATGACAAGAAAAGCTTTGTACAGGGCACAAGTGTGCATATGAAAGATCTTGAAAAAAGTACCTACCAAGCAACCTTCTTACATCTGGTCCTGTTCACACTTTCAGACTTAGGAAATTATGAGCTTACTGGGTAGTAGACTTTGGTGAAAGGCAACCACAGGAGTGCTGGAGGGATTGGCATGAAGAAGAGGGGAGGGTTCATGAAGGAGAGGGTAGCACTGGGGGATTTTCAATCAATAATTACTTTGTGATTTTTTAACCAGGCATAGATGCATCATAGACAACTGGACCTGGATTAATCGGGCGTAAATGGAGGACCACAAGCTGAAAATATGAAGGGGGAAGGGGTGGTACATAAATATTCTTAATTTTCTCCACTTGCCTATGAAGTCTCCCTACTTGACTGCAGTCTCCCTAATTTTTCTGGAGAGAGACATGAAGTCTCCCAAAAATTCCCCCGTAGGCTGGTCCCTGGATGGAGGAAGTCAGATTACCCAAAGACAACCACTGATCAGCAGTAAGCAACAGTCGGGCTCAAGTGGGAGTCAAAGACACAATGTGCCTCCGGGCACTATCGACAGTTGACCGTTTTGCTAAAGGACACAGCACAAGTGATAAGGATCAAACCTACAACCTTTTTATTATAAATCCATATATACACCTGGAACTTAATTAAGCAACCTGTTTTTTTTCCGCAGTGGTGTTAACCCTTTACCCAACGTAACGGCCAAAACCGGCCAGCGCTATTCTCAAAAATCGACAATTAATTTTCAAAATATTTTCATTTTTTGTCTCAAAAACATAGGTTATGACCCTCGTTGGAACGAGCTCGTCAAGCTCGTTCCAACGAGTGGTCATAACCTATGTTTTTGAGACAAAAAATGAAAAAAATTAGTTATTCAAGAATTTTTTTTGCAAGTGTCGTCTGCTTTTCATGTTAGGCAAAGGGTTAATAGAAACTGTCATTACTTTCATGCTATCTTTAACCCTTTGATACTTTTGTACGTGTTATTACGTACGAAATCAAACAGCACGTTTATTTTCTGATTTTTTCAAATTTTAACCTCAAATTCCTATTTTCTCCCGAATAGTGCTCAGTGACAACCGTTGAACCAAATGTTATCGCAGCTTAAAATACTAATATAATCCTGCTGTCAGGACTTCTTAACTGGTTGAGTGCTAGAAGCCACTATCGGGACTTTCAAAAAATGAAGATACCCGAGAAAAAGCCAACACTCTCCTTGCTTATATTTCATATTCAGTCAAACACAAATTAAATTTTGTTTATATAAATTTGTTTTATTACAAATTATTGGAGAGTGCCTAATAAAATTGGGGCTCATTGCAGGCCAAGGTAGTGTTGTAATAATGTTGTTCTGAAGGAATGCTCTCAAAGCATGTGGACGATGTGGCCTTTCATTGTTGTTCATGAGTACAGGGCAAGTAGCCAATGGGTGGTTGTCAAAATGAGGCACAACAACCGGATTGAGAATGTCCCTGATGAACTGATGACCATTGAGTTTCCCACATACAGTCACCATTATCAAGTTTACGATTATGAGAGAGGCATCCCCAGATCATTACTGATTCTCCACCATAAGGAACAGTAGGTCTGATGTTCCTGGGCATGTAAGCAGTATTTCTATGCCTCCACTCTCATGCAACATCTGTGACGTGAAGCAGAAACCTACTCTTGTCTGACCAATGGACTCTCCTCCATGTCCTGAGATTCCAGTTTTGTTGTGCCAGACACCACTCCAAACGTCATCTTTGATGCTGATTGGACAGAGCCCTTCTGGACCTCCCTCATACCCAGTGCTTTGAGATGGTTTCGGATAGTTCTGTTGCACAAATGCCTGTTGGGGAGCCAAAGGCATTTCAAAACCCCACTTGAAGCAAAGGGTTCACACCTAACGATGCCAGACTCCAATCTTCCTGAGAAAAGGTCTTTTGGGGTTGTCCAGGCCGTCGTCGGTCCTTAACGTAGTTGGTTTGTTGGTGTTTTTTAAGACAAGTCTGCTGATAACAGAATGATCACAGCCAAGTTGCCTACCAATAGCTTTGAATGACATGCCTGTTGCATGCATGCCAATGAGTTGTCATCTTTGTGCCTTTGACAGTCTCCTCCTTGCCATGTCAACATTTACTGATAAAAGAAGTGCCAAATTTTCTTGGTTTATACTCAGAAATTGCATGTGGATGATAAGAGTTTTTTGTGACATTCATGGGCAGCATGCGTCACGTGGACGAGGTATGATGTGTTTGGGGTACGCTATCAACCAGAAACTGTACTGCAAGACATAACAATCATTAACCCTTTACCCAATGTAACGGCCAAAACCAGCCAGCGCTATTCTCAAAAATCGCCAATTAATTTTCAAAATATTTTCATTTTTTGTCTCAAAAACATAGGTTATGACCCCTCGTTGGAACGAGCTCGTCGAGCTCGTTCCAACGAGGGGTCATAACCTATGTTTTTGAGACAAAAAATGAAAAAATTTAGTTATTCAAGAATTTTTTTTGCAAGTGTCATCTGCTTTTCATGTTAGGTAAAGGGTTAATTAAGTTCCAGGTGTATAATTTATTACCACCATGTGAGATTCCATCTCTGAAACCCATGTAGTGGTAATCACCAATTTATCTTACAATATTCTTCCCTTTCTGTACTTGTGAAGGGATTGAGTACAGTTTTTAACAGCATCTGTGATTTTACTGAACTTTAGTGATCTGATGAGAACCGGTTACCGCAATGCCACTGCAACCCCATTCTATTACAAATTACTGGAGAGTACCTGTAGGTACTCTCCAATAATTTGTAATAAAACAAATTTGGAATAAATCTAGACCACCAAAAATAATTACGGTTATCAAAAACATTGACCTCAACATCTGATAACTCAATTTCAATCAAGTGAAGCTAAAACATATCTTTCTGAATCGAATGATTGCATATGTGGTTGCTACCCTCAATACAGATCTGTATTTTGTCTAGACATTTTTACTTGTATTGGGGGAAATATGTTCTTGTTGTAAGATAAAATGTGCTAACCAATGTGTCTGTGTAGGATAAAGTACACTACTCAAAGTTTGCTGAGCACCAAATATTTGACACATCGTTGTGAAATTTGCTGGTCACATATTTGCAATATTTTTGGTGGATATGATTGAGGAATGTATTGAGATGGTCCCAAGTGTTTACATTAGCTCTCTTGACAGGCAGACTTTTCGTGACAGTCATGGAAAGCATGTACCCCTACATTTTCATGATGTTTTTGTGTACTGTCTGCATGTACATGACATGTGTTGGGTATTCAATCTTCATTTCAACACAAACCCTTGTGATTTAATGATTGAATATGGCAAATGCAAATGTAAGAAGACATTTGTCTGAAGCAGAAATGTGGCCGGATGGTGGAGCAAGGGCTTCCCATCGTCAGGTTGGTGAAGTCCTTGGTTTGCACCATACGGTGATCACCAGAGCCTTGGCAAGATTTCAGCAGTATGGCATACCAGTAAGATGGCATGGTGGTGGCAGAGACAAGACAACATTTGTAGCTGAAGACTGGTTTTTGATCATTCAGGCCTGTAGGAACTTCTTTGCCACATCAACCCAGCTTTGCAGTGACCTTCAGAATGCATCCAGGGTAAATGTTTCGACGCAGACTATCCGGGCAAGGTTGCACGTAGGTGGTCTCTGACCGAGAGTCCATGTATTCGCATTCCGGTGTCCCCAAACCACCGCCAGGCACGATATGAATGGGCCATGGACCGCGTTGGATGGACCAGAGAAGATTGGCGACCTGTCCTTTTTACACACGAGTCATGGTACTGCCTAGACCACACAGATAGGCATTCTAGGGTATGGAGAAGGCCAGGAGAGCGATTCCATGCAGCCAACATTGTTGAGCATGACCGCTATGGTGGAGGGTCAGTCATGGTCTGGGCGGCATCAGCTGGGATGGACGTGCAGAGCTTTGTGTCCTTGAACGTGGTACATTGACTGCACAACAGTATATTGATGAGATCCTGGATGTCCACGTCAGATTGTATGCCGGTGCAGTGGGTGATAGATTCATTCCGATGGACGATAATGCCTGTCCTCATGTTGCCCATGCTGTCGGGAGTACCGACAGAGGGAGGGGACTGGGCGTATGGACTGGCCAGCAAGATCCCCTGACCTCAATCCAATCGAATATGTCTGGAATGAGTTAGAGCTTGCAATTTCAGCCCGTCCAGTCCAGCCAAGAAGTGTCCAGGAGCTTGGTGCCATGCTGGTCCAAGAATGGAACAACATCCCACAAAGGACCACCAGGAACCTGATGAGCATGAGAAGGCGTTGCCAAGCTATAATTAACAGTAATGGGTCTCATACTCGATACCGAAGCCATACCAGTTCGCTCCGTCAACTTTTTGGTATATTGAAAAATTTCCTCTTTTACCAATAATATCCATTTTCCTTAGTTATCGTATTCAAAAGCTAAAAAATAATGTCAAACACAAATAAAATCTTAATTTCTGTACTTAAATCATTAAAGAAAAATTCAATAAAAAATCTATACACTTTTCATTAAAATATTTCAACTAAAACGTAAAACAGGTAGTTGGATGTACTTGGTGCTTAGCAAACTTGGAGTAGTAGTATTAGCTCTTTCAACACGACAGACCGCTTTTCCAGTCCAGCAACACAATATGTCATAATTTTACTAACTGGTAGAGTGCTAAATTATTTTTGGCCATCAAATCTTGTACACATGTCTTTGTCTTGTCACAATTTTTTGTCTCCCATAAATTGTAACAAGGCAAACTCTTACAGACTAAATAATATCTCTTCAAAGATAATACAAAGCACATCCACTGAATATGAGCCTTCAAACAGTGGTACCTGCACTTCAGAATAAAGCCCAAATATGGGCTTCCAGCACTCTACCAGTTGAGTAGGATGGCTACTAAGTGAACGTGTGTGGTAGAGCCTGAAGGCTGCACGTTGAAAATATTAATTGCTCTTCCCCCAAATAATGGATATGGACTCTTCCAATTTCTGCTATTTAACTGGCATGGAAGATACCACCAGTGTTCAAAGGGTTAAGACAGTAAAACAGTGTCTAGCCCTTTCCATTCAAACGGGAAATTAATTATTATGAAGACAACGGAAATTTCCGTATCAAAATAGTTTTACAATACAATTTATCTACAATTTATCTGATAACCATAGAGTATAACACCCGTTGTATATACTTGAAGTATATACAACGGGTGTTGTATATAATTATAATTTATGCGAACGGCCTTTGACCTCGTTCGATTCCATTTTCATTCATACATAAACTTCGTAATGCAAGTTTGAATTCTACGTTGAAGGAGCAAGTGAAATTTAATCGAAATATATATGACATATTTTCTATAAGTATAAACGTGTAAATTTTCAGTTTAGTTTGCTGTAATAAAGAAATAATTACAACCTACTTCGTTCAAAACCTTACTAGACTGTCAGTAATGTGTAATGCGCTATTTATAGCTACGTCTACGTCCACGATCAAAGTACTGCTCCAATTACACGTTCGTCTGCCACGTGAAAAAAACGTTTCGTACGAATTGTAAACAAAAACAAAAGTGGACCATAATTAATGGAAATTGGAAACTTCTCGATTGAATACACATTATCATCGTCGCCAGGTAGAGCTAAAAAAAAACATGAATAATAGATCAACTGCAACCAGTGGCTATGACTGTACAGCAACAACCAAAAGATCGCGTTTGCTTTGTCTCATTTTCTACGGAGGCCCGTGGGAATGAGCATAAAAGTGAATATAAGCCTCAACTTGTGAAACTGCTGTTTGTTATCAGATAAAAACAATATGCATACAGTATTTTTTTATATCTGGTTTATACAACTCGTTGAAATATAGTTAATATTTTCTCGGCAGAGCCTCGAAAATATTAACTATATTTCAACTCGTTGTATAAACCAGATATAAAAAAATACTATATGTATATTGTCTATACATACAACCCATTCAAATGGGCAGGAGTCCAGTGGGTCAGTGGTAATGGCATTGGGCTTCAAACCAAAAGGTCCACGGTCTGATACCCATCAGGTTACTGCATTGTGTCTTTGGGCAAGGCACTTAATCTCGACTGCCCACGCGGGGGCACTTTGTATGAAGGCTTACTTCACGTCGATGGTGCACCTGTCTTCAACCAATGTTAACCTTGCTGTTGGGGAGTCTTGACAGGTGCTTGCCATTGCTTGGTGTTTCCCTCTGAGTACTCCAGCCATAAAATTGTCCGACACGAGGAGATATTGGCTGTTATTTATTTATTGATGTTTAAGGTCACATATTTATGTACAATGGCTAATCATGACCGTGACAGTTTTGTGGGTGGAGGAATCCGGAGAGAACCATCGAGCAACGACAAGCAGCTGCCAGCTCCCCAACATTGTAACTCTGCACTGCAGCACAGGCAAGGTTAGATTGGTTGAAGACATGCATATCATCGATGTGCAGTACGCCTTAGTACACGGCGTCATCGTGCCCTCACGCAGACAATGGAGATGAAGTGTCTTGCCCAAGGACACAACGCAGTTGCCGCAGGTGGGATTCAAACCGAGGACCTCTCGGCTTGCAGCCTGCACCTCTACCTACTGAGCCACCGTGCTCACGATACTGGCTGTTGAAAAGTGCCATTAAACTGCAATAAATAAATCAAAATGGGCAATTGATAAAATGAAGAAAAACAGAAATTTCAGTATGAATTTTTAATATCTTTAATATTTATACACATATCATTTACATAATCATGTATGCAATATACTGAACACAATTTATATAGTGAAGCATGGAAGCAACATCTTTATCAGCATAATACCAACATTGATATAATCTTATACCTTACAAAATCTCACAATACTGAATCTATTTTGTCCCAATCACATTGAGCTCATCTTTTTTCAGCAAAAACGAATTGTATTGATTACTATTGCGTACATCAGTGTAACAGTTTGACAAAAAGCTGAGTTTAAATCACTGTGATCAAAACAACTGGATTGCTGGAACGTCGGCACAAAATGTCACAACTCATTTTGTCCCTCTCAAGATGATGTCAAGTCAATCTAAGTGCTTACCCAATCTTTTGATGATGTGATGGCCTCCAGATGGCTGAAGCTTGGATTTATTTATTTATTTATTGATGTTTAAGGTCACATATTTATGCACAATGGCTAACCATGACCGTGACAGTTTTACGGGTGGAGGAAGCCGGAATACCCGGAGAGAACCACCGAGCAACGACGAGCAGCTGCCAGCTCCCCAACATCTAACGCCGCACTGCAGCACAGGCAGGGTTAGATTGGTTGAAGACATGTGTACTATCGACGTGCAGTACGCCTTAGTACATGGCGTCATCGTGCCCCCATGCGGGCAATGGGGATGAAGTGTCTTGCAGTATGCCTTAGTACACGCCTTCATCATGCCCCCAAATGGGCAATGGGGGTGAAGTGTCTTGCCCAAGGACACAACGCAGTTGCCGCAGGTGGGATTCGAACCGAGGACCTCTCGGCTTGCAGCCTGCACCTCTACCTACTGAGCCACCGCGTCCCCATTTTTAAAACTTTTCCAAAAATTTAAACAAAACCATAGCATGTGACCCCTCATTGGAACGGGCTCAATGAGCTTGTTCCAATAAGGGATCACATGATATGGTTTTATTGAAATATTTTGAAAAATATAATTTTTTCAACTGTTTAATTTGCAAATTACGTGGGTGATTCGTTAGGTAAAGGGTTAACCCTCCCACCCCCTCCCCATGCGTAATGTATTTTGCCTGGTAATCACTGTGTGATGACCAGTTTTACATCCCCATCCATGCCAACATCCCCCCTCCCCCGCCTAATATTTCCATTCTACGACACTGACCAATGACCAAGACTAATGTTAAGCTGTGATACAATGTAATACACAAATAAATGAAAGGGTTTAAATGGTCCTTCCCAACTCTGTATCTTGTACAGTGGAGCCCTTTGTATATCTTTTAGTTGTAAAAACTTGTCAACTGTGTATAACTTATAAACACCAAACCATTTACCATACTTTTACTTCAAATTTGACTAGTTAACTGCATATAGGTTATGAAACAACTCCTGTAATATTGGATTTATTGGTGTTTAAGGCCACATATTTCTGCACAATGCCCAATCATGACCACAACAGTTTTACGGATGGAGGAAGTCGCAATACCTGGAGAGAACCACTGAGCAATGACAAGCAACTGTCAGCTCCCCAATATACTAACTCCACACAAGCAGGGTTAGAATTGGTTGAAGATAGGTGAACCATCGATGTGCAGTACGCCTTACTACACACCGTTACTGTGCCCCCACGTGTGCAATGGGGGGTGAAGTGTTTTGCCCAAGGATACAATGCGGTTGTCGCAGGTGGGATTCGAACCGAGAACCTCTCGATTTGCAGCCTGCACCTCTACCTACTGAGCCAACATGCCCCCCAGCAACTCCTGTTAGTTGAATAAAAAATCTGTCCAAGATTTACTTTGACATCCACTGAATTTCCCACATTTCTAGGCATTTTTGCCTGAATACATCCAATAAAGGCATTTAATCAATTATATGCTGTTTGACAGAGCTCAATGCGCTCTGTCAAACAAGATATAATGGAAAAAATGTTCAGTTAACAAGAAGATCAGAAAATGGCCCAACTCCTGTTTACCCTTTGCGCCAGCGTAATTTACAAATTGACCAGTTGAAAAAAAATTATATTTCCAAAGTTTCAACAAAACCATATCATGTGACCCCCTCATTAGAAAGAAGCTTGTCGAGTTCGATCCAATGAGGAGGTCACATGATATGGTTTTGTTGAAAATTTGTGAAACATTTGAATCACGTGAAATTGAAATAATCAATTTTAATATCAAGTACGTTGGATAGAGGGTTAAATAGATTCTCCCGTTAGGTCTCAAAAAGTAGATCTGTTTCTCAGGCCATTTTTTGTAAAATTGCATGTGGGCGGGGTTTTTTTTATTTTATTTTTCATTTTTGTAATTATTTCTTTGCCATCAAAAGTTCATGTTCTTGGTTTGTTTTATGTTTTAAGCCTCATAATCTACAGAATAGAATGGATGGTGGTGTATTTCGTCCCTTGAGGGCAAGAAGGCTTTGCAATGCTAAAGCATTGCAAAGACTTGTTGCACTCAAAGGACAAATTTATCAATTTTATTAACTTGAGTAAAATATCAGGCTTAAACCATTTAATTTTCACTTTTTTTAAGTTTGCATTGATTATAAAAAGAGAGAATGCGGCAGCCAAAAGGAGCATGTGGGAGGGCCTGAGAAACAGATTTTTAACTTTTTAAGGCCTTATAGACTCCTGTTAATTTAATATTTTTCTCTGGTAAATTGACTATTCAATTAACAGGGTTCCATTATCTCACAGTACAATGTCAGAAAAATCCAAAAACAAGTTTTATTTACATCATCGAGTATATCATTGTGCTGGAGGAGCAACTTTATTCTGGAATGTCCAAAGTGATAGGACATTATTTGTACAGCCCTTCAATTACTCAAATTTCATGTCGGAACACAAAATCGACTCGACTCCATCTCTGATTCGCAGATGTCCTTTTTCTTGAGTTGATTCGGTCCCGATAAACGACAGAGTTTTCATTGTGAGTTCTTTCTTTAAATGATGCAATAATCCAGTTTGCCCATGAAAGAAATAGGAAAGTACGTTACAAAACCCTATCCGTATCATTGTTAAATGATACCAACACGATTTACTAATGCCTCATCGCGGCCTTAGTAAAGTCGGCATTAAATCCCTCTCTGTGGAGAAGAAATCGGGCCGTCGGTTTTATAAGAAAAATGACTTGACTTGCGAGTTTTAAACTAGAATTGAACTAAAATATCCAACTTGCCGGGCCCTAAGTATTTGTCAGCTTCAATCATGTATGTTGGAATGACTATATAACAACAAAATAAAATAAAATTTGCATATAAAAAATATACACTAGATCAATAAAGTAATATATTCTACAACAAACAAAAAAATAACAAAATATATCATACTCAATAAAGTAACATGCTGATGTGTATAAAGAAAAACAAAATAGCAAATGATATGATTGTTATTTTTTCCATGAGCCTTGGGCCGGCTTTCCTGGAAAAAATATAGGAGAGCTCAACATTTGTACTCCATGGTTGACTCATGTGAGCTTTTTGCTTGCAAAAACTTTTACGGCATCTTATTTTGAAGAGGAGTGCATGGTTGTTTACTCAATGAACATGGTAATTGTTAACCCTTTACCTAACATGGTAATTGTTAACCCTTTACCTTCACCTGTTGGAAACAGCTTACATAAGTTTCGGCTTGCTGCTGAATCCACATTTCATGAGTTCTTGTTAAATCATGTTATTTCATATCTTGTGCACTTGTATTTATCTATGAAATAAAATAATGTTTAAACTAAACTAACGAATCGCCCACATCCGCCTGCGTAATTTGCAAATTGAGCAGTTGAAAAAATAATGTTTTTAAAATATTTCAACAAAAACGATATCATGTGACCCTCTCATTGGAACGAGCTCGATGAGCTCGTTCCAATGAAGGGGTCACATGATGTAGTTTTGTTAAAAATTTTTGAAAATTTTTTAAAATATAAGAATTAAAATAATAAATTTTGATATTCTCTGCGTTGGGTGAAGGGTTAATAAATGAAGAGAATCTTGAACTTTAACCCCAACATACGGCCAAAACCATCCACAGTTTTCTTAAAATTTATTTATTGGTGTTTAAGGTCACATATTTCTGTACAATGGCTAATCGTGTCTGCAACATGGTATAAAGTTAAGTAGTCAGTCGTTATACCCATGTTAAGATTTTAGAGGCCTTTCACCCCAGCCACTGGTCACCTGTTAATTTTATCAGTAAAATTAACAGGTGACCAGTGGCTGGGGTGAAAGGTCTTATTTTATCAGTAAAACAGAGCTTGTTCATCAGTAAACAAGCACTGCTTCACTTCCCAGGGTTCCCACTGGGAGGTTTACATAAAAACTGCCACTCAAATGTTTGGGTTTTTTTAGTTTCGAAAACATTGCTCATGATCCTCAATTCAAAGAGCTGAATGTATATCACTGATTACATATGACTGATTATATTGGGCAAATTTGTAGTTATTCAAGAAAAAGACAAAATGCAATGTTTGTTTGAATCAGTGGGTGTTTTATATAGCAAGTTGGAATGGCGTAGTCATGTTTCGCGAGAGCCCCAGAAATATGACTATGTTATTCCAACGAGTTAGGTAGAACACCCACCAATTCAAACACACACCGCGTTCTGTGTTTATTACACATCCCATGCATTAAAATTCAGTGAAATAAACAAATTTGAATTCTGATGTTTAAGCCCATCGTGTTGCTTGCAGCTCTACTGATCAAATGGGTAAAAAAAATCCAAACCTTATTTTGGTAACAGTCTAAATTACATTCGTTATCTTTTCTATTGGGCATGTTTGTTGAAATTTGTATCGCTGTTCCTCTTCGGCTGGTGCCCATTCATGCCTAACCATTTGGTGACTATTACTGATAGTAAAAAATAAGTACAAATTTGGGCAGCTTTGCAAAACAGCTGAGAGAAACTTTTTTTAAAAGAAGTTCGAAGCATTTCTGGAAGCATGTCAGGATGTCCGAAGATTTACCAAAATAAAGTTGACCAATTTAGATATATGGGGATCCATAGATGAGACGGCCATGGGACAGAGTTAATGTTGTGGTTAGAAATGATTGTTTTTTAATACATTATGTCATTTTTGGTTAATTTATTTTTTTTTTTTTAACCGACTTTATTTTGCTCTGAACGTTTTCATTTTCACACTTCGCGACACACGATCAATAATTGTACAGTGGAGCCCACTTAATTGGATATCTCTTAATTGTATATCCCTGTTAATTGAATATAATTTCCCAACACAAAACCATTTACCATACCTCCAGTACAAATTTGACCTGTTAATAGAATATAGGTTATAGAGTAAACTCCTGTTAATTGAATAAAAAATTGTGTAACCTGTCGAGAAATTACCCCGACTCTCTCCAGTTTTCCCTTGATTATAGACCTATTTGGCCTCAGTACATCCAATACAGACATTTAATCTATTATATCTTGTTTGGCAGAGCTCATGAAGCTCAAACAAGATATAGTATTTATTTATTTATTGGTGTTTAAGGTCACATATTTATGCACAATGGCTAATCATGACCGTGACAGTTTTACGGGTGGAGGAAGTCGGAGTACCCGGAGAGAACCACCGAGCAACGACGAGCAGCTGTCAGCTCCCCAACATCGTAACTCCGCACTGCAGCACAGGCAGGGTTAGATTGGTTGAAGACATGCGTACCAGCGACGTGCAGTACACCTTAGTACACGGCGTCATCGTGCCCCCACGTGGGCAATGGAGATGAAGTGTCTTGCCCAAGGTCACAACACGGTTGCCGCAGGTGGGATTTGAACCAAGGACCTCTCGACTTGCAGCCTGCACCTCTACCTACTGAGCCACCGCGCTCCCACAAGATATAGTAGAATGTTAAGATTATCTCTATAATACAGGAAAGTGACACAATTCCTGTTAATTGAATACTCCTGTTAATTGAATAATTTTCACTGGCAAAGTGGCTATTCAATTAACAGGGTTCCACTGTACAATGAAATTTGGACACTATTTGAATGATTTATTTATTGGTGTTTAAGGTCACATACTTATGCACAATGGCTAATCGTGACCGTGACAGCTTTACAGGTGGAGGAAACCGGAGTACCCAGAGAACCACCGAGCATTGACAAGCAACTGTCAGCTCCTCAACATTCTAACTCTGTTCAAGCTCCGATCAAGTAGGGTTACAGCGGTTGAAGACATGCGCACCATCGACGTGCAGTACGCCTCCTTAGAACACAGCGTCATCGTGCCCCCATGTAGGCAACCAGGATAAAGTGCCTTGCCCATGGACACAACATGGGTCGTCCCGGATGGGGATCGAACTCGGGACCTCTAGGATAGAAGTCCAACAGTCTACTACTGAGCCACAGTGCTCCCGGAAACTATTTGAGGCGTACCTAATGACTCGACAGGAAAAGAACTAGTGTAAACAGTGCCGAGAAAAAAGTTCCGACTTGTACAGCACCACCTGAATACAGAAACATTTATGTCATAGCAGCTATTCTGTAAAATACAAGGGTTTAAAGTTTAATGGATGTGCAATAAAAGTATCGTCTGCAATTTGGTTTGGGTAAAGGGTTAAAATTTGTCAAGACTTATGGTCTAGCACTTGTTTCTAGAAATATTCCTTTAATAGTTGTTAACCCTTTACCCAACGAATCGCCCGCATCCACCCGCATAATATGCAAATTCAGCAGCTGAAAAAATATTATTTTTCGAAAAATTTCAACAAAACCATATCATGTGACCCCTCTTTGGAACGAGCTCATCAAGCTCGTTCCAAAGACGGGTCACATGATATGGTTTTGTTGAAATTTTTTGATATTTTTTTTAAAAATAATATTTAAAATAATAAATTTTGAAATCGTCTGCATTGGGTAAAGGGTTAAGTGAATAGCCATTTAAAGTGACCTACAGTACGTGGAGAGTGGATTGTAACTAAATCACCCACAGAGTGGAGTTATCACCCAAGCTATAACTTTCAAATTTTGTACATATCGACAAAAAACACAAGCAACGCTCCAGCCAATGGACCTCCGGGTTGAACCCGGAGGTCCATTGGCTGAACCTTTGCTTGTGCTGGTTATGTTTTGCAACAAATTTACGATCATTTCTTAGGTGGAATCTCCACTCTGCGAGTGATTTAGTGATAATCCACTCTCCACGTACTGTATCATCCTGAGATAATAAAGTGAAAACGTAACAAACAAAATTTTGTCATAGCTAAGTACACATCAATCCCAGAGCAGCAGTATAAGAGTGATACAATAAAAATTATTGTGATGAGTTGACGGTAACGTGGTCTGAGGATTGCGGCTCGGAGATTATGTTCAACCGAGACGCAAAGCTGTACATCTCTTGAAAATGAATGTTCAGACAAGAGTAAATTGTTATTCTAACTTCAAATAACTAAGATATTTTTCCAGGATAAACTACTGCAAAAATGCTGATTCATCATTTTTCAATACCATCTACCAGGCATCCTAATAGAACAGGTGGCAATTTTTTTAACCAATCCATTCTACTGGTCCTAAGGATGTTTCATATTAAATAACAGTTCTCTGTTCTGTGTGGTTTGGGAAATATGGTCTTTTGAATTTTTTTCTGTTTTTAGCCCCTGGGGTTGCCACAGTGCTGTGAAAATTTTTTTCCAGGCATCAATCACTTGGGTCCACTTATACTACATGCCAAATTTGGTTTAAATTGGCCCACAGGTTCTTGAAATAAAAATTTGGGGCAGAGCCAAAAATGGATATGTCCCCACAGAGAGCCCAAATATTGACCTACCAACTTCTCTTGAACAAACTTTAATCTCAAACACCAAAGGATGTTCCACACCAAATATCAAAGCATTCCCTCAGGTGGTTCATGAGAAGAGTTTGAAGCTTTTGGAGCCCGAATATGGTAGCTGCTTCATTTGAACAAAATAGAAAGGTATTCTCCACAGATGATCTGTGCAATATATGTTTGAATTTGGCCAAGTGGTTGTGAAGAAGAAGGCAAGTTTGCAAAAAGTTAACAGATGACGGACGCCGGATGTCAAGTGATGGCAATAGCTCCCACTGACTTGCAGTCAGGTGAGCTAAAAAAATCATTGGTTTCTGTCGGATAAATTATCAAAGTAAAGTGGTTGAGAGTACTGTGCCCAAATGTGGGTTTCATTCTGGAAAGCAGCCAACATAATGTAAAGGCTCCACAGTCTATAAATGTGCATCATACAGTGCTCAAAATAACTTTTTTTCTTTGAGTAGCAAAATGCTACAAATTTCCAAAAAATGAATAGCATTTTGTAAAAATTACATAGCTATTTTTGTATACCAGAGTTATGTTATGCTGTTTTGTATTGAGTTCTTCTAAGTAGATAGAATAGTTTCCCTCCATTTCTGGGCATTTCCAAATGATCTGCAACACATGAAACATTTACTATGTTTTTTTTTAATTGAACTGCCTTTAAGGGTTGCATGGACATGGATGTTTTCAAATAGCGTCTGGGTTGATCAATAGAGTTCTCAAAATGGAAGTTGGAATTTTTAATTTGATGGGCTTGAAGTTATTTTTAATGTACATTTTATGCAAAATGTTGTAAAAACAGGAAGAATTTAAACCAACAGAATTCATCTTACATATGAAGTGGCTAATGATGCTTGATGGAGAGTTAATCTGAGTTATGCCTGGAATGTTCCACAATCAGAAGTAAAGCATCAGTGAACTAGTTTTCAAATTTGTTTGCAAATTTTCATTTACATTTTGCGATACAAGATAATCAACTGCAGCCTAATAGGCTGCAGTTGATTATCTAGTATCGCAAAATGCTATACATAATTGAACATTGTGTAGCTTTTTGCAAGTTTTGATTAGCAAAAAGCGATGCAACACCGCTTATTTTGAGCCCTGAGCCATCATATCCATATCAACTGAAATGATGTTATTCATTTTATATGTCTTTGCCTTGTTACAATTTACCGGTGAGTACCCACAAGTGCTCTCCCATAAATTGTAACAAGGCAAAGACATGTGAACAAATTCTGACGACCGAGAATAAGTTTGCGATCTACTAATTAATAAAATGAATAAAATACACCACTGCTCATGTTATTCTGTAGATTGAGGTAAAAAAACAAATATTTATGTTTAGGCCTCACAAAGTAGATTTTCTGTTTCTCAGGCCATTTTTGTATAATTGCATGCGGGCGAGCAGTTTTTTATTTTATTTTTTATTTCTGTAATTATTTCTTTGCCATCAAAAGTTCATGTTCTTGGTTTATGTTTTAGGCCTCATAAGCCACAGAATAGCATGGGTGGTTCTGTATTTCTTCTCTGGAGAGCAAGAAGGCTTTGCAATGCTAAAGCCTTCTTGCACTCAAGAGACAAATTTATCAGTTTTATTAATTTGGGTAAAATATCAGACGTAAACCATTTAATTTTTATTTTTTTTAAAGTTCACATTGGTTATAAAAAGAGAGCATGCAGCAGCCAAAAGGACCATGTGGGCGAGCCTGAGAAACAGATTTTTAATTTTTTTAGGCCTAAATATATTTGTGTTCAGTTTTATTTTTGCACATTTTTTTCGAAAAAAATGAAGACTGTCCTCATAATTATACCCCCAATTTAATGTGGGTATATAGGGATCCTCTTGTCTGTTCATCCATGCGTCCGTCCATTCATTCGTCTATCCCAAACTTATATCTACAACCAGAGCCAATACTATAAAACTTTTGCAACTGTATTTTTTAAAATTGTATTTTCTACCTTTTAACCCTTAAGTCCTCAGATTAATTTTAAAGTATTTATGGCCTTTTTCTGCTTACATAGTTATTGATGACTTGGCAGTGGTTCTACATCACTGCTGGCTGCCTATACAGGCAGCCAGCAGTGATGTAGAACCACTGCCAGGGAAAATTCAGTCTACACACAAGAGTAATAAAAAAGATTACACAAGGGAGCACCTGCTTCAATGCAATATAAAAGTGGCGGTTTGGGGCTATATGAGGGCTTAAGGGCTAATATAACTGACTAAAATTTTTTTAATTATTTCCTTGCCATCAAAAGTTTATGTTCTTGGTTTGTTTGAGGCCTCATAATCTACACAATAGCATGGGTGGTGGTTTATTTTGTCCTTTGATTGCAAGAAGGTTTTGCAAAGCTAAAGCATTGCAAAGCCTTGTTGCACTCAAGGGACAAATTTATCAATTTTATTAACTTGGGTAAAATATTAGACAAAAACCATTTAATTTTTCTTGTTTTTAAGTTTGCATTGGTTATAAAAAGAGAGCATGCGGCAGCCAAAAGGACCATGCTGGAGGGCCTGAGAAACATATTTTTTATTTTTTTAGGCCTTAAGGTCAAATATGTCTCCATAATGGCTAAGCATGACCACAGCATGGATAAAAAGTCAAGTCCAGCCAATCATTTACACCCAAGTTGCCCATTTTAGACTACTTACATGTACACCCCAGCCATTGGTTACCAAATGCTATTTTACCAGTAAAACAAGAGTTTGTTTACCACAGTGAACAAGCACTGCTTCCCTTCCCAGGGTTCCCACAAGGAAGCCCAAAACATAAAACAAACCAACTTGCAAGCTTGAAAATAAGCAGACCGTCATCTTCAAAATGGAGTCCCCAGAGAGTGAATTTGGTGGTGCTATCCTGCATAGCGGGGTAGCATTACAAATTTACCCTCTGTGAACCTCAGTCTGAATTAAGGTCTCAGACCTAAACAAAAAGAGGTATCCACAGGATAAATATGTGGACTCTAGTCTACTTTATGGGTTAGCATCAGCAAATTCACCCTCTAGTGACCTCATTCTGCAAATGACAGATTGCTAATTTTCAGGCTTGAAACCAAGCATATAAGCCTATGAGGGTAAAGAAATAATTACAAAAATAAAATCCAAAATGAAAAAACAAACACCATCATGCATTTTTGAAAAAACAAAAATGGCTTGAGAAACAGATCAACTTTCTGTGGCTTCATTTAAGAAATGTTTTTGCAAGTGTCGTCTGCTCATAGTGTTGGGTAAAATCTTAACAAATATGATTCTTCTCCACTCACACAATTTGAATTATAATATACAAAGAGAGAACAGTAGTTTATAAACATCCTTCCCAAGTATTTACTCAGTAGAAAAGCACCTATCTATTTTGCGAGTTCAAATTGGAGAACAAAGAGAGTATTCAATGGTCTATTCAAAAAATAAATAATGGAATGTCTGATAAAAAGAAAATACTTTAAAATATGTGATATAAATGAAGACAAAATTGTTGAGTATTTTATCGTGTAGTTTTGTTTCAAATCATATAAAAAGAGTCGGCTTTATGTTATTTATTTATTTAAACTTAATTATTTTACAAGGATTGGCGAACAAGTTATGCAACTTATATTAATGCCTCTCCTTGGCACAATGGCATAGGTGTGTGGGATGACCTTCATAGCGGCAACTTCGTGGCCTAGCTCTTCTCGAATACTACGAAGGGATCTTTAGCCTGCACAGAGTGTGTCTCTCTCCGCACAGAGGACAGCCATTTACGTCCCCACCCGATAGGACGATACACTGTGACAGCATCAACCCCACAATTGAAGCTGACAACAGGGGAACCCACTTAATTGGATATCTCTTAACTGAATAACCCTGTTAATTGAATATAATTTCCCAACACACAACCATTTACCATACCTCCAGTACAAATTTGCCCTGTTCATTGAATGTAGGCTATAGAGTAAACTCCTGTTAACTGAATCAAAAATCTTGTAACCTGTCAAGAAATTACCCTGACTCTCCCCAGTTTTCCCTTTGACCTATTAGGCCTCAGTACATCCAATACAGGCATTTAATCTATTATATCTTGTTTGACAGAGCTCTATGAGCTCTGTCAAACAAGATATAATAGAATAAATGCTAAGTTTATCTCTAGAATACAGGAAAGTGACACAATCCCTGTTAATTGAATACTCCAGTTAAGTGAATAATTTTCATCGGCAAAGTGGCTATTCAATTAACAGAGTTACACTGTATTATCACTTCAGCGGGCGTTCTCTCTAGTATATTAACAAACTTTAGCAGGGCAGTAAAACTCAGAAATTCACGATGTCATGCAACAGCGAGTGGCAGGCATTAATGGAAACAAAATTCCTTAACAGCCTGTTGCCCACTTCCGGTCATGGTAACAGTAGTAACAATGCCACTGCTATGTCCCCAGCCAGCAAGTTTTTACATTGGACATATTGAAGACTAAAATATTTCAAAGTGGTTGATTTGTTAAATCGAACTAAAGTTATCACACAGACAACAAATTTTCAAAGTCAAAAAAATGGAAAAGGGCCATAACTCAGCCCAAATTGGTCAGACGGAACCAAAATTCGAACTTGCTCTTCGTATTCATGAGACAAACCTATGTACAAAATTTGGTGTTGATTCAATGGATCAAACTAAAGTTATCAGCCTGACATCCAATTTTTGACATCCAAAAAAGGGCTAAAACTCAGCCAAAATTGGTCGGATGGAACCCAAATTCGAACTTGACCTGCATATTCTAGAAACAAACCTATGTACCTATGGTGTTGATTCAATAACTCAAACTGAAGTTAGCATCCGGACATCAAATTTCGAAAGTTGTGAAATTGGGCAGAAAAGCGTCCAAAAAGGGACATACCTCCAACAAAAAGTATCAAATCCAGGCGATATTTGGAATTTCACATAATCATTGGGGTAAGGGACATATGCTCCAATTTTCGTTTTGATTCAATCACCCAAACTTTAGTTATCACTCTAGATGCATAGATTGACTCACGCACAGATGGTCGCAGTTGATTACAATAGTCCTCCGACAAAATGTCGACGGACTATAACATGAATTTGTCCGATTTGTTAATGGCTCTTGAGGACTGAATAACAGCTGTCTGGCTTATTAAAAGCCCTTGACTTCATCTCGGGCCGACAATAAACCCTCAGGCTGTTATTCATTCCCGTTGGGCAATTAATAAACCATAATGCCCTCCAAACTCATGTTACTGTTATATTACCCCTTCAGTGGACATTCTCTAGTATATTAACAGAGATTGGTGGGTTGGTAAAACTCAGTAATTCATGGTGCCATGCAACCGGAAGCGAGTGGCGGGCGTTAATGGAGACAAAATTCAATAACAGCCCACCGCCCACTTCCAGTCATGGTAATAAGAGCAATAACATTGATTTTGTTGGACGTCCCGGTTTATTAACGGCCCCTGAGGACAAAATAATGGCCCTCTGGCTTTTTAACAGCCCTCAACTTCATCTCTGGCAGTAATAAACCCTCAGAGCGTTATTCAATCCTCTCAGGCCATTAATAAACCGTAATGCCCTCCAACCTCATGTTATTATATTAATATCTGTGCTATTTTCAGCATTAACCATTAACACACCCTACTGACAAAAACTAATCGTCCCCTAAGTACCAATGTGTTTTATGTGCCAGTAGGCACATAGAACACATTGGAACTCAGGGGGCGTAATGTTAATGTTTTGGGGGAAGAAAAATGAATGAAAATGAAATAATCCTAATATTGAAATTGTTCGTCATTTGTTAGTGCAACAGTGGCAAAACAAAGCTGAGTTGAATGTGGAATGTTTTACAAGTGGAATTCAGGTACTTTGGAAGTCATATGATAAATTATTTATAAATTATTTAGTTAAAAGCATTTAAGATTTGATTCAGCATCTATGGCTACGTCATGACCATAACACAAGTGTGTGATCAAGTGCACCCATCATTTATACCTGTGCTACTCACTTGAGAAGGAATGCATCCCAGACGTTTATGACTCGGTTCCATTTTACCAGTAAAACTGAACTTTTGTACAATGGTAGAGAAGCACTGCTCCACTTCCTGGTGTTATTTATTTATTTATTGGTGTTTAAGGTCACACATTTCTGCACAATGGCTAATCATGACCACAACAGTTTTAGAGGTAGAGGAAGCCAGAGTACCCAGAGAGAACCACCAAGCAATGACAAGCAACTGTCAGCTTCCCAACATACTAACTCCACACAAGCAGGGTTAGCACTGGTTGAAGACCTCCATCGACATGCAGTACGCATTAGTACACAATGCCACCGTACCCCCATTTGGGTAATGGAGGTGAAGTGTCTTGCCCAAGGACACAACACAGTTGCCACAGGTGGGATAATAAACATCTCTGCACTATTTATTTATTAGGGTTTAATGACCAGGGATGAGAGAGTTCAGTTAATTAGCTGATTTCAGCTAATTTATTATCAAAATGCTGAAATTTTATTTTCTACAAATTTTTAGTTGCCCTGTACTCTCATCCCCGAATGACACATTAACAGCCAAGGTCCTATCATGTCGATGACAGTTTTACAGGTGGAGGACGTCGGAGAGAAAGATCGAGCAATGACGAGCAGCTGCCAGCTCCCCAACGTGCAGTACGCCACATTAACAGTCAAGGTCATATCGCGTCAGTGACAGTTTTACGGGTGGAGGAAGTTGGAGTACCCAGAGAGAACCACCGAGCACCGACGAGCAGCTGCCAGATCCCCAACGTGCAGTATGCCATCGTGCCCCCATGTGGACAATCGGGGTTAAGTGCCTCAACTTTGCACTATAAAAATTATGAACACAATCGAATTCAAGCAAGATGCAAATAATCAATACAGCCAATCATTTATTTCTGTCCTACTGTTTTGAGAGGGCATGCACCCAGGCATTTATGATTGGGTCCTATTTTACCGGTAAAACAGAACTTGTTTACAACAGTAGAGAAGCACTGCACTACTTCCTGGTGTTTATAATATACAACTTTTTGCTATAAATATTATGAACATAACTGAATTCAAGCAAGATGTAGGTGATTGTGAGATTATCTTTTGATGTATAATATTTGATAACATAAAACAAAACAAAAATCAAAAAACATGATTAATAATACTTAAGTGGTGGAGTGCTGGAAGCCCATATTTGGACTTCATTCTCAAGTGCAGGTTAGGGGACTGCGAACGGTTCGAGATTCGATTTGGCTCAAAACTACAGCGATGATTCGATTCGACTCAAAACCAATCATCAAGGTTCGACATTTTCGAAGCCAAGCCCACTTCCATTTAAACTAGAGGTACTGTGACCAAACTCACAAAGTGATACCCCCCGCGCCTGAAATGTATAAGTTAGATTATCTCCCCTTGGAAATGTCAGAACGGAATTATATTGCTTCATGCACATCTTCATATGGAGTTCTTCCATTGTGTAAAGTTTCATGAAAATTCTTCAAACAGTTAAGGAGAAGTTGCGCTTACAAGGATGGACAGATGGCATAAGTTAGATTATCTCCCCATGGAAATGTCCGAACGGAATTATATTGCTTCATGCACATCTTTATATGGAGTTCTTCCATTGTGTAAAGTTTCATGAAAATTCTTCAAATGGTTTACGAGGAGTTGCGCTTACAAGGATGGACAGATGGTATAAGTTAGATTATCTCCCTTGGAAAAGTCAGAACGGAATTATATTGCTTCATGCACATCTTCATTCATATGGAGTTCTTCCATTGTGTAAAGTTTCATGAAAATTATTCAAATGGTTTAGGAGGAGTGCGCTTACAAGGATGGACAGACGAACAGATGGGGTGATTCCTATATACCCCCCCCCCCCCCCCAACTTTGTTTGTGGGGGATATAAAGATGTGTACTTCCATCACATTCGACATGAATAGTATTAACTCTAAACCCGCGGAGTATTTCCAAAATATTTTTAATCAAATCTAGTCATGGCTGCTGAGAAGCAGCCATGACTAGATTTGATAAAAAATTCATCTAAATTACTCATGAAATCATTGGTGAACCTCTACTGGCTGACTGGAATCAGGATTTGAAATACGACTTAATTTGAAACCTCAGCAGAGATTCAATTGAAAATTCAATTCAAGTTGAAATCGGAGGTTCGCAGGTCCCTAGTGCAGGTACCAATAATTAAAAGTTTCCTATTCTGTGGATGTGGTTTACATTATCTTTGGCATCAACTCTTTTCACCTATATGGATTTGCCTTGTTACAAGGCACTCTCCTATAAATTGTAATGACACGAAGACATGTGAACAAATTTGGTCAACCATGAAAAATTTAGCACACCACCAGTTAACTGGAAGCAATCCCAACTGATTGGAATTCATGCTATATATACATTTACTTGTAATCTTAGGCCTAGCTAAGACATGATGCCAAACACTTACCATGCTATTTCTGCAAGTATCAACAACAGGACATCCATGGCACATAAAGCAACATAGTGTAAGTGTGGCACCTTGCCCCCGGCTTGGGGTGGGTGAGGTCCCACCTCCCCATCCCATGAAATGAATCGGTCTGTCAAAACTTCTTTTCTGCGAAAGGTGTTAATGTTTTAACCCTTTACCCATCGAAATGGCCAAAACTGGCCAGTGTTATTCACAAAAATCGCCATTTAATTTTCCATTTTTTATCTCAAAAACATAGCTTATGACACCTCTTTGGAACGAGCCCATCGAGTTTGTTCCAATGAGGGGTCATAACCTATGTTTCAATATACAACAAAAACACCTTAATGTTTCATACATCTTTTGTATGAAAGAACTCATAAATATATGACCAATAAGTTGTCATGTACTCAGAAACAAAACCTGTGTATTATTTATTTCAAAGAAATACTTTCAGTAAACAATGTTTAAAGTCATTCTTTAACCATTTACCTAATGAACTGGCTGTATCCGCCCACATAATATACAAATTCAGCAGCTGAAAGTCACCAAAACCATATCATGTGACCCCCTCATTGGAACGAGCTTGACGATTCCAATGAGGGGTCACATGATATGGTTTTGTTGAAATATTTTGAAAATTTTCAAAATAATTATATTTAAAATAATAAATGTTGATACTGTCTGCATTGGGTAAAAGGTTAAAACAAAAAATACTCAAATCTCTATCAGAGATCCGTAAACCTCTCTCGAGCCCCCTAATCTCTATCAGAGATCCGTAAACCTCTCTCAAGCCCCCTAATCTCTATCAGAGATCCGTAAACCTCTCTCAAGCCCCCTAACCTCTCTCAGAGAACCCTAACCTCTCTCAAGCCCCCTAACCTCTCTCAGAGATCTGTAAACCTCTCTCAAGCCCCCTAACCTCTCTCAGAGAACCCTAACCTCCCTCAAGACCCCTAACCTCACTCAAGACCCCTAACCTCTCTCAGAGAACCCTAACCTCCCTCAAGACCCCTAACCTCTCTCAAGATCCCTAATCTCTCTCAAAGAACCCTAACCTCCCTCAAGACCCCTAACCTCTCTCAAGATCCCTAATCTCTCTCGGAGAACCCTAACCTCTCTCAAGACCCCTAACCTCACTCAAGACCCCTAACCTCTCTCAGAGAACCCTAACCTCTCTCAAGACCCCTAACCTCTCTCAAGATCCCTAATCTCTCTCGGAGAACCGTAACCTCTCTCAAGACCCCTAACCTCTCTCAAGATCCCTAATCTCTATCGGAGAACCATAAACCTCTCTCAAGTCCCCTAACCCATCTCAGAGAACCCCAACCATTATCAGAGAACTCTAGCCTCTATCAGAGAACCCTAATCTCTATCAGAGAACCCTTATCTCTATCAGAGAGCCCTTATCTCTATCAGAGAACTCTAATCTCTATCAGAGAGCCCTTATCTTTACCAGAGAGCCCTAATTTCTATCGGAGAGCCCTAATCTCTATCAGAGAGGCCTAATCTCTATCAGAAAACCCTAATCCCTCTCAGAGGATAATAACCTCTCTCTCTGAGAACACTAACCTCTCTCAGAGAGCTCCACAAGGATCAATGTGATGTTCAGATATTTTTATTGTTTCAGTGAATAAAAATATGCAGTTCAAGCAACAAATACCCCATCTTCAAGGAAAAAGTCAGATTTTGAAGCACTTTCAGAGAAAGTTTTAAAATTCAGGCACTCATAAATACTTTCATGTGCCAATATTAACTCAATTCTACAAGCAACTTTGTTCAAATCAGATTAATAGTCGACAAAATTCACTGCAAAATAAGTTCAAGAGAAAATGTTTTTATATATTATGACTATGAACTTTTTTGCGGAGAACATTTATTTATTTAATTACTTATTTATTGGTGTTAACCCTTTACCCAACGAATTGGCCGCATCCCCCTGCGTAATATGCAAATTCAGCAGTTGAAAAAATATTATTTTTCAAAAAATGTCAACAAAACCATATCATGTGACCCCTCGTTGGAGCGAGCTCATTCCAACGAGGGGTCACATGATATGGTTTTGTTGAATTTTTTGAAAAATTTAAAAAAATGATATTTAAAATAATAAATTTTGATATCGTCTGCGCTGGGTAAAGGGTTAAAGGTCATATCTTTCTGCACAATGGCTAATTGTGACCGCCATATGGATGTAAAGTCAAGTCCATTCAATCGTTTATACCCATGCTGTCCATTTTAGAGGACTTCCACCCTAGGCAATTGTTACACAATAAACGACCACTGCTTAACTTTTGGGGGTTTCCACACTGTCTTGTGGAGAATAAATCCAAACAACAGATAGTTAGAGACACAATAACTTCATGCAACATTAACAACTGTTACAACAATGTAATCATACAAACACTGCATCCAAGAATTGAAAGATCTACTGCAGAAAACTAAAATGAAATCAAACCTACCAAACCCTTTACCTAACAAAACAGTCGTATCCAACCAACGCTACTAATAAAAAATTGCTATTCAAATTTTATATTTTATCATTTTAACTTGGAAAAAATATCAGACATAAGGCCATACAAAGTAGATCTTCTGTTTCTCAGGCCATTATTTGTAAAATTGCATGCGGGCAAGCGTTTTATTATTTTATTTTTTATTTCTGTAATTATTTCTTTGCCAACAAAAGTTCATGTTCTTGGTTTATGTTTCAGGTCTCATAATCTACAGAATAGCATGGGAGGTGGTGTATTTCGTCCCTTGAGTGCAAGAATGCTTTGCAATGCCAAAGCATTGAAAGCCATCTTGCACTCAAGGGAGAAATTTATAAAGTTTTTTAACTTGGGTAAAATATCAGACATAAACCATTTAATTTTTATTTTTTAAAAACTTTTACATTGGTTATAAAAAGAGAGCATGTGGCAGCCAAAAGGACCATGCTGGGGGGGGTGGGGGGGGGGGGGGCGGGGGGGCTGAGAAACAGATTTTTAATTTGTTTAGGCCTCAACCATTATATTTTTATTCTTTTAAGTTTGCAATGGTTATATAAAATGACCATGTGGAAGGGCCTGAGAAACAAATTTTTAACTTTTTTAGGCCAAACCTGTTAATTGAATGAAAAGCCGTTTTGTCAGTGAAAAATATTCTTTTAACTTTTTACCCAATGTAACGGCCAAAACTGACCAGCGCTGTTCACAAAAATCACCATTCAATTTTCATCATTCTTTCATTTTTTGTCTCGAAAACATTGCTTATAACCCCTCACTGAGCTCGTTCCAATGAGATGCAAAAAGCTATGTTTTTGACACCAAAAAAGTTAGTTATTCAAGAATTTTATTTGCACGTGTCATCTGCTTTTCATGTTAGGTAAAGCTTTAACTCTTAACCCACTGAGCATTTTCAAGATATTTTCTTAATCAAATCTAGTAATGGCTGCGCTGAAGCAGCCACGTCTAGATTTGATGATTAATTTACATTCAACTCAGAAACTAGAGGTACTGTGAGCAAGCTCACAAAGTGATACCCCCTGCACCTCAGTTGTAGCCTTTTTGGTACATTAAAATGTATAAGTTAGATTATGTCCCCTTGGAAATGGCTGAACGGAATTATATTACTTCATGCACATCTTCAATATGGAGTTCTTCAATTGTGTAAAGTTTCATGAAAATTCTTCGAACGGTTTAGGAAGAGTTGCGCTTATAAGGATGGAGCCTTTTTGGTACATTAAAATGTATAAGTTAGATTATCTCCCCTTGGAAATGTCAGAATGGAATTCTATTGCTCCATGCACATCTTCATATGGAGTTCTTCCATTGTGTAAAGTTTCATGAAAATTCTTCAAACGGTTTAGGAGGAGTTGCGCTTATAAGGTTGGATGGACGGACGGACGGACGGACGGACAGGAATTGAACTAAATGTGCCCAAATTATACTAATTTCAATGGCAAGGGAAATCCTGTCTTGGGCAGAAATATCCGCCAGCAGCATCCAAAGAGTTAATATGGGTTTAGTCACTTCCGGGTTTCCAGCAGGGGACTTAAGAATAACAATCATACCCAAATCAAACCCGTTAACTGGTTGAGGGATAGATTATTTTGTGTGCTGAATTTGTTATTCAAAATTCATTTTATCACAATTATTGGAGAGTGTTCACATACTAACTCAACAAACAGTGTTAGCATTGGTTGAAGACAAATGTACAATTGACATGCAATACGCCTTAGTACACACCGCCACCATGCCCCCACATGGCCAATTGGGATTAAGTGTCTTGCCCAAGGACACAATGCAGCTGCCGCAGATGGGATTTGAACCGAGGACCTCTCGGCTTGCAGCCAGCATCTCTACCTACCAAGCCAGAAAATAAGCAGACTGTCATCTGCAAAATGAGGTTCCCAGAGGGTGAATTTAGTGATGCTAACCTGCACAGCAGGGTAGCATCACTAAATTCACCCTATGTGAACCTCAATCTGAATCAGGGTCTTAAAACTAAAGAGAAAGAGGTACCCAGAGGATAAATTGGCCCACTGTATGGGATAGCATCATCAAATTCATCCTCTGGGGACCTCATTCTGCAAATGTCAGACAGCTTATTTTCAGGCCTGCTACCTACTGAGCCATCATGCTCCCAGTTCAAGAAAGTATTGACGGTTCATTCTATTTATTTATTTATTTATTTATTGGTTTTTAAGGTCACATACTTCTGCACAATGGCTAATCATGACCACAACATTTGAGATAAAATCAAGGTCAATCAATCGTTTATACCTCATGTTGCCTATTTTAGAGGACTTGCACCCCAAGCATTAGTGACTAGGTAATATTTTACCAGTGAAACAGAGCTTGTTTACCACAGTAAATAAGCACTGCTTCACTTTCACTTCCCGGGGTTCCTGTAGGGTTTAATTCTATTATCTATTAAATAGAAGAATTGTAACACTGGATGCAATACATATTCACAACATCTTGGACAATTATCAGCTTATAAACAGGAAATTATGAAAGAGAACAAATCTTAATAAACTAAATTTACGACTGTTTGGTCTAACTTTTTAAGTTTATCAAGCGCATATTATGCTTACAAAAGGTAGACACAGAACAAGGTGACTTTAAGAATTTTCAACCCCTGACAAAACCAGCATAAAGAGACATAACTACAGCAAGAAACTACAACTACATCTTCTGAGCAGTGTTCACGCTGTTGGGTGCCAATGGTGCACTAAAAATTCTATTTAGCACCGCATTTGGTAATAAATATAGAATAAACGTACTTGAAAACACTATACATTTATTTTGTTTATCCCATAAATCTTCTACAGAACAGTCACGGCAAAATCTTGCTATAATTCGCTACAAAACACAGCGAGAAATGAGGAGCACCTTGGTCCAATTCGCTCGACCAGCAAAATTGGCAAAAATAAACAAGGCGCAGTAAAACATTTCTGTCTAAAAATAATTCCCCTACAAACTTGAGCTAAGCTTGCAAAAATACTTTACTACATGAGCAGTCGGTGGCGTCTTCTACTGGCACTGTGTAATACTTTCAAAAAGATTTAAAGAAATCAACAATCGAACTATTAATTATGCTAGACAAATGTGGTAGAGGCCAGAGGTCAACAAGTCCGTCACTGCTAGGGGAATAAATTCTTTTAGTGTTAAACCTATGGGGAAAATTTATCACCCTACTAGGTGAATAAAGCAAAAATTTATCCAAGGACTTTATTGTTCAAATAAACGGCCAATTATGGGATAAACTGCAGTTCTATCCCACTACCATTACTGGTACTGTTAGTACTTTGGCATCCCTGCTTCGAGCACTCTACTAGTTAACCCTTTACCCTACACAGACGACATCAAAATTTATTATTTTAAATATAATTTTTTCAAATTTTTCAAAAAACTTCAACAAAACCATATCATGTGACCCCTTGTTGGAACGAGCACGTCAAGCTCGTTCCAACGAGGGGTCACATGATATGGTTTTGTTGAAATTGTTTGAAAAATAATATTTTTTCAACTGCTGAATTTGCATATTACACGGGCAGATGCGTGATTCGTTAGGTAAAGGGTTAATTACCTATTATCTCAACTAAAGTTTTATTCAATCTTCAAACTTAGCAAGAGAATGATTCTCCCACTGTTGGTTCATTTCATACACTGTGAATTGAAAAACAAATAAACAGCCATTTATGGGATAAAAACAACTGGCACCAAAAATATACCTTTGGTAGGTCGCAAAGGCTTTGTGCTTCATTATTTCAGTGGGTCATGTTTGCTAAAATCACGGTTGGATAAGACAAATGACATCCCACTGATATCAGATAATCAAATTCAAGCACTATTCAAGCACTTTTCAAGGACTCGGACCATGATTTTCAAGGACTATTGTAATTTTGACCTGAACGTACAAAACCATGGACAGAACAAAAGAATTTCTGCCCCGAGGACCTGATTTCTGAAAAACCTAGCTAGCCAGATACATAACGTATCTCAAATGTAACAAGGTGCACTCAAAGGATTGAAAGATTTCATCCATGACCAATTTTGTGACATCACATACATGTGTGGTGGGTTGTCATGAAACTCCTCATCTCCAGAGCTAAGGGTTAATTGAATTTAAGTACTTTTTAAGGGCGGTAGTGGAAAATTAAGTATTTTTCAAGAATAGAAACAAATTCTATCACTTTTCAAGGAAGTATCCAAATTTAAGGATTTTTTATTTGATCAGGAACCCTGGAGTAGAATCTTACTTCATTTTAACCTTTTACCCAATGTAACGGCCAAAACCAGCCAGCCCCATTCTCAAAAATCACCAATTAATTTTCATTATTTTTTCGTCTCAAAAACATAGGTTATGGCCCTCGTTGGAACGAGCTTGTTGAGCTCGTTCCAATGAGGGGTCATAACCTGTGTTTCTGAGACAAAAAAATTAAAAAAAATTAGTTATTCAAGAATTTTTTTTGCAAGTGTCGTCTGCTTTTCATGCTAGGTAAATTATGATATGAACTTACAATACCATAAACTAGTGTTCAACCGATGATCAGAATCAACCACCCCAATCGGCCGTTTGTGGGCAATTGGATGACAACAGCAACGGCTCCTGCAACAACGGTTCAACCGATTGTTACCAAGCTTTTCTTTGTGATGATTCATTAACCACATTTTATAATCTTCTGCAATTGCTCAATTGTTAATGTAAAGTGATGTCAATGATACCATTCAATAAAGTTGAGAAACAACCACAATGTGAATTCTTAATTTCTTTAGACGCCCCTTCACGTGATATACAAGTTAAACGGCATGTAAAGCTTACAATTGAGCGTACTTGCGGCAGTCGCCAGTTCATATGGGAAAAAAGTGATGGTTGCACTCCCGACACAGGTCGCAGTAAAATGACAACTCGTGCACACTTGGGTGGTAGACGTGGCTCTCAGTATACCACCCAAGTGTGTGCGTCTTGTAATTTTACTAAGACCTGCGTCAACGACGTTTAACAATGAAATATGTTCAATTTAATGTAGTTCTTTCAAGTCTTGACTCATCTAGTAGTGTGCAGTATTACAATTGGAATCGGAATCGGCTGATTGTGAGCTCAAATAACCTGTAATCGGTCAGCAGACATTTTTGGTAATCAGCTGACCACTACCGTGAACAACACAAAAGAAATTCTGCCTCGAAGACCTGATTTCTGGAAAACCCAACTAGCTAGATATATAATGAACCGCAAGTGCAACAAGATGACACTTTGTTACACTCGAAGGATAGAGAGATGTAGTTCCTGACCATTTTTGCGACATTGCATGCACGTGGAGTGGGTTGAAATTAAACTTTTCATAGAGGTATTTATTTATTGGTGTTTAAGGTCACATATTATGCACAATGGCTAATCATGTCCGTGGCAATTGTACACGTGGAGGAAGCTGGAGCAATGACGAGCAGCTGCCAGCTCTCTAACATCGTAACTCCGCACTACAGCACAGGCAGGGTTTTAGATTGATTGAAGACATGTGTACCATCGACATGCCTTAGTACACAGTGCCATCGTGCCCCCATGTGGACAATCAGGGTTAAGTGCCTTGCCCAAGGACACAACGCGGGAGTCCGAATCGATCGCTCAGACGGTCACCCATCCGAGGACTAACCAGGCTCGATGTTGCTTAACTTCGGTGATCTCACGAGAACCGGTTACCGCAACGCCACCGCACCCCCATTCATTGAGGTAAAAGGTAAACTGAAAAATCAAGTACTTTTCAAGGACAGAGACAAATTCAAGCATGTTTCAAGGAAGTAGCCAAGATTCAATGACTTTTCATTTGAGTGGGAACACTGAACGAGAGGGAATTCAAGACTGTCAAGAACTTTGGCCAGCTGCTGATTTGTCATGGTAAACACAGAAGAATGGTATCAGCACACCAAAGACAAGCGGGGGACATTGTGGCATTGTCCCACCCCTTTCAACCCTGTTGGCATTGTTCTTTGATTGTCTAACACAGCATATGGAGGTAGTAGCTTCAGGTAAGTAGAGTCTGCCACTTATCTTTACTTGTAGGGGCCGTCATAAGTATAGACCGCTTCTGTCCTTGTGTTTCACGTTTGAGGGGAGAAGGCAGCAGAGTCCAGATAAGGATGGTGGTGTTCATGATTATGGAGGCGATTTTAGGCATTGGCGACCATTCCATTGGGAATAAAAAATAAAAATAAAAACGGCCCTTCCTCATTCGTTTTAAAAAAAATTACCTGAGAATCAATTAATTTTGTTTGGCCTAATACTAAATTAATATACTCTACTTTGAGTGCAACAAGGCACCATCTACAATGCTTTAGCATTGCAGATGGCGCCTTGCTGCACTCAAAGAACAATACATGATTAATTTGTTCTCATTTGCAATCTGATTCCATTTGGTATTAAAATCTTTCATTTGACACCAAAAACATTCATTTGGCATCGAACAAAATTACAACTCAGCACTGAAACATTTTGGGTCAACGTGAACACTGCTTCTGGGACCTTTCATACTGAAATTCAAACAACAAAGTATTCTGGACATGACAGGTATTAAAGTATACATTTTCTAGTTTTTTCGAAAAATATCACCGATGTCCAGACATAATCATTTAGTTATCAATGGAATGTTATACAGTTTCATTATCACAGTATTTACACAACCAGTTAGGCCTCATAAAGTAGATCTGTTTCTCAGGCCATTTTTTGTAAAATTGCATGCAGGCGGGCTTTTTTTTAATTTAATTTTTGATTTTTGGTAATTATTTCTTTGCCATTAAAAAGTTCATGTTCTTGGTTTGTTTTATGTTTTAGGCCTCACAATCTACAGAATAGCATGGGTGGTGGTGTATTACGTAACTTGAGTGCAAGAAGGCTTTGCATGCTAAAGCCTTGTTGCACTCAAGGGACACTTTTATTGACCTGGGTAAAATATCAGATATAAATCATTTAATTTTTATTTTTTTAAGTTTGCATTGGTTATAATAAGAGAGCATACGTTAACCAAAAGGACAATGCAGGAGGGCCTGAGAAACAGATTTTTAATGTTTTAGGCCTTACATAATTATCTTTATGATTTCAATTTAGGACACAAGTAACAACATAATGAAGCATGTCATCTTGACGCTAGAGTCAGAATACCCTCTGGGCAGAGACTCCCAGAGATAGGGGCCAAAGGCTGTAAAAGCTTTATTCAATATTTTCACGGATTATTATTTTGGACCAAAAAAAATCAAATTACCCAAATCGAAGGGTTATTCTGCGTATGGAATTGGGTTGGTGATTTGTTAGGTAAACGGCTAATGGGGAGACCTGAAATACACTGAGGCCCTGGGGCCTTGGAAAGTATTAATCTGGTTTGGTCTCTCTTTTCCTCTTTAATTTATTTATTTATTGATATTTGTGGTCACTTTCAGCATCTTTGGCTATATTATGTCCCAGGTATGTCGTCATGTTTAGACAATCCTTTATACTTAGCAGCCCATTTTGGAGGACTTCCACCCCAGACATTGGTTACAGGTTCTATTTTACCAGAAAAAATGAATTTCAAATTTCAGAAACAATCTATATTTAGATTTATTTATTGGGGTTTAATGACACTTTTGACAGCCAGGGTGACCTCATGTCAGACAGTTTTACAGGTGGAGAAAGCCAGAGTAGCCAGAGAGAACCACCAAGCAATGGCGAGCAACTACAAGACTCCCCAACATACTAACTCCATACAAGCAGGATTAGTATTGGTTGAAGACAAGTGCACCATCGACGTGCAGTATGCCTTAGTACATGGCACCACCACGTCCCCATGCGAGCAATTGCGATTACGTTCCTTACTCAAGGACACAATGCAATTACCTGTACAGGTCTGAAACAATCTAAGCTGCAATTCAAAGATTAACCATGGTTAAAAAAAAATTTTTAAAATAAAAGAAACTTCCGAACTTCAATATTTAACCCTTTGATCTCTAGTGGTATCTTCAGGCCTGAAAATAAGCAGTTTGACATTTGCAGAATGAGGTCCCCAGAGGGTGAATTTGATGATGCTATCCCATACAGTGGGCCAATTTATCCCCTGGGAACCTCTTTCTGTTTAGTTATGAGACCCTGATTCAGATTGAGGTTCACAGAGGGTAAATTTAGTGATGCTACCCTGCTGTGCAGGGTAGCATCACTAAATTCACGCTCTCGGGGACCTCATTTTACAGATGTCGGTCTGCTTATTTTCTGGCTTGGGTATCTTCCATGTCATTTCAATGGCAGCAATTAGAAGAGTCCATATTCATTATTTGGGGTAGACCACGGGGCTGCAAGTTGAAAATATTGATTGGTCGACCCCATACATTTACTGAACAACCATCCTATTTAATTACGTTATGATGTATCATGTTCTGGCCGAACAAACGGCCGCTAGGGTTCAAAGGGTTACGTCAAGAAGAATTGGCAGAATCCTCGGAATTTTTTTCAAAGGTCCATGACGACAAAGCGACCATGAATATTCATATTGCAGCTCCTTTAACTATTTATTTATTTATTGGAGTTTAAGGTCACATATTTCAGCACATTCGCTAATAGTGTTCGACCGATAATCGGCAATGGCTCCTGGAACATCGGTTTAACCAATTATTGCCAAGCATTTTGAGATGATTCATAAATCGCATTTTATTACCTTCTGCAACTGTTCAATTGCTAAGGCTAAAAAAAAATTATGTTTTGATTCTCAGGCCCTCCCTCGTTGGATTTGAACCTCCTCATTAGTCATTTTTATTTTGTCTTGTTTTTTAAAGAATTTGTGAAAACTAGGAATGGTTTTTCACATTTCTCGACATATAATTATTTTGCTGTGTTTGCAGTAAATTGGTTTTTCTTGTTGCAGTTTATGGGAGAGTGCCAGGGGCACTCTCCCATAAACTGTAACAAAGAAAATTCTGATGTACTGGATCATGATTTAATTATTTATTTATTTGCTGATGTTTAAAGTCATATATTTCTGCACAATGGCTAATAATGGCCGCAACACTGATATAAACTCAAGTTTAACCAATCATTTAGAGCCATGTTTCCCATTTTAAAGGGCTCCTACCCCAAGCATTGGTTAGTGGGGCCTATTCTAATGGATCATGATGCTTGACAGATCTATACCATTAAAAAAAACAATAAAATACAAATCCTTTTAGCTGTTGTTATGGCAGTTAGTTATAAGAGGTATACTATAATTACACTAAAATACAACCTTTTCTCTTTTTCAAGTGGAATGACAGCAAAAAGATTTACTGAGTATACTCAACCCTTTAACACGAAAAAAATGTTTTTAAAAAAAAGTAAAAATAAAATCCTCCCTCCCTCACTGATTTGAAAAAAAAATTGCCTGAGAATCAATTCATTTTTTTTATTTGGCCTAATGTAAAATGATGTCAATGATACCATTCAATAAAGTTGAAAAACCACCACAAAGTGTATTCTTAATCTCTCTAGACGCCCCTCTACGGAATATACAAGTCAAACGGCATGCAAAGCTTACAACTGAGTGTACTTGCGGCAATCACCAGTTCATACCGGGAAAGTGATGGTTGCACTCCATTGACTCAGCCCCAGTAAAAATTACCAGTTACGCGCACTTGGGTGGTAAATGTGGCTCTGTAGTTCTTTTGAGTCTCAACTTATCGAGTAGTTAACGGACTGTAAACACTGTAAAATAAGCTCAATTTAATATGGTTCTCTGCGAACTACGTATACTGCTCAAGAGCGCGTGTCTGGTCATTTTACTGTGATCTGAGTCAACGATGTTTAACACTGTGAAATATGTTCAATTTAATGTAGTTCTTTCTAGCCTTGACACACCTAGTAATGCACAGTATTACAATTGGAATTGGAATTGGCTGATTGTGAGCTCAAATAACCAGTAATCGGTCTGCGGCCATTTTTGGTAATTGGTTGAACACCACTGGCCAATCTTGACAGTAATATGGATATAAAGTCCAGTTCAGCCAATCGTTTATACCCATATTGCCAAATTCAGAGGACTTCCACTCCCGGTGTAAGTTACTGCATCCAGTCCTGGTAATTCATCCTCGTTTCCTCAGCAAAAAAACTGCTGTGGAAAACTGGTGCTTCTACGGTAATTACTGTGGAGCCAGTTCGATTGTGTAAAAATCATCAGATGGCTGGGCAGAATCTCAATTGCCTTTTATAAGTAGTATGTGGCGAAGTGAAAACTTTCAAGTAAGTTTAACATGTGAAAGTAGTTCGAGATACATGAATAATCACAATCAATGTATGGAATCTTTCACTCAATTAGATCATGCCAATATCATGAACCATGTAAATGCGGAGAAAAAATCTTAAGTAAGCAGGTGACTTGCTCTTTCTGTAGAGTATGAGTGAAAATAAGATGCAGCATAACCACAAACTAAGTGTCTCACTGCTTCTATGTTGATAACACCAGAATCTGACATCAGTTCCTGGAAAGCTCTATAAGAGCTTTCCAGAAACTGATGTCAGATTCTGGTGTTATCAACACAGAAGAAGCATTACATACAGTTTCTAGTGGTTATGCTGCATCTTGTACTGTAAATTGCAAGATTAGCAATATACCATAGTGCAACCCACATGGTTTGATTCCTCGTGTAACCTGGAAGTTGTGCAATTTCTGCCACCACAAGGCTTTGTGAAGAAGCCATCCTCGACAGTATTTTTGCTGTGGATATTTTTCCTTTCCTTGGCCTTTTCCTCAGCACTGCTGATTATTGAGGGTGAATTATCAGGGCTGCTGGGTCCTATTTTATGTTAAGTAAACAAACACGGCTTCACTTCCCAGGGTTCCCATGGGGACCAAGATTTAACTTCCAATTTCAGAGGACTTCCACTCCAGGCATTAGTTACTGGGACCTATTTTATGTTAAGTAAGCAAGCACGGCTTCACTTCCCAGGGTTCCCATGGGGACAAAGATTTAACTTCCAAAGAAACAATGAACACAGATTACAATATTATGCATACAAATATCATGTCGAGCTCTTTGATGCAAAGCTTGTCATTAAAAAATAACATTATACCACCGGCAACAATGATCAACAACAAGGTTCATTTAGCTCAGAATATGCTGCATCTGAGTGGCGGAACAACTTCAAATAAATTTACAAAAACAACTTGTGTAGATCTGTTCACATAAACCAAAGTCACAGCTGAAATAAATTGTAGGATAATCACATTTCTATGCGTTGTTGATAACTCCAACCCAGGACATTATTTTTTGGGAAGCTCTCCGTACTAATATGAAGTGTTGATATTATTTACAGAAGAAAAATGGGAAAAACACAGAACGACACACGCATGTGAATGGGTTAATGGATATGGCACGAGTGCCAGCACACAAGGATAGAATGAGAGGCCACGCGTGTTGTTCTGTGTTTATTACATGCCTTCATGTCTATGAAAACAATTATAAGGACACTCGGCAATTCATTTGACAACTATTAACAAAGAGAATACATTTTACAACCAACCAAATTTACGAGTGGGTCCTGTGTTACTATTTCGTCCCCTGAGTTCCAATGTGTTCTATGTGCCTACTGGCACATAGAACACATTGGAACTCAGGGGACGATTTTTAGCTATCGCTAGTGATTCAAATTGTAATTACGGTGCACGATTTGTAGAAATGTTAGTGAAATTCCGCTTCTTTATAAAAATAGCATGTCAACGATTTCCGTTCTGCACATAGGTGCGAAACAGATTTTCATTTTCCACATGGTTTAGTGTAGGAGTTCAGAGAACAGGCATGTAATAAACATACATTCTTATCCTACCTCTTATTTCACCTGGTACTGTACACACTGACTAGATAACGAACTGAATTCTATCTCAGCTTAAATTAAAAGCCTTCGTAATCATATCATGGAAATGTTTAAAGAGCTTTCCAAAGTTAATTGTCAAAGCCTGGAAGTTTTGTAAACACATGTCACTAAATCTGCCATACAATTCACCAGATATTTACTTTGCCGTGCACTGAATCATGCTGATGTGGACTCACGTCAAGTGACCGACTGATAAAAAGGCCTCTCTTGATTAATCTAACCAGGTTTCAGTGAATCCTACCTTACTCAAAGACTACAAAAAAAGCTAGAATTTCTAGAAAGGGCTCAGGAAAATGTCAAGAAAGAGTTCAAATAAAACTGAAAAACATGATCCAGAAAGTCTATATTCTTCAGGACAATCTCCTGCACCCCCCCCCCCCCCCATCCCCTCCGATTATGAAATCTTACCAATTTTAATTACAAAACAATTGCAAGAACATGAAAAACACTTTTAGCACTAATTGCAATCTATCTTTTGCAGCATTTCCCAAGAGTAGAAAAGACTGGTAAAATGAAGCCCACTTAATTGTATATCTCTTAATTGCACAACCCTGTTAATTGAATATAATTTCCAAACACCAAAGCATTTACAATACTTTCAGTACAAATTTGACCTCTTAATTGAATATGGGTAATAGAGCATACTCCTGTTAATTAAATAAAAAAATCCTGCAACGTGTCAGGAAATTATCCGGACAAACATCAAATACTCAATGTTTAAGAGACCTATTTCACACAAGTGCATCTAATATAGGCATTTGTTCTATTATATCTAGTTTGACAGAGCTCCAGGAGCTCTGTCAAACAAGATATAATAGAATGAATGCTCAATTTATCTCTAAAATACAGGACAGTGACCAATTCCCTGTTATTGAATACTCCTGTTAATTGAATAATTCTACCTGGCAAAGTGACTATTCAATTAACAGGGTTCCTTTTGTACTGTTATTTGTATATTTATTTATTAAGGTTTAATGACACTTTAACAGCCATGGTCACATCGTGTCGGTGACAGTTTTATGGGTGGAGGAAACCGGAGTACCTGGAGAGAACTACCGTGCACCGACGAGCAGCTGCCAGCTCCCCAACATCATAACTCCGCACTGCAGCACAGGCAGGGTTAGATTGGTTGAAGGCATGTGCACCACCGACGTGCAGTACACCTTAGTACATGGCGTCATACTGCCCCCATGTGGACAATCGGGGTTAAGTGTTTTTCCCAGGGACACAACGCGGGAGTCTGAATCAAATCGCTCAGACGGTCACCCATCTGAGGATAACCGGGCTCGACATTGCTTAACTTCAGTGATCTGAAGAGAACCGGTTACTGCAATGCCACTGCGCCCCCACTTAACTGAATAACCCTCAATATAATTTCCAAACACAAAACCATTTACCATAAATCAGTACAGACTTGACCTCTTAACTGATTATAGGTTATAGAGTAAACTCATGTTAATTGAATAAAAAAACCTTGTAACCTGTCGATAAATTAGCATGACTTTCATCAGTTTTCATTCGGTTTATAGTCCTATTTGGCCCCACTATATCCAAAAGAGGCATTTAATCTATTATATCTTGTTTGACAGAGCTCATATTCAGGGTTCCACTGTATTTATAAACAAAAAATTAATCAGTCAGTCTTGTAAGGGTCATCACAGTGTACCGTAACTTTTGTTTGGTGCAATACAAAATAACTTGTCTATTAAGATTCGATTTGAGATTTGATTTGATATCGATGTCAGAGACAAGATTCAATTTGAGATTTGATTCGAAAAAAAAAAAATATCTGTGATTCGCAGATCTCTACTTAAGACCCTCACTGAAATGAGCTCATTCCAATGAGGGGCCATAGGCTATGTTATTGGAAGGAAAAATGAAAAAAATGATGAAAATTGAATGGTGATTTTTGTGAATAGCGCTGGCTGGATTTGGCCGATACGCTGGATAAAGGGTTAAGCTAACGAATGCTGTAATATGATACAATTTCAGAAAGGGCTCAGAGTGCCCTTTCCAATGTATTTCTCAACAGCATTTCATCAGAAAGAAGAATTTTGTCCAAATTTGTAAAAACACCACTGAACAATAATGGCTGCGCTGGTCCCTTTTCATCAGCAATTTACATGACTGTTGTCCGTACATTTTCACTTTTCACAGAATAGAGTCAGTACTAGTATTGAAATGATTAACACTTTTGGAACAAGCTTGTTGAGTTTGTTCCAATGAGGGGTCATAACCTATGTTTTTGAGACAAAAAATGAAAAAATTAGTATTCAAGAATTTTGTTTGTGTAGTCTGCTTTTCATGTTAGGTAAAGGGTTAAACAAGATCAAGTTAACCCTTTACCCAACATTACGGCCAAAACTCATCGAGCTCGTTCCAACGAGGGGTCATAACCTATGTTTTTGAGACTAAAAATGAAAAAAATTAGTTATTCAAGAATTTTTTTTGCAAGTGTCGTCTGCCTTTCATGTTAGGTAAAAGGTTAAGCCTATTAAAAAAGCTTTGTTTTTCAGGATATTTTCTCACAATTTCATGATGAGGGAGGGAGACTTTTTATTTTCTTAAATTTTTATTAACCCACAAACAGTACTAAACACAGCTGAAATTGAAAATTTAACTTCTTACAAACTGTTATGTGGAATACTATTTTTTCAGCGGTGAAAATTCCAACAATGCAGATGCAAATTTAACCAACTGTATCTTGTTTGGCAGAACTCAGTGAACTCTTTATCCTCCAAGTGCAAAAGAGTGAAGAGATTTCCAGGTCATAAAAAAAGGAGTGATAAGGCAGCTTTTCAGTGACGAGGGAGGTGCCTGAGAACCTTGTATTTTTTTTTAACAGCCTAAATAGTTCACCAGTTACAATTTTTTGTAACTATTTCAGCAGGGTTTGCATTTTATCGGGGCTGATCAGCCCAGGCTCCGAGATCAGCCCTGAGCATGCTTCTGTCGGGGCTGTTTTTCCAGCCCTGACAGAAATTTAAAACTAAACTATTAAGGCATGTTTAAAAATCAGCCCCAAGTAGGCTTCAACCCTCAAATCTTGAGGACTTATTTCAGGCCCCGACCATTTTTCAAAAAAGCAAACCCTGTTTCAGTACTATTCAGTACTAATCAGTAGTGCCACTAGACATCGGCATTCAGCATGCACAAATCATATATCACAAAACACTCATTAGCATTAATAATTTCAACTCTCTTCATCAACTTCAGACATCGATGAAGCCATTGATGTTGACGTGTTTTCTACCTTAACAAATGTTTGTAAAATATTCTGAATTTCTTCTAGCAATGGGTCGCAGATTTTCTGGTAGCCTTGAGACGTCAAGTGAAGGTAGTCATACATATCTGAATGACTAATTCTTTTTGAGACTTCATTTACAAACACAGATGGATCAATATCAATAAATATTGCATATGGATACTTCTTCAGTTGTTTTTCCAAAATACAGTTTATTGCTGCAGCTTTTCTCCTCAGGGGATTAGGGTTCTCTCCCCTTGGTGGAAGACCCTGAATAAAATAAGAAACTGAGAATAAGGAAATAAACAAAATTGTTACACAGTAAAATTAATTTCAGATGTGCTCGGCAATAAACATCCTATTTTTGGATGGATTTGGAATTTTTATTGATGACTTTGGATTCTTGTTGATAGCTTTGGAATACTTATGGACGAGTTTGAAATTTTTATTGATGGCAATTCTTATAATTGTGCTGTGATGATATTAACCCTTTACCCATTGAATCGCCCGCATCCGCCCGTGTAATATCCAAATTCAGGAGCCAAAAAAATATTATTTTTCGAAAAATTTCAACAAAACAATATCATGTGACCCCTCTTTGGAATGAGCTCAGTGAGATCATTCCAAAGAGGGGTCACATGATATGGTTTTGTTGAAATTTTTTGAAAAAATTTAAAAAATGATATTTAAAATAATAAATTTTGATATTGTCTGCGTTGGGTAAAGGGTTAAACCCTTTATCTTAAACAGACAGGTGATGACACAGCAACAAGTGCAATGTTACGGTATGGCCATTCCCCTGCCACCCAAATCTAACAAGGGGAATAAATCCCAAAGAAATACTTGGACACAGCTGGTTCGCAGTCCCCTTTATGATAGAGTGGTACCCTGTTAATTGAATAGCTACTTTGCCAATGAAAATTATTCAATTAACAGGAGTATTCACTTAACAGTGATTGTTTCACTTTCCTGTATTCTAGAGATAAACTTAGCATTTATTCTATTATATCTTGTTTGACAGAGCTCCATGAGCTCTGTCAAACAAGATATAACAGGTTAAATGCCTGTATTGGATGTACTGAGGCCAAATAGGTCTATAAACAAACAAAAACAGGGGAAAGTTAGGGTAATTTCTCAACAGGTAATAAGATTTTTTATTGAATTGAGTCAGCATACATAAGTTATTGGACGGAAACCAAATTCAAAATGGTCACCATGGCAGCCATATTGGATTGGTTATCTGATCTAAAATTGAAAGGAAGCTTCTTCTAGACACCAATAATGCATAACCAAACAAGAAGAATGTTACTAAGGTAACTCATGCCCCCCCCCCCCCCACCCCCCTTGTGACCTTCATCTTGCAGATGCGGCGGAAACTATTATACATGACACACCTTCTGACTGTCCTTAACATTTGTAAAAAGTTTAACAATTGTACTATGATTCATTTCTGAGTTATGGCTGAGACACAAATATTGGCTGATTTTTAGTGTGACCTTGACCTTGAAGGTACGAACCCAGCTATGGTGTGTGACCCATCCTCCCATGGTCCTTTATAATTGTGTGAAGTTTGATGACTGTGGCCCTAACAGTTTTTGATTTATTAGCTCAGACACACACACACATGCGCGAAGGGACAGACGGACACATGCACACTTCAATCACTATATGCCACCCGACTTAAGTCGGGGGTCACAAAAATGAAATTGATTTGAGTCAGTATTCATTAGTTATTGGATGGAAAGCAAATTCAAGATGGCCGCAATAATGAACTGGCCACTGGCAGCCATCTTGGTTCAGCTGGTTGGTCCAAAATCGAAAAGAAGCTTGCTCTAGACACCAACATTGCATAATTAAAAAACAAAAAAATGATTTGATTCAGCATTCATTAGTTATTGGATGGAAATCAAATTCAATATGGCTGCCTTGGCAGCCACATTGAATTGGCTAGCTGAACCAAAATCAAAAGGAAGCATTTTCTGGTCATCCACAAGTTACCCCTAAAATTATGATTTGATAAAATAAGCGGTTCTTTAGTTATTAGACAGAAACCAAAAGTTAACGGACAGATGAATGGATGGACGGACATGGTGAAAACATAATGCTCCCAAGAGTTTCTCGGGGGGATAAGATGTTTAACGAGAGGATTTAATTTAAATGAGTTGTTGTCCGAGAAGCAAAACTTTCTTGTTTTGGCCTTACAGAATCCGTTTTCCTAAAAGTAACCAACCTTTTCAGGAAATTAGACAAGACAGACATGAATACAGTACAAGTCAAAATAAGCTGTAGGATAACCACTATAAAATATGCGTCTTTCTCTTCCTACACTGATAAGACCATAAGCTGAGATCATTTTCTGAGAGCTTTCCAGAAAATGATGTCAGATTCTGATCTTATCAGAGCAGAAGCAGCAGAATTCTTAGTTTATTGCAGCTATGCTACAACCTATTTTGACTTGTACTGTACACTGTATAAGGATGACAATATAGATAAAGTTTACCATGACAATAACTGAAGCACCCTTCTGACGGACATGAATTGATTTCGTAATTTCAATAATTCCTTCAGCAACTTGTTCGGCAGTATGATCATAATTATTTGTTCCAACCATAACAACTACAATCTGAAAAAAAAGAACAAATATATTAACCCTTTACCCAATGAATCAGCCACATCCACACAAGTAATATGCAAATTCAGCAGCTCAAAAAAAATAATTTTTCAAAAATTTTCAACAAAACTGTATCATGTGACCCATCTTTGGAACGAGCTCATCGAGCTCGTTCCAATGAAGGGTCATATGATATGGTTTTGTTGAAATTTTTTGAAAAATTTAAAAAAAATGATATTTAAAATCATAAATTTTGATATCTTCTGCGTTGGGTAAAGGGTTAACCCATGGAGTATTTTCAAGCTATGACTAGACTTGATAAAAAATTAATCTAACTTTAATTCAAAGAATCATTGGTGAAAAAATCTGTTCCATTTATAGAGGGACAATTTGATGAAATGTGCCCAATTTATATTTATTTCAGTGGCAAAGAACAACTGTCATTAGTTTAAACATATGTATTTGTCATAATAAAATATACAACAATTGGATTGGAATACAAGTTATTGCAACTAATATTTAAGTTCCTCTCCTAAAAGAAAACAAATAAACAAAAAGTACACATTTATTTAATTATTGGTATTTAAGGTCAAATACTTATGCACAATGGCGAATCATGACAGTGACAGTTTTACGGGTGGAGGAAGCCGGAGTACAGGGAGACAACCACAGAGCAGCTTCCAGCTCCCCAACATCGTAACTCTGCACTGCAGCACAGGCAGGGTAAGAATGGCTGAAGACATGCGCACCATCGACGTGCAGTACGCCTCAGTACACAGCGTCATCGTACCCCCATTTGGACAATCAAGGTTAAGTGCCGTGCCCAAGGACACAACACGGGAGTCCGAGTTGATCTCTCAGACGGTCACCCATCCGAGGACTAACTGGGCTCGACATAGCTTAACTTCGGTGATCTGACAAGAACCGGTTATCGCAACGCCACCGCACCCCCACAAAAGTACACATAAAAGCCTACTATATAGAACAAGAGAGTCAAACGACATCCATATTCCCTGCCGACTTTTATGTTATGATAGGAACAAGAGGGCACGTATCGCTGAAGCAGTACAATGTCCCCTACCGGACTAATGAGCATTAATAATTATACAAATGTTATAACCTAGATGTGATCAGCATGAATTCCGTTGAAGCATATCCAAAAAAAGTCCAGAAAACTGATATTTTGGTTCTTTTCCATATTTTCAAGGGCCATAACTCACACAAGAATAATGCAATCAGCATGAAACTCAAACTTGATCTGTAAGTTATCGTTCTATAGTAGGTTACCAAGAATGAAATCATTCGGTTGAAGCATTTCCAAAAAAAGTCCAGAGAACTAAAGTATGACTGACAGACTGACTGATGGATGGACAGAGTGCAAATGAAACTTGATCTGTAATTAAATCATTCCGTTGAAGCGTTTCCAAAAAAACTCCTGAAAGTTAAAAAATTTATAGTAATTTATATATTTTTTATACTTACCAATGACCCAGACTTAGCTGGTGCTAACTCTAACAAAACCAGGGCCAAACACAAATTTTGCCCCCCAATCCCCAAAATTTGCATCCCAAACAAAAAGAAATCATGTCCTAAAGGACCTCCATACTACGCCTCCACTGCGCATGCGCAGTGACGCAGTCGTCCCGAAATTGGTGCCAATTATCATTCTTACTGGCAGTGCCTGGTCAGCGCTATGTACTCAGCGGGGAGGCAAGAGTTCCCAACTCCAGGGAGGGCCATCCCCGTCTGGGTCATTGGTAAGTATAAAAAATATATAAATTACTATAAATTTTTTAACATTTTTATACTGTACCAATGACCCAGACTTAGCTGAATAGTAAACAGGCTGGAGGGCCTAGGACATAGAGGAAAATCCAATAAGCTCAACTATATAGTAAAGAGGTAACCCCTTAAGGAGAAAAGGAGTATTAGGCTTTACATGTATCTTTCTTATTTAATATTAAATTAGAAAGATACACTACCCTTAATAATTGAGCACAATAACATTCATGTTCTCTATTAACATCCAGTATAACCCTTATACTAATTATTTTTAAAGCAAGCCAATAAATAAAGTAGTCCAGAGAATTGAGACTCTTTATAGTCATTTAAAAGTGTCCGAGTATTGTACATTAAAGCCCGTTTGACACTTGACATATACAAATGCTTCACACCGAGCTACACTTTAAAAATAAGACATGAATGAATTTAACATTAATATTACACTTTAAAACCATCCCGGAAGCGACTCAGAAATACTGACTTGGAGGAGGCATTCCCTTGCTTTTCACTATAAAGCAGGTGACCTAAGGGAACACCCGCCCCCCCCCCCCCCCCCTTCCCCTTGCCCTGGGTCAAATAGCCCAGAGCGAAGAGGGCAGCCGGACGGAGTCACTGCCGGAACAGAAAGCCTGCATAACTATAGTTGCAACTGTTTAGTGGACGACATTCTGAGCAACAGATAACGGACCTAAACAATGCAGGTCTCCAGAAATGGACTCAATATTTCTGAGATAAAAATTCGTAAATGTGGATGGCTGAGACCAATAAGCAGCCTTCATTAAATCTGTAATAGCAACACTATTAGCATAAGCCCAGGAAGTAGAAAGAGCTCTTACTTCATGAGCAGAAATCTTAAGCACAGACTGCTGAGAGGAAGATAAATCTTCATAAGCAGTACGGATAGTTAACTGAATCCATCTAGCAATAGAATGGACTGAAATATCCTTTCTATTAGGCATCAAAGACAGAAAGAAACATTTCCGTCCCTTTCTGATAAACTGAGATCTCTGTTTATAGATACGTAGTGCTCTAACAGGACAGAGTAAAGGCCTACGCCCGTCTGAAGACGGAAGAGCCTTAATAACAATAGGTTCCGGATATTTATTAGGAGCCTGATTCTTAGCTAAAAAACCCACATTAGTAGTGAAGGTGATAGTGTTCCCAACACTACGATAATGAGAATCATCCACCGATAGTGCATGAAGCTCACTGACTCTTCTGGCAGAAGAGAAAGCTAAGAGAAAAGCTGTCTTATAAGATAAGAATTTGAAATCTACTGTCCCAAGAGGTTCAAATGGCTTTTCCTTCAATTTAAGGAGAACCCAAGCTAAATTCCACGTAGGAATTAATCTAAGAGTTCTGGGTCTATTTATCGAAAAGTTTCTAACCAACTTCGATAAAGAGGCATTAGATCCAATTTGTAAACTATCATGATGTGCATAGGTATCAGATAACATAGATCTATAACCCTTTATAGTAACAGGCTGCAGTTTGATTTCGTCAAACAAGTATACTAGAAAGTTTCCAATGTCTGGTATAGAGGGATCAAATATATCTACAGAATGATCCCTACACCAACGACGAAAAACCTTCCACTTAGCCGCATAGTTTAGCGAAGAGGAGGTCCTCCTGCAGTTAGAAATCGCGTCCACTGCTCGTCCTGTAAAGTGCTTGCCATGCAAGAAGGACCGCACAACGGAAAAACGTGAAGGTTGAGACCTTGCGGGTTGTGATGGAGTTGGCGCGATTTCCCCTGCGAAAGAAGATCCTCTCGTGGAGGAAGCTTCCACGGTAGGTCCCACAACAGACACCTGAGTAGATTTATCCACGGTCTCTGTGGCGACAGAGATGCTACCAACAGAATCTTGCATTGAGATTGTTTTATCTTTAGCAATACTTGTTGAATTAACGGCGCTGGAGGATACGCATATCCTATCATTCCGTCCCAAGGGATCGACAGAGCGTCTACTGCAAATGCTCTTGGATCCGGACACGGAGACACATACGTCTGCAACTGATTGTTGAGATGTGTCGCAAATAAGTCTATCATTGGCCGTTCCCATTGGTAGCAAATCTGATTGAATACTTGTTTGTTGAGAGTCCACTCCGACGGCAACAAACGACCCTTTCGTGAAAGGGAGTCTGCTAGCACATTCAGACGACCCGGTATGTGACGGACCGAAAGAAGAACGTGATGTTCTAACGCAAACAGAAGGATTCTTTCCGTTAGATTGAACAACGGAACTGAATGAGTGCCTCCCTGATTCCGTATATACGCCACTACTGTCATATTGTCGGATAGGATTTGGACATGAGCATCGTGAATAATGTCCATCCAGTGACGTAACGCAAGCCAAATTGACATCATTTCCTTGATGTTTATGTGCTTGCACAGGAATTGCGGATCCCAAAGACCCTGGCATCTCGAATCCGCTGGGATTAATGATGCACCCCAACCTGTTTGACTGGCATCCGTCATAACGGTAAAACTCGGATCCGGCAACTGCAGCGGAACTCCTTGAGTTAACCACTGAATGTTTGCCCAAGTCTGAATCTCTTGTTTCACTTGATCTGACAAGAGAACGTCTACATCGAGCGAATGAATTTTCACACTCCAATTCTGAGTCAGGAAAATTTGAAGAGGACGTGTGCGTAACCGCCCCATCGGAATGAGATCCGCGGCGGCTCCGCACAGACCTATCAGTCTCATAAATTCTCTCGCCGTGACTTTGTCTGCGTGCAGACAATAGCGAGCGTAACAACTGACTAATTTCGCTCTGGTTAACGGCAGACGAACGAGATTGTTGTGCGTCTCGAAGCTCATTCCCAGATGAGTGAATGACTTGGACGGCACCAGATCCGACTTCTCCTCGTTTACTATAAAACCGAGACATCGGAGCAATAGAAGAAGATTCTGAACATCGTTCTGAAGCGTTAACTCGTTGCCGTACCTCTGAAGAATGTCGTCCAGGTAGGCCGACGCTACCGCAGACGAATGAGCTCGGAAGTAGATCATTACCGAGTTCATTACCCGAGTGAAAGCCCAGGGTGCTAGATTCAATCCGAAGCACATCGCCCGGAATTGATACACCACTCCAAGGACTGCGAAGCGTAGATACTTTCGGAATGTCGGATGTACCATGACGTGAAAGTACGCATCCTTGAGATCTATGCTCGTTGCATAATCGTTCACCCGAATACTCGCTCTGACTGATCGAATCGTCTCCATATAAAACTTCGGAGCGACGATCAGCTTGTTTGTCCAGCTCAAATCTATGACTGGACAGAACGAGCCGTCTGGTTTCGGAACCAGAAACAGATGGCTGTAGAATCCCAGAGATTCCTGGTTTTCTACGACCTCTACCGCGTTCTTCATTAAAAGAGACTGCACCTCTGATAACAGAGCGTCTCTTTTCTGTGGATTTGACGGAAGATGAGTCCACTTTGGACTTCGAGTTAATGGAGGCTTTCGTTTAAAGGATATCTTCAGACCTTCCGAAGTCACTCCTCTCACCCAAGGGTCGTCCGTAATCGACGCCCACTCTTGTGAAAAACTCGACAACCTTCCGCCAACCGGAACGCGATAGAGGTTTAAGCCATCACCTCCTGGACCTGCGAGGCCTGCGGTAGGAGAAACTACGTCTTCCACGACCCGCACCTCGCCTCGTCGACCTCGGGGCGTCCAACCGATTGTCCTGGCCTGAAGGACGTCCCGAACGAGAGTCGCTATCCTGACGGTCTCTCGAATAAGACCAAGAGGACGCACCGGAACCTCTATAGGAACCTCTCTTGGGCGCATTAGACCCAGAAGTGCCTGTCTTATTCGTGTCTGCTGTATCCAACTTCTTAGGAGCAGATCTGAACAACAGAGAATCATTAGCTTTCTTTTTAATTTTATCATAAATAGAGGAAAGCTTGCCGTCAAAGAGAAGTTCTCCTGAGACCAAAGCAACTCTAAGAGAGTTCTTCACCTTAGAATCCACTAGTGTGGATGTAGCTAGGGCTGCGTCACGTCTAACCAACTCCAGATTTGCCACTGAAAGGGCGGAGTTACACGTGGAATAAGCTACTGCCCTTGAAAGAAGTCTTAAAGAGGATTGTATATCCTGAAACTCTTCCCCTTGAAGGCGCAGTGATAACGCCTTAGTAAGGTGATCTGCGTAAGATAAGGCATCTAAATTGGCTCTGTTAGACGCAATAGCTGTTTCCAACACCGCGGTTGGAATAGAAGCTGACGACGGTAATGATAGCTCTAAGTCTTCCGCCTCGTCGTCCATACGCAGAGGAACTCTCGGTATACCCTGTCCTGCCGTATCGAATTTATTCCTTGCATTAATGAAAGGCAGGTTGAGAGTATTAGCGGACAAGAAACCTGCTTTCCCCGTCCTGGAAGCAAGTTTAAATATAGCGTCGTTCAATAATTCAAATGTTCTAGCAACATTATTGGACTGCGACGGAAACTCGGGAGCGATGTCCCTGAACCGCTCAAAAAATTCAGAGTCCAATGACGCTATAATTCTCTTGTCCGGAAGCGCAGCAGTCTGGCCCGACGGAACAACTTGAGGGAGAAAGTGCCGGATGAAGTCCACGGCAGCTTTATGTTGTTCCGAAAGGGATAGCTCCAAGTCATCCGTATCCCTTTCACCATCCGGTCGGACCTCATGATGTTCCCGGTCGTCCGCCCCCGATGCTTCGGCGGAGCGTACCGACCCAGCGCCGTCGGATAATTCTCGATCCGACACCGTTTCTGTCGGCTGCTGGGATGCTGCGATAAGCTGTGCTATCTGCACAAGAATGTCCGGCGTCGAGACCTGCGGAGGTGCAGTCTTTCGCTGCTTCGCCGAGGGCAGCTCCGCATCAGATGGCTCCCGCATACTTTTCCTATGCGAACGTCCAGAGTCCATCGGTCTCGAATCCCTGGCTGCCGGATGGTGTGACCTGGTCGCCGAAGAATCCTTCATCGGCGAAGCTGGTAATATATCGGCGGTTACGCAGCCAAGGTGCGGTCGTGTGCGCTGACGAGAAGAGGAAGCCTTAACAGTCTCTGCGGACTGCTTATACAACGGAGCGTCCCGAGCGACGGACGTATGCTCCGCTAAAGACACATTTTGTACCACAACATCTGGTCCCAGATGTTGTTGTACGAGAGAGGGACCTCTCTCGCTCGCGGCCCGGCTGGACCTGGACGAGCTAGGAACCGGACTAAAAGGCTTCCTCCGTTCTCGCTTACTATCCGCCGTCACTGGGTGTGCATCTATTATGTTTATAGTGCTCGCATCACTCAAAATTTCCTCTTGGACCGCATCGGACGAACCCGGCTGCCGAACCATTCGGTGAATGGACGCTACACCGGGCGAGCTAGCGGATGACATTTGTCTAATCTCCATGAGCACTTTTGCCGCTAGCTCTGAATTCATTTGTGACGACGGACGCACACTTGAAGAAGATAACATGGAAACATCACCCTGTTCTGGTTCCTCTGAAATAGAAACTGAGAGAGTAGAGTGACCTTGCGGAGAAAGAGCCGGCATCGCTCTTTCTCCAGAAACAACATATCGTGACACACGTTTCCAATGTTTCTCATCCCAATGTTCACATATAGGACAGGGATTAATGCGAGAACACTGACTACAATTAATACAATGATCATGAAAGTCAGAGGAAGATTTCTTCCTATTACAATTTGAACAACGTCCCTTCATTGTGAAAGAACAACAATAAGTCCTAGTTACTCGCAAAAACCCCTGACACAAAGATACATAATAACATGATCCATTAATAAATGAAAAAACAATTGCAAAACAAAATAATTTTGAAAAAATATTTTTTCAGCGAAGCCCAAGTTGCTGAAAAGTAACGTTGAGCCCCGATGGATCCGATGGCAAAGTGTGGTCAAAAATTTTAAATTTATATAAAATAATTAATGAGACACTTTTGGATAATATAAATGTATCTTATAGTGAGATAAACTACAGCAAAGGCAAACAGCCCCCCTCAAAAAAGGCTGTTGCCAATGAAAACAAACAGTGTAAAAACACCAGAAAACATGACTCCAGGCACTGAAAAAACTGGCCCGGAATCAGTCATCAATTACACTCTATCTGATGCAAAACAGAGACTCCCAGGGGAGAATCTGTAGAACATCAGATGGAAGATGCAGAACACAAACGTTATACACCCATGGGTGAAAACGTAACTATGGGGAAAATAACAGAAAACATTCTGCAACCAAGCAACTCTCCCAGGAAATTTTAGAAATGAAATTTCTCAAAAATATGCCAAAAGCATGGGAGAATTGCAAGGGGGGACTTTAGAAGGCTAGGGAAGAGGAAACACTGAATAAGCAGTGCAACAATTAGCAAGAATGACAACAAGAGGCCCATGCCTCGAAAATAGGCAACTTAACATAATTTCATCAAAAAATTTTAAGTACAGCCCTGATTATTTTTTGTCACTTTTTTTTCCTCTCCTCCTTCTATCCTCCTTAGAATCACATTTTCTCCAAAAATTACGTGTCTGGCATCCTTTAAACTGAGATTTACAAGCACAAAGATCAGTGAGATGTTGACTGATGAAGGGCCAAACAGAGAATGATAATTGGCGCCAATTTTGGGACGACTGCGTCACTGCGCATGCGCAGTGGAGGCGTAGTATGGAGGTCCTTTAGGACATGATTTCTTTTTGTTTTGGATGCAAATTTTGGGGATTGGGGGGCAAAATTTGTGTTTGGCCCTGGTTTTGTTAGAGTTATCACCAGCTAAGTCTGGGTCATTGGTAAGTATAAAAATACTGATATTTTGGTGCTTTTTCCCATATTTCCAAGGGGCGTAACTCACACAAGAATAATGCAATCAGCATGAAACTCAAACTTGATCTGTAAGTCATCGTTCTATAGTAGTTTACCAAAAATGAAATCATTCTGTTGAAGCGTTTCCAAAAAAACTAAAGTGTGACTGACAGACTGACGGATTGACAGAGTGAAAATCTATAGTCCCCTCCGGCGATGCCAGTAGGGGACTAATAAGCATATGAGGTGATCAAAACAGATGAAAAGATGGATGAACAAACACTGAGATGGTGAATGGACTTCACTGGACAAGGTTAAACACCTCATTTGGCTCACTGCAACTGAAGGAACCATATGGATCGCAACTGAAGATATCTCCCAAAAACCTGCAATTTTGGTAAATTCAAAGGGGGAGGGGGGGGGGGGGGGGGGGAGACGAGAAGGTTGTTGAACTAAATGCCACTTTGATATTAAAATTGTTGGTTTTAAAATGGTAACAATTAACATGGATTATCAACAATTTTTTCACATTAGCTCGATCCAGTACAGACTCAGAGTTTAGGTATGAAAACGTCCATTTCATGAGATAATATGCGAGAGTAGTCAAAATTACTGCCTATTTTCGTGATATGAACAATGAATATGAAGGATAACAGGTACCAAGAAACGTTACGTGCCCCTCACAGACAAATATCATCATTCAGTGGTATGATGTACACTGCTAAAAAAATAGTTGACTTGGAAAAACAAGAGGTCTGCATCGCAAAGCACTGCTAATGCGCCGAACACAAAAAATTTTAGTCAAAAGAGTGAAAATGGGCTATAACTCTGGAAAAAATGTGGGAAAAAAACTCACGCTACACAAGTATCGTTCATCCATGATGCTCTATCACAACATCAAATATCATTCAAATTGGAGTAGCAGTGGCTGAGATACAAGGGAAAATGTTGGTACTGACATATGAAAAGATGGCCAGACGAAAGGACGGAGGCCTCCACTAGATACACCTTCGACTTTTTAAGTCGAGGGCATAATAATAGTCGACTATTGCACCTTCCAACAGTTAATTGATCAATCGAATAGTTGTGGTAGCCCTACTGAGAATAAAGTGATTTATTTATGTGCGGCCTTATAGAGCCACCATAAATGGATGTTCACAGGTCATGTGATCAGCAATGCACAAAATCAACCAATTAGAACAGTCGTAAGTGCAAGTACAGTGGAACCCTGTTAATTGAATAGCCACTTTGCCAATGAAAATTATTCAATTAACAGGAGTATTCAATTAACAGGGATTGTTATTGTATTCTAAGAGATAAACTTAGCATTTATTCTATTATATCTTGTTTGACAGATCTCTATGAGCTCTGTCAAACAAGACATAATAGATTAAATGCCTGTATTGGATGTACTGAGGCCAAATAGGTCTATAAACAAAGGAAAACTGTGGAGAGTCAGAACAATCTCTCGACAGGTTACAAGATTTTTTATTCAATTAACAGGAGTTTACTCAATACCCTATATTCGGTTAACAGGTCAAATTTATATTGTAGGTATGGTAAATGGTTTTGTGATGGGAAATTATATTCAATTAACACGGTTATTCAGTTAAGAGATATCCAATTAAGTGGGCTCCACTGTACTGTCACACACTTCAAATTTGGAAACCTGAGATACACTGAGCTACTCAGTTTGATACAATCAGTGTTGGTAGACCATATTAACAAACCTTGGGCTCCATGCAATCCATTTCTCCATTCTCTACTCTCCATAAAACATTCTGTGTCTGATCTCCTCCAATTCCAAAATTCAGGCAATGCAGAGGTTCAAACATTTTATTCCACAACTATAAAAAAATTAATAAACAGCACTTTAACTTTTTATCTTAACATTCAACACTTCCGCAAATATTTTCTTGGATAAGACCTAAAAATGTCAAACATCTGTTTCTTGAGAACTCCTACATCGCTTTGGCTGCTTCTACATCACTTTGGCTGCTTTGTGCTCTCATTTTATTATCTCTTGCTCTCTTTTTTTCTATCAAATGAAACACATTGGTTCAGTGGTTACAGCACTGGACTTCAAAACAAAAGGTCCATGGTTCGATCCCCACTTGGGGTAACTGTGTTTGTGTCCCTGGGCAAGGCACCCCTTAAGAATGATTAAAGGCAAGTTCAGCTGAATCCAATGGAGATATTTAGACAGGACATTTTGTGGGTAATGGAGTCCTATAAACTATTGCGAGCTTTTTTCCAAGTTATGGAGAGCTTGGTATATAATGGAATATGTGCAGAGTAGGTTGTACTACCAAATATTTACCACAAGTAGTGAAGCGGTGTTAACCGTGAGCCTTTGGCACATGGTTAACACCACTTCACCACGAGTGGTGAACATTTGGTACACCAAGCTACTTTGGGTATATTTTATTTATACCATGATCGTCAGATTAATAAGAGTTTAAATGTTAAATAAATCAATATTCACATGTGCGAATCTTTTTCAGTTACATGAGCACCAATGGGCGGTACTTCCGCTGGCAATTTTATCGCCAGAACAGAATAGAAAGCGATACACACAAATTATGGGGGCTTTTTTATTTTAATAACATAAGAACACACTATTTCGTTATGGATGCTTTATTAACATGAGACAATGTATGCTTGTTAATTTTTGGTATCTTAGGAGGTATTTATTTTTTAGGGTTTAACAACACTTTAACAGCCAAGCTCATATCGTGTTGATGACAGCTTCATGGGTGGAGGAAGCTGGTGTACCTGGAGAGAACGACCCAGCAAGGACCAGCAGCTGCCAGCAGCCCAACATCGTAATTCTGCACTGCAGCACAGGCAGGGTTAAATTGGTTGAAGACATGCACACCACTGATGTGCAGTACGGCCTAGTACACAGCGTCATCGTGCCCCCATGTGGACAATCAGGGTAAAGTGCCTTGCCCAAGGACACAATGTGGAAGTCCGAGTCGATTGCTCAGACAGTCACCCATCCAAGGACTAACCGTGCTGGACGTTGCTTAACTTCGATGATCAGACGAGAACTGGTTACCGCAACGCCCCACAATTATCACTCAATGTATCACTTTCAAATTCTGTACATATATTCTGTACACATGAACAAAAAACACAAGCAATGTTTCAGCCAATGGACCTCCGGGTTTAATTTTAGAAAATAATTTAACCCCCTCTACACACTGACCTGCATTAACTCTTAACACGCAGAGTACTTTAAAATATTTTTTCATCAAATCTAGTCATGGCTCCTATGAAAAAGCCAAGATTAGATTTGATGAAATTTTAATCTAAATGTAACTCAAGAAATCCATTCAATTTACAGGGGTGGGGTGGGGTGGGGGGGGGGGTGGGGAATATGATTAAATGTGCCCAAATTATACTTATTTCAGTGATAAGAGAAACCTTGTGGTGGGCTGGAATATCTGCCAGCAGCATGCAAAGAGGAAAAACATCAAAATGACAAGAATCAAATTTCCCCATAATGCAAGCAATTCAGACTTGAAATTTGATATTTTTACAGCAGTCTGCAGAGGGTTAATAGTTATTTTCAGGTATTAATGAAACTCTGAGAAGAAAGAAAATGACATTTGAATTTTTCTATGGGTTGAACCTTGGTTTTCCCAGTGATTCTAGGCTGTTACCCAATTTGATCAATGTAAAGACCTGTCTAACCCTTTACCCAACGAATAGCCCGCATCCGCCCGCGAATGGTAATATGCAAATTCAGCAGATGAAAAAATATTATTTTTCGAAAAAATTTCAACAAAACCGTATCATGTGACCCCTCTATGGACTGAGCTCGTTCCAAAAAGGGGTCACATGATACGGTTTTGTTGGCATTTTTTGAAAAAAAAAAAAAAAAAATTTAAAATAATAAATTTTGAAATCGTCTGCGTTGGGTAAAGGGTTAAAAGACTTTTCCTTATTTATATACTTTTGACTTATTTTCATTATTTGCAGGGGTTTTCAGTCACTTTCAGCATCTATGGATCTAAAGTACGCTCCTGCAAAAATTTGATTCAAAATTCGATTGGAAGGTCAATATTCGATTTGACTCGAAATAGGAAATTCGAATAGTTTCGAATATACTTCTGCCATAAACGTGAATGTTTACAGATTGTAATTGATCACATTATTTTATATTGAGTATTGTTCTGAGTAGAAATGCAACTGACTTGTAGCGATAACAGTGCTTGTAGTGATGTAGCTACAACTGTACAACAAAAAAACACTGTTACAGCAACAGTTGTTCATTTCAACTTATTGTGCATTATGACCAGTGACCATTTATAAAAATTTCAAGTTTCGAACTTTGAAAAGCTATTCAGCTGTTCAACTTCCATAAATGATTTGTTCCACAACATGATCACATTATTTTATATTGAGTATTGTTCTGTTCAATCACAGTTACTCGATACATCATCAAAAGCAACGGTTTTCAACTAGGGCTGCACGATATTCAAAACAGAATACCTGTATCAGTATTCAATTTTACAAGTGGATTGACTCCATTCGGCATTGAATCATTGTTTCGGTTTAGTCATTCCGCATTTTTATTTAAAACAAATGGCTTCATGGCCAAATGGAGTCGATCCAATTTGAAACAAAGTTTTTTTCCAAGAAAACATGTGATAAAAGTGAAGTATCAGCCCTATCAACCAGGTTCGTTTAAAAATGTTTACTGCTTCAGTTTCAAAGCTACAAACTCAACAACAGGAATAGTTTCAATCAATATCTAGTATATTGGTTTTTATCTAACAATCATATAGGTTTTGGCCTGAAAACCACGAGAAACGGTATGTATCACATAATGTGTTCCGATTCCGTATCATATTGACAACTCATTCTGATTCCATATCATATAGACGACTCGTTTCCGGTAGCGCTGCGGACTATCATAACAGGTGCATGGATACATTCTATGTGCATTTCAGTGATCGACCGTACATTATGTCCCAAAAATGTTTAAAAATAATTTAACCTTTTACCTAACATGAAAAGCAGACGACACTTGCAAAAAAATTCTTGAATAACAAATTTTTTGTCTCAAAAACATAGGTTATGACCACTCATTGGAACGAGCTCAACGAGCTCGTTCCAAAGAGGGGTCATAACCTATGTTTTTGAGACAAAAAATGAAAAAATAATGAAATTTAATTGGCGATTTTTTGAGAATAGCATTGGCCGGTTTACGTTGGATAAAGGGTTAAGATTTAATCTGTTTATGTGACAGAATTGTTAGATAAATGAATTATCATGATAATGTGCATGTTCTGTGATTTGTATCAGATTCTCGGTGGTGTCCAAAAATGGGATCACAAAGCCGGCTCGTTGAGGACACCACCTCGAATCTGATACAAATCACAGGACATGCACATTATCATGATAATCTGTATATATCTGTTCATAGCATGGGAAGTAGTGAGGCGAAAAATACACTCTACATGACTGTGTGTCTTATTAAACAGAGGTATTATTTTAGAAAAAAAAAACTTTTTCTTTTGACGACGTATCCGTTAACTGTGATTCGTTTCGAAGCTTGATTTGAAATTTGATTTGTTTTCTCCAATTCAATTTCGATATTCAATTCGATCAAAATCGGCAATTCGCAGGTCCCTAACCTAATGGGCTGGATTAGAGATCAAGAGAGCTTTCACGTTCAGGAAATAGTATCAATTATTATGCTATCAGGGTTCATACACTTTTCCGAGAATCAAATTCCATGACTTTCCCAAAAATTCCAAGACCAGGTTAGTTTGCACCCAAGCAGAAACGCTTCGTCTTTTGCATAATTTTTGCGCAAGTCACGCATAATTTTTACACAAAATCAATCCCTTTTAAAACTGGTTACGAATTCGATGACTGTTCCAAAACTTTAACCCTTCCAGCCCATTTTCCAAAACTTTTCAAGACCTTGAATTTTTTTTCAAAATTCCATGACTTTTCCAGGATTCCATGACCCATACGAACCCTTTTCTATTTAACTACTTACATGCTGCTGGACAGGAAATCTCTTGCCACTAAAATAAGTAAAATTCGAGCACATTTTAACAAATTTCTCACTTCAAACAAACTGAATCGATTTTTTGACCAGTTGATTCAAATTTTCTGATTTTTCATCAAATCTACTCATGGCTGCTTCACAGGATATGCTGAAAAATATTTTCAAAATACTCAGTGGGTTCAGAGTTTTTATACCTCAGTTCGTTGCAATCCCATAATCAGAGAATCACCAATTAATACAACTTCTGGCTCTTTCTCTTTTGCCTCCATCAAGAATCTGTTGTGCTGAAATGAAAAAAGTAGAGTTTTAATGTCTTGAAAATAATGCTATAATTTAACCCTTTGAACCCTAGCGGCCGTTTTTCCGTCCAGCCACATGATATGTCATAACGTCATTAAATAGGATGGCTGTTCAGTAAATGTGTGGGGTAGACGAATCAATATTTTCAACGTGCAGCCCCGAGGCTGCACGTTGAAAATATTGATTGGTCTACCCGAAATAATTGAATATGGACTCCTAATTGCTGGCATTGAACTGGCATGGAAGATACCACTACAGTTCCAAGGGTTAAATAGGTTTCATTCACATCCCTTTAATAATAATAATAAAACATAGTTTTTATATGGCGTAAAATCAGAAGGTTGTGTTCTAAAATGCTTTACATGGAAAATAAATACATATCTGAGCTCCCCACTAAAAGTTCTGATGTAAACAAAATGACTAATCGCCAGGTAGTAGTCGACGATAAATCGACTAGTCGGTTATGCAATATCAGATGCTAAACCAAGCAATAATTCTACAAAACTGTAGTTTTAATTAAATTCATTGGCTGGAGTGGCTTCCAAATTACGATACAATTAATGGGTTTAACTGTGCTTCATTACGGAAGCCGATGTCTCCATGTCATTACAACTAAACAACTGGTGCCTCAAAAAATAAATTGGTCTTATAATAAATCTTTGGTGTTCCAATATTCGGTTCTCTCAAATATTTTTAAACAAAATTGAACTTTTCCTCCCAAATTCCCTTGTATACTGTGGTCTAATAAGACATTTCTGCACTTTGTTATTGTACTAAAAAACTTGGAAATCAGAAAACAGACCACTGAAGAAGTATACTGTGATGACGTGATTGTTCCATAACCTGCGTAACTTAATCAACCCCAAATGAAAACCTTGACAAGCTATAGACAATAGTCTCATTAAAATTTAATACATCACATGACCAAACAGTGTGATTTGTTTGGTCAGTATGTGCACTACGTAATAAGAGTTGTAACACTTCATTCAGCAGTAAATATCATTATGTGACGTTTTGTTTTCTGACCAATCTTATTACAGCAGCATTTACCCAAAACAGGAATGAGTTGAAAAGCATGAACATTTGTAGATGTACTTTCGCTGTCAGTGTTAATTAAAATGACACAACAGTTTGCAGGTATACTGTTCACACCCCATTTGTGTATTTTAATCAGTGTAATGGAATCTCGAATCTCTGCCCAGTAATTTCATCTATTTTCTTGAAAATAAGAGAAGCACGAAAAAGAGAGCTTCTTGTTTCCAATTTAGAAGCGTGAGTGCGATAGCGCACCTCAAATTTAATGCACTGAATTAATTTTAATAAAATTAAATTAAATTTCTTGAAGGAACACAAAGTGGAAACTTCAAGGCTTTAGAGAATACACTCAGGCGACTAATCGACGAGTGATTCACAAATCTGTTAATAGATTTGTTTAGTACTAATCGCGTTGGCGTCGACTAGTCGAAAAATCATTTCAAAACTAACTGTCAATGAGTTTTAGAGTCGTGGAGCTACAAAGGAAAAGGCCCTGGTATTCATCAAGGTGGAACAGTGATAAAGGAACAAGAAGCCTGAGCTATTTAGATGAGCGGAGATTTCGTTTTGATGATTGAACAGTCAACAGGTCCTGAAGATATTTTGGAGTCGATGCATTAATGCACTTAAAGACCAACACCAAAACTCTGAAAGTGATACGTTGTTGAACAGGGAGCCAATGTAACTTATGGAGCAAAGGGGTTATGTGATCATAGTGCCTGGATTCCGTAATACGAGTGGCAGTGTTTTGTATTTTTTGCAGCTTTGTGATTGCGGTAGACCTACAAGCAGTGAATTTAAGAAATCCAAATAAAGGCGTGAACAAGCCTTTCCAACAATTTTTGAGTCAAATAACATCGAAGATGACCAGGATTTCTAATGTGTATAAAACAGTGCTTGCAAATTGCATCAACATTTGCATCCATCAAAAGATGTGAATCAAATATTACCCCAACGTTGTGAGCACTATCTCATACTATTTGTTTTGAGTTGCCAATTTCTACAGATTTAATTTGAACCATCCAGTTTCGCACTTTATTAACAGTTTTGCATCATCCCCACTGATTTCAGCAAATCAGACTCATAAAGTGCATTAAAAAACATATTACAGCTGAGTGTCGTCAGTGTAGAGGTGGTATGGAATGCCTTCATCACTCAGCATTTGGTCCAATGACGCAGTATATAACCTAAATAACATAGGGCCCAGAACTGAGCCCTGTGGAACACGACGTACAAGGGATTTAGTATCTGAGTTAGAGCTGAAACGGTTGACCAGTTAATCGATAAACCGATGATCAACATCGTGATCGATCAAAAAGTCCCTGATCAATTTGAATTACCGCATCACGTGAGCATTACACTGTATCAATAGTCAGAAAATGGGACATTATTAACACTGTAAATCACAACAGTTACAGCGCGTCAGCTATTCAGTGATCTATCTGGACAACTGATTAATCAGTTAACCGAGGTTAAAACATGTGATTAACCGATCAAGAAAACCATTTAACCATTTCAGCTCTAATCCGAGTTCATCTTTAAGATAGAAATCTGTTGCTTTCTCAGTGAAAGGCAAGATTCAAACCATTTCCAGAACAGTTTCTGCTATTCCTAGTTGACGTAACATGGATAGAAGCAGGGATGACTCTCAAAAGGACAGTTTCTGTACTGTGGTTTGGCTGATAAGCCAATTGATATGGTTCATAGAGATTATTATTTTGAAGTCAAATCTGAAATTGTTTAGTTACTACCTTATCCAGAACTTTTGCCAGGTAAACTAGAAACTGGCCTATAGTTTTTCAAGAGATCAGGATCAAGTAATCGGCATAATCCCGGTGCTTCATTAGTGGACATTTTGCTAGGTGTCATACAGTTAAAACTAAAGTCCTGTCACAAACTGTGCACTTCTCCGGGCTTAATTGCGCGTAGGAATTGCTTGCAATTGCCATATCGAATGGCATCCAACGCACGGCAGGTTAATAGCAAACACAGGCTATGTTTCTGCCAATGGACCTCCGGGTTACCCGGAGGTCCATTGGCTGAAACATTGCTTGTGCACAGGCCATATGTACAGAATTTGATAGTCTTACTATGGTAATAACCTGTAGATTAACACGCAGATCGACGTGCTATTTGTGCGCATTTCATGACAGGACTTCTAGTTTTAACTGTAGCAGATCATCTCTGAATTATATGCGTGGAAAAAATGACAACCTGTGGATTTTCTTCTTCCACAATGGCCCTACTGCATGACATTTCACAGATTTCGAAAGCATCTGCTGCAAACAGAGGGGGTGTCAGCAGTCTTTGGGAGGTTGAGCATTGAAGAGAGGGATCTTCCCACAGAAACATTTTAAAACAGTGCTGTCAAATAAGGTGATAAGACACAACTTTTGACGAATTGTTTGTAGTTCCAGACGAACAACTTTTCGTTTATCTGTTTTTTTTTATTTACATGTAGATAACCACCAGGGGAACGATAAAATCATTCCTCACAAATTTTATAGCCAGATATTCCACACATTCAATTGCTTGAATACAGTGTTGACTGTTGATTTTAGTTTGCAGACGATATAGACATGTGTGTACCTACCTTCTGCTTCTCACGCCAATGTCCCTCTTTGTTGGTAATTCTTATTTTGTTCAGCAGTTTATAAATTAAATAAATTTTATAAATCATACCTGTATATATTATACTAGCAGGGTTACCCGGCATTGCTCGGGCTGAGTTGGTGCCCCTCTACACCCCCACCCCACACCGGCACTTTTTTAAACCTCTCCATTAGATTCCTGGTAAAAAATTACCCTAGTAGACACCTTTGAAGACCTATATCAGTGAGAAAAATTTTGGTCATAACATTTGATGCCCCCCCCCCCCCCCGATACTTTTTTAAACCTCACCATTAGATTCCTGATAAAAACGTACCCCTAGTAGACCCCTTTGAAGACATATATCGGTAAAAAAAATTTTTGTCATAACTTTTGGTGCCCCCCTACACCCCCACCCCACACACTTTTTTAAACCTGACGATGACCTCCGCCATAAAAAAGTACTCCTAGTAGACTCATTTTGGACACTCGGGGAGGACCTATATTCATTTCTATAGTGGACGGACAGACGGACGGATGGACAGAGACAGACAGATAGATATATTATTAGGCCAAATAAAAAAATTGAATTGATTCTCAGGCAATTTTTTTTTCAAATCAGTGAGGGAGGGAGGATTTTATTTTTACTTTTTTTCAAATTTTTTTTTTCGTGTAAAAGGGTTGAGTATACTCAGTAAATCTTTTTGCTGTCTTTCCACTTGAAAAAGAGAAAAGGTTGTATTTTAGTGTAAATATAGTATACCTTTTATAACTAAGTGCCATACCAACAGCTAAAAGGATTTGTATTTTATTGTTCTTTTTAATGGTATAGGTCTGTCAAGCATCATGATCCATTAGAATAGGCCCCACTAACCAATGCTTGGGGTAGGAGTCCTTTAAAATGGGAAACATGGCTCTAAATGATTGGTTAAACTTGAGTTTATATCGGTGTTGCAGCCATTATTAGCCATTGTGCAGAAATATATGACCTTAAACACCAGCAAATAAATAAATAATTAAATCATGATCCAGTATATCAGAATTTTCTTTGTTACAGTTTATGGGAGAGTGCCCCTGGGCACTCTCCCATAAACTGCAACAAGAAAAACCAATTTACTGCTAACACAGCTAAATAATTATATGTCGAGAAATGTGAAAAAATGACCATTCCAAGTTTTCACAAATTTTTTAAAAAACATGACATAATAAAAATGTCTAATGAGGAGGTTCAAACCCAACGAGGGAGGGCCTGAGAATCAAAACATTATTTTTTTTTAGCCTTATCTCTATACTATATTTTACAAACAATCACACAGATTGAACAACAAGCAATAGAAGAAAACAAAAGCGTATTTCTTAACTACACTTTTTCCTCGGGTATCAGGACAACTTGTACCCTGGACAATTCGTACCTTTCCTTGGACAACACGTACCCTGCTCTGGACAACTCGTACACCTCCTCTGGGCAACTTGTACCCCACCTCTGGACAACTCGTACCCTGCCTCTGTAGAACTTGAGATTGGAGACGTGAAAAAATAAGGAAGACTGTTCAGAAAAATCACATTTGACATTTATTTTTTCAAGAAATATATTACAAACAAAAAAAGATGTAACACACTTGTGTGTGCTTGTAAGCACTCTTGTTCGAACAAATGAAACAAAAAACACAAAACAAAATGCATTAAAAGTTGCGCGACACATGTTTATAAATAACTGAAATGCGGTGTTAATTCCCTTTTTTCTCAATTGTATTTTCTAGCTTTATTTGCTTATAAATCCACGAGAGTCGGGAGCCACAAGAGCCAATAATCAGGGCATGTGCATATTAATTCTCCAGTATATATACAGTTGAAAAGAAAATTTATCTTTTTAATGATATTTGCCGTCTTCTTGTGTTATGATAAGGGTTTACTACAACAGTGAGGAGTTTTACAGGTGGTTTTTCAATGCGAGTTCAATTTAATCAATACAAGTGAATAACAGAGTAGTGCTGTGTAAACACTCCTTCTGTTGGTAACTGCTTTCACTAAATCAAAACAAATAATGGGAACATATGTCCAGGGACCAGCCTAGGGGGGAATTTTAGGGAGACTTCAAGTCTCCCTCCTGAAAAAATAGGGAGACTGCAGAGTCATGTAGGGAGACTTCATAGGCAAGTGGGGAAAATTAAGAATATTCATGTACCACCCCCGCCACCCCTTCATATTTTCAATTTATGGTCCTCCATTAACATACAAATAATCCAGGTCCAATTGTCTATGATGCATCTGTGCCAGGTTAAAAAATCACAATGTAATTATTGACTGAAAATCCCCCACTGCTACCTTCTCCTTCATGACCCCTCACCTCTTCTTCGTGCCAATCCCCCACCACCCTCCTGTGGTTGCCTTTCAACAAAGTCTACTAAGCTAATAATTTCCTAAGTCTGAAAGTGTGAACAGGACCAGATGTAAGAAGGTTGCTTGGGAGGTACTTTGTTAGTTAATAAACAAGATACATTCTGGGGTCGAGTATTTTGTAAAAGAAATGTCATTCCGCATCATTTTTATGGCATTCCGGTGTCATTCCGCGTCATTTCATGTCATTCCGATGTTTAGGAGGACCCTTTTTCAAGATCATCCACATGCACACTTGTGTCCTGTACAAAGCTTTTCTTGGCATCACTAAAGCTTTTTTCATGTGTTTCAATTCCATTCGTGTTTTTCTGGGAATAGACAGCCCAACAGTTAACAGTCGTCAGCAAATCGAAATGAAAATATTGTGTTATAAAATACGTCCGTTGTGTATACATTTTCGGCATCCTAAGCGACGTAACCTACTTTCAAACTGGATTGTTTTGATGAGTCGCGTAAGTCACCTATTTTCGTTTCGACACTTGAAGCTCCGACTGGAACGCAACAAAATAGAAATAAAAAAATCCGCCAAAAGCGACAATGGACAATTTCTTGTCGTGTGATTTCAAATAAATGGACGTTTATTTGACGAATTAAAATGCCCATTTATCATACTCGAGCACATTCGATTTTTGAAAATACTCGTTTTCATGTAAACCTCGCATCACTCAGTTCAGGCTTTTCTCATTTTGGCCAATTTTTAGAGGGCGACTTGTAATCGCCCCGACTATTTTTCTAGGCGACTTTGGGCTTAGAAGGGCGACTTAATCGCCCTAGTCGCCCTCACGGCTGGTCCCTGCATATGTCTTTTTTATTGGTCATCCTTTTCGTATGTTTCTTTTTAACTCTTTGATTATGTCGAACTCATTTGACCACTGGAGGTTCAAGACTCAATTGCACTTTCTGAGATATTGGGCTTCAGGCCTCGAAATAACAAGATTTTGATAAACCTTCCAGCAGGTTGCCTCATTTGACAATGGTTAACCTGTTGATCGGTTACCTAGATTTTTTTCATAAACCTATTGGTTAACCATTGCATTAAAAGTATTAATACTGACAAAGCTTCTGACATACCCAACTACAGTTCCTCCCAAATTAGTTTGGTGTTTAGACACAAGGGACCCAAGGCAGGCGCAGTACAAAACAGGTACATACCCCCCATCCCCCCCCCCCCCCCCCCCCCCCACACACACACACATACACAAGCAAATTCACGTATGCACGCATTAACATTTGTTGTTCTCTGCTTTGTAATGATTTTTGTGTCTAATAAAAATTAAAGAATTTTAATTGTTTATTTTGCTGTGTGGCTTATTATTTCAGAAACCCAAACACATTTGTCTGAACGGGGAGTGGGAATTGGGCAAATTTTTTTGTGTGGGGATGGGGTCAAATACCTTCGATGGACGTCTGTATTACAAATACATTGAATTTTAGGGGATGAGAGTTGCAATGGCAGTCTCTGATTAACATTGGAAAAGAAACAATTGTAAATCGTATCTACCTTTCCCTACATTTCGGAATCTGGAGAATGTAATCCAAAGTTCCAAACTAAAACTTTATTTGTGCCACAATGTTCAAAATCATTTGGAAAAACCCATGTTCACAACCATGCTGGCTGTTTATTCAAATGGAATAAGCACGTAAATAGAAGTCAGCATTGGTGAATAAAAGACGTTTCCATAATGTGTTCGAAAATTTTTCTCATGGACTGGTAGGGTAAAAAGGGGCGGAATGCAAATAATTAACAACAGCTCATCTGATTTTCAATATATCTCCTTTTTATTGTATCAAACACTTATTTTCAGCTTCGCGCAGTGTAAGAGTTAATACCTCACGTGCGGTAAATGTATTAACAAAGCAGTTAGCTCCCTTTAGCTGTAACAGACAATCGCATTTCTCAGAATCGAAACAAATTAATTGTTTCAAGAGCCAGAGGGCGCCACGAGTTGGTACTGCAGATCTTCAGTACCGCTAATACTTTTGATTTGTACTTGTGGGGACAAGTACAGTAATGATTGAAACACGCTATATGATAACCATATGAGCATTTTGTTCCCGTTTTGTTCACTGCAGTCTGCAGTGCTTCTTTTAAATCAGTGGGAGGAAAAACGTTGAAAACTTTTCTCATCCTGTAACAACTAACTTTGTCGGCCATCGGCGCGATTTTTGGTTAACAGACCGACCGTTCGCCTGAAAACAAATCTGCGTAACCGATAGGCGAATGGTACGAGCGTTCGCCTCTTATAGGCCTGGGGCTTACTTTTATTTTAAGATAATTCACGAGACTGTTCGCACCTTTGCACTAGACAATTTGTACCTTTACATTGGACAATTCGGATCTTTATGCGGGACAATTCATACCTTTACAGAAGACAATTCGCACCTTCATATTGGAGTACGAATTGTCCAGGGTATGAGTTGTCTAGCAACATTTCCTCGGCTCCGACTACATTTTTTAGTGTTCACCCTATCAGTATCACTGACACTGACCCGATTTGTGGTGGATGAAGAGTTGACCCACTTATCGAACTGAAAATCGAGGCAAACCAACTAGAATGAAATCACAAAAGACAGAACTGAAGAAATAACATAAGGGCGAAACGTTCCCTTTTCGTTCAGCCTCAGAATCGCAACGCGCGCCGAAAGCTACATCGAAATTAGGAGAATAATATTATTTGTTCGCCATGACGAATTTATTATTTCAACTGCATTTCACAACAAATCTCTTACCAAGCTAATCCACCTTTCATCTCCTTGCACATCTTTGACTTCTTGTGGATTGGCTGCTGGATTCATGTTTAGGCTTGCTAGACAGACCGCAGCCGATTTTTGCTCAGAAACATCAAAATGCAGATGCGTTCAGCTTCCGGTTGTGTCAGGGTTCGACAAGCGGTGTCCCGCGAAGCGAGCGGTTGAGGTTGCAAGAGTATAAATATACCATTCACATTTTGCTAAGGATCACTCGGCAACATAATTTGTACGTGAAAGGAATAAGGGTACATTATTTGTTTGTTTATTTATTGGGGAGCAGTGACACTTTTCGTAGTCTGGGTCATATCAAGTTGTACAAATTTACGGGTAGAAAAGGCTAGAGTTCCCATAGGAAAGCACTCAACAATGCCAAGTAACTGTCGCACTCTCTGATTTATCATCTTGGTACAAGCCGGGTTAGCACTGCTTGAAGGCATGTGACTTGTTAGAATACTGCGCGTCGACCACAAGTGTACAATATGTCAACGTAGCACTTACCTTCAACCAATGCTAATGCTAACCGCTTGTGTCAGGAGGGTAAATTAGAGAAGCCGAACTTGAGTTACTCACCGTTGCTCAGCTGTTCTCTCTGGATGGTCCGACTCCCACCACGCGTAAAATTGTCTGACATGATATGATCAACGCTTGTGAAAGTCGTGTTAAACCTTAATGAACAAATAAATAAACTTAGAACAATACACACAATTTTACCTTTTATGTATCAAATATATAGATGGGCAGGTTTCTGGGCGTTTTGTGCCCAGGACGTTTTGTACTAAGACGTTTTGTACCCAATTGGTCGTTTTGTACCCAAACCGCTGGGCGTTTTGTACCCAAACCATTCCAGGACGTTTTGTCCTCATCACTGCACGTTTTGTACCCAACTCTAATTTTTGTATTACATATGAGCTATGCTCACTTTTTGAGAATTGATTTGAAAACTTTCATGTGTGAGCTGTGATCTAGTTTATTGTGTATGGTTGTGTGTGATTACTGTGGTGTTATAGTAAAAAACACCTGTTCCAGTTTGTTGGTTTTCCACCAATCTTTCCTGCATCGTGGTGGTCACGATTATCTTTGAAGACAAAATGCACCACACACAGAGAAATACAGGTAATAAATTACTCAAAGTGAGAAGAAATAATTGAGCAGATATTGTCAAGCAAATGCAGGAAAACGGTTCTCCTAGGACTAATTTTTAAAAAGCCTTACGGAGATTTACCAGACGCCGGCCCCGCTTATCGCTTCGAGTATTCGGCAGGACCGTAACGCCCATTATACACATTTCCCCGGGCCCCGTCCTCGCTTCCGACGGCCTTGAGTAGGAGTCTTGACGAAACCACCATCTAGAGCTTATAATAGAAGCATATAGTTCTATAAGGTATGTCCGATTGATCGGGAGTACTTTTGCTGGTTCGGATTCATTCAGCATTCTTGTGCCAATCTACTCTATACCCTACTCAGCCTATCCTAACAGTCTATATGGTCTTAGCTACTATTAGCTGTCTCTGACACTCTCCTCAGCTCTGCCCTCGACTGAGTCTTGGGATGTCCATTCAAATTGCATCACTTCCCATAATCTGTACCAACCCATACAGAGTTTTCTCCCCTGTGTATAAAGAAGTGCTCTTTGCTTCCCAAGGCCAATAGGCAATCGAGCAGGGACAGGCCTTGCTTGAACGACTCGAATCTAATCGAGCAAATAACTTATCGAGTAATCACTAGAACGAGGTACTCTTATCTCATCTGGGCATTTGGAGGATACTTATGGCACGGTGATCTAGTTCTGGAGGATACCTTTTGGAGAATACTTATCGGAGAATATCTCTCTGAAGATAGTTTTAGCTTTCTAGCATTTACATTTTAACCCTTTGAACTCTAGTGGTATCTTCCATGCCAGTTCAATGGCAGTAATTAGAAGAGTCCATATTCATTATTTGGGGTAGACTAATCAATATTTTCAACGAGCAGCCTCGGGGCTTCACGTTGTAAATATTGATTGGTCTACCCCACACATTTATTGAACAGCCATCCTATATAATGACGTTATATGATGTATCATGTTCCTGCCCGGAAAAGCGGCCGCTAGGGTTCAAAGGGTTAAAAAATCATTTCATGGCCCCAAATCCTTCTTAGTTAAAAATACAATGTTGACTCAGTCAGTGTTAGGACGCTGGGTTTGTTACCCACCCTGGGAACCGGAAAATACTGAAAAATAAAGATTTAGAATTAAGGTGCCAGAACCCGCCCCCCTCCCCCACCCCCTCCGGAAAAAACTTCCTTTTGCGCTAATGGAAAACCAGGCATTGAAATCATCTGACACGGTAAACTCAGGTGAGAGATTAAGACCACATGGAACCTCTTGTTTTTATTCGTCTTCAAACCAAATCGACTGATTTGTCTATTTACAATAGACTAACAGTGCCCACACTTTCCTGCCTACTAGGCTCATTTTGGGGGGAAAAACAGTCCAGATATTAACACAGGGACCCGATTTGAACAAATTTGAATCTGACTGCCCTAGAGAAGTTGTATACCAAATATCAAAACATTCTAAGAGATGGTTCTGGAGAAGAAGACTTTTAAAGAAATTCCCTCATATTGCACCAAGTTAAAATTTGGGCTCCCATAGGAATCTGAAGAATATTTTTAAAGAAATTCCCTCATATTTCACTAAGTAGTTAAAATTTGGGCTCAAATAGGAAGCCCAAAATATGAACGCAGAGACACAATTTGAACAAATTTGAATGTGACCTCCCACCCCCACCCCCAAGAGATGTTGTATACCAAATATGAAAGCATTCTGACTGACGGAATCTGAAGAAGATTTTTAAAGAAATTTCCTTATATTGCACTAAGTTAAAATTAGGGCTACCACAGGGAGCCCAAATATTAACCAAGGACCTCGATTTGAACAAACCTGAATCTCACCCACCTAGAGTTGTTGTATACCAAATATGAAAGGTTTCTGACCAGTGAATCCGAAGAAAAAGATTTTTAAAGAATATTTCAAATAATGCACTAAGTTATACTTTGCGCTCCAATAGAGAGCCCAAATATTAAACCAGGAACCCGATTTGAACAAACTAGAGTCGTTGTATACCAAATATACTACTCAAAGTTTGCTACGCACCAAATATTTGATACATCATTGTGAAATTTGCCTGTGACATATTGGTGATATGTTTGGTGGATATGATTGAGGAATGTATTGAGATGGTCCCCAGTGTTTACATTAGCTCTCTTGACATGCAGACTTTTCGTGACAGTCATGGAAAGCATGTACCCTTGATTTTCATGATGTTTTCGTGTACTGTCTACATGTACATGACATGTGTAGGGTATTCAATCTTCATTTCAACACAAACCCTTGTGATTTAATGATTGAATATGGCAAATGCAAATGTAAGAAGACATTTGTCTGAAGCAGAAATGTGGCTGGCTGTACGGATGGTGTAGCAAGGGGCCATCCATCGTCAGGTTGGTGAAGTCCTTGGTGTGCACCAGACGGTGATCACCAGAGCCTGTGCAAGATTTCAGCAGTATGGCACACCAGTAAGACGGCATGGTGGTGGCAGAGACAGGGCAACATCTGCAGCTGAATACCGGTTTTTGATGATTCAGGCTCGCAGGAACCGCTTTGCCACAGCAACCCAGCTTCGCAGTGACCTTCAGAATGCATCCGGGGTAAATGTTTCGACGCAGACTATCCGGGCAAGGTTGCATGAAGGTGGTCTCCGATCGAGAAGACCATGTATTCGCATTCAGCTGTCCCAGACCCACCACCAGGCACGATATGAATGGGCCATGGACCACGTTGGATGGACCAGAGAAGATTGGCGACCTGTCCTTTTTACAGGCGAGTCAAGGTACTGCCTAGACCGCACAGATAGGCGTTCTGGGGTATGGAGAAGACTAGGAGAGCGATTCCATGCAGCCAACATTGCTGAGTACGGCCGCTGTGGCGGAGGGTCAATCACGGTCTGGGGCGGCATCAGCTGGGATAGACGTACAGAGATCTGTGTCCTTGAACGTGGTACATTTCTGCACAACGGTATATTGATGAGATCCTGGATGTCCACGTCAGATTGTATGCAGGTGCAGTGGGTGATAGATTCATTCTGATGGACGATAATGCCCGTTCTCATGTTGCCAATGCTGTCGGGGAGTACAGACAGAGGGAGGGGATTGAGCGTATGGACTGGCCAGCAAGATCACCTGACCTAAGCCCAATCGAACATGTCTGGAATGAGTTGCAGCTTGCAATTTCAGCCGGTCCAGTCCAGCCAAGAAGTGTCCAGGAGCTTGGTGCCATGCTGGTCCAAGCATGGAACAACATCCCACAAACGACCACCAGGAACCGGATTGGAAGCATGAGAAGGCGTTGTCAAGCTGTAATTAAGAGTAATGGGTCTAATACTCGATATTGAACCCATACCAGTTCGCTTCGTCAACTTTTTGGTAAATTGAAAAATTTCCTCTTTTACCAATAATATCCATTTTCCATGGTTATCGTATTCAAAAGCTAAAACATAATGTCAAACACAAATATTAAAATTAATTTCTGTACTTAAATCATTAAAGATCATTAAAGATATAATTAAATAAAAAATATATACACTTTTCATTACAATATTTCAGCTAAAACGTAAAACAGGTAGTTGGATGTACTTGGTGCTTAGCAAACTTTGAGTAGTATATGAAGCGATTCTGACTGGTGGATCTGAAGAAGATTTTAAAAGAAATTCCGTCATATTGGACTATGTTCAAATTTGGACTCCCATAGGGAACCCACATATTAACCCAGAGACTCGATTTGAAAAAAATGAATCTGCCCCCCCTCCCCTCCCCCCAAAGACGTTGTTTACCAAATATGAAAGGATTCTGACTGGTGGATCCGAAGAAGATTTTTAAAGAAATTTCCTCATATTGTACTAAGTTATACTTTGGGCTCCAATATAAAGCCCAAAGTTAACTCAGAGACCCACTTTGAACAAGCTTGAATCTGACCCCCTAAAGAGATGTTGCATACCAAATATCAAAATATTTTCACTGGTGGATCTGATGACGAAGACTTTTAAAGAATATGCCCCATAATGTGCAAAGTTAATCTTAGGGCTCCTATAGCGAGCCCAAATATTAACCGAGAGATTCGATTTGAACAAACTTAAATTTAACACTTCTTGAGATGTCACATACTAAACAAGACAGGATTCTAAATGGCGGATCTGAAGAAGATTTTAAAAAAAATGTCCTGATATTGCACTAAGTTATTCTTTGGGCTCCAATAGAGAGCACAAATATTAACCCTGGAACCGATTTGAACAAACTTGAATCTGACCCCCAAGAGATGCTGTAAAACAAATATGAAAGGATTCTGAAGAAGAAGATTTTTAAAGAAATGTCCTCCTACTGCACTAAGTTCAAATTTGGGCTTCCATATGGAGCCCAAATATCAACGCAGGGACTCAATGTGACCAAACTTGAAAATACAGAGGAATGAAGTCATGAAATTAATCACAACTCTGGTGTCCATGTCAGATGATTATTATCATAGGTCTTCCTGACTGCTTCCAGTTCTATCAGCTGTAGACAAGCATTACCAAACTTCAAGGGTTATTATGTCACTGCAATTTGAAAGGCAAATTTTATGGAAAAACACCAACGAATGCATTTGAACAAACTTGAACCTACCCCCCCCCCTCAACCACCACCACCACCACCACCACCACTAAAGAGAACCCAAACATTAAGCCAAGGACTCGAATTGAACAAACATGAATTTGATCTCCCTACAGATGTTGTATACCAAATATGAAAAGATTCTGATTCACGGTTTCGGAGAAGAAGATGTTTAAAGAAATTCCCTCGTATTGCACTAAGTTAAGACCAAATATTAAACCCAGGGACTCGATTTGAACAAACTTGAATCTGTACAACCTCCCAGAGCTGTTGTATACCAAATATGAGAGGATTCTTACTGATGAATTTAAAAAAGAAAAATTTCAAAGACATTTCCTCATATTGAACCAAGTTAAAGTTTGGGCTCCAAAAGAGAACCCAAATATTAACCCAGGGACCCCACTTGAACAAACTTGAATCTAAGCCTAGGTCTTCCTGACTGCTTCCAGTTCTATCAGCTGTAGACAAGCATTACCAAACTTCAAGGGTTATTATGTCACTGCAATTTGAAAGGCAAATTTTATGGAAAAACACCAACGAATGCATTTGAACAAACTTGAACCTAACCCCCCCCCCCCCCCCTCAACCACCACCACCACCACCACTAAAGAGAACCCAAACATTAAGCCAAGGACTCGAATTGAACAAACATGAATCTGATCTCCCTAAAGATGGTGTATACCAAATATGAAAGGATTCGGACTGGTGGATTTGAAGAAGATTTTTAAAGAAATTTCCACATATTGCACAAAGGTCAAATTTGGGCTCCAATAGCGAGCCCAAATATTAACCGAGACTTAATTTGAAGAAACTTGAATCTGACCCCCAAGAGATGTTGTGTTCCAAATATCAAAACATTCTAACTGATGGTTCTGGACAAGAAGATTTTTAAAGAAATTCCCTCATATTGCACGAAGTTAAACTTTGGGCTCCAATAGAGACCGCAAATATTAACACGGGATCCGATTTGAACAAACTTGAGTTTGACCCTCCTAGAGATGTGGTATACCAAATATGAAAGCATTCTGACTGATGGATCTGAAGGTGAAGATTTTAAAAGAAATTTCCCCATATTACAGTAAGGTAAAATTCGGGCCCCCATAGGGAGCCCAGCTATTAACACAGGAACCCGATTTGAACAAATGTGAATCTACCCCCCAAAAGAGATACTGTATACCAAATATGAAAGGATTCCGACAGGTGGGTCTGAGGAAGAAGAGTTTTAAAGAAATGTCCTTAAATTGCACAAAGTTAAAATTCCGGCTCCGATATTCGATTTGAACAAACTGCAATCTGACTCCCTAGAGATGTTGTATAACAAATATCAAAATACTCTGACTGGTGGATCTGAAGAAGAGAATTTTTAAAGATTATTCCCCATATTGCACTAAGTTAAAATTTGAGATCCCATAGGAAGCCCAAATATTAACTGAGGGACTCGATTCCAACAAATTTGAATCTGATAACAAAGATGTATACAAATATTAAACGATTCTGGCTAGTGGTTTGTTATTTGGTATGAAGCATCCTTAGGACCAGTAGAATGGAATGGTAAAACAAAAATGCCATTGATATTTTTAACACTAAATAGTCACTTGCGGGTCTCATTACCCCTACTTGGGAAAACTGAGACCGTAAGTCGGAAGTCGCGATATCATTAAGTGTAATTTTAGGGGGTAAAATTAAAATATCAATATCAAAGTTCGGATATACATTGAATATACCCCAAGTGACCAGAAAGTGTTCATTTGGAGTTTTGGGGACCAAAAGTTTACTTGCGGTGTCTCTGTCCCAAGTTGCAGAAAAGAGAGCTCGCATGTCGGATATCGCGCTATACATGAGAGTACAAATTTTAGGGTTAAAATTAAAAATATCGGTACCCAACTTCGGATATATATTTGGTATACCATATATAACAAGAAAGTGTTCATTTGGGGACTCTAACCCCTGTACTTTGCCTGCGACACTTGCGTGTACGAATAGTTGCCTTTGACAAATCACGCCACTTTCTCTAGATTTTCTCAACTATCAAATCCCATACCCAGGAGTACCACAAGTGTGGACTGGCAAGTGAAGTGAAAAGTTCTTGCTTCCGCCACCTGGTTACTGCTGTTTTAATGCCTTCTGAGTACATACAGGATCTTGTTTACCTTGACTGTGATGTTGCTGATGTAGCCTCCCATGTTAAGTTGGATGTTAGTTCTGCTCCAAGACATGGATGAGCCTGGACTTCTTGAGGGATTTTTCCTTGAATGTTGCTTGTTACTTTTACAGGTTTCTTCTGTAATCTCGAGTAAGTGACATTTTGCAGCGTTGCTTTTCCCAGCCACATGTTGGGTCAATCTTCCGTGAAGTCCACATCTTGTTGAAGTTATTGTTCATCTTGCTCACTGCTGATGGTACGAAATAGACTGTCACCAGCGGAAAGCTAGGTAGCATTCATGACATTCGCACCTCTGACCTCAGTGTGAACATCCTAATTACGATTATGGAAACACTGGAACTACCAGCGAGATTGAAGAAGACCATAGCAGCTCTGGGCGTCTCTTGTCCTATCACATGGACTATCCAGGAGATAGGCAAGAGCGTCCATCTGACTCTGGAGTTTAAGGTTGAAGAAGACAACAAAACACCACCCTCCTCGTGGAGAGGTAGTACCTTTGATGGGAGGATCCCCTCTCACACTGGTCCTCACCCGAGGAGGTCAGGAGACCCTGAAGAGAGTAAGAAGAGAAAAAAGAGCCCATCAACCAAGCGGAGGGATTTCCGACGCCTGGAGGCTTTCATGGAGAAGAGAGAGAAAGGTGAGGAAAGGAAAGAGCCAGAAGCAGTCGCCACTTCCGCTCCTACTCCCATAGTCACTTCCATCTTACTTCCAGCTCCACAGATGGAAACGTCAGATGCGGATAGTCCTGTGGAGACTGAGATGGAAATGGAAGCTTCTTCTCGCCACTTCCCGATCCCCACTAGCCTCTCCCTTCAATACCAGAAAGCCAGGAGACCAGGATACCGAATCCACTCCACCTACACAAGATTCTATAAAGGAACCAACAACCCTGGAAGAAATAAGGCAAATAAGACAAGCAAAAGAAAATCTACAGAAATTCAAGCCTCCAGAGTTCCAACAAACATTGGCATTGGCACAATAGAAAAGCACAAAGCAAAAAACAATACCAAATAAAGAGTCCTCTCCACCAACAACACAAACTACTGCCGCAACTGTTCTATCACCATCACAGACACATCCTCAAAAGAAGAAGAGCAAGAAACACAAACGTCGCTAAGATTTTCCTTTTCTTTTCCTCCTTTAACAAGTCCAGACATGAAGCAAAAAAAAAGCAAAAGTAATACTACGATACAGTAAAAGAGGGTCGAAAGGGGTCCGCCCCACACCGTCCCTGTGCGCCTTTGGCGCGCTAAAATCATTCGTTTGCGAAAGCTTGGCAGTTGTGCGAGGATATACCTTGTCAGCGAAGGGTTTTGTCAGTCCAACTGCTTCATATCTCCCAAGGAAAGCTTTATACCATACCCAAATGTTTTCTGGTGCAGTTCTCGAAATATGGGCATTTGAAATTCTTTTCAATTTTTTGTTCTTGGGATTCCCACGGAGATGTGAAAAAAAATTAGGGGCAGAAAAAATACATATCTCCAAATAATACCGCATACCAAATTTGGTTCAAACTGTCCAACCGATTCTTAAAATAAAAATTTGTGCGGGGCCATAACTCTTGCCTCTCCTGGGACAGGCCAAATTGTTATCCGAGAAACTCTCTTTAAACGGTATTTAACCTTTTCATCCCGATGTACATACATTGGTAGTGGATGAGCAGACGATACAAAGAGCAAAAATACGACCTATAGACTATGCTAAAGGTTTTTGGGCTCGGGCAGCCATCAGGGCTGAATGGTCGTGACTAAAAAGGGATGTTCTCATCTAGACATTATTTGGAGTCATCCTACCAAGCTACAATGAAATCCCTTCAAAATTATGACCTGTTGACTGTGCTAAAGGTTTTCGGGCTTCGGGCCCCTGTAGCCGTCACAGTTGCCCAATCGTGTCCAAAAGGGGACGTTCTCATCTATATATTATATGAAGTGAACCTACCAAGTTACAATGAAATCTCTTCATAACTATGACCTGTAGACCGTGCTAAAGATTTTCGGGCTTCGGGCTCGGGCAGCCATCATGATTGAAGGATCGCAACCAAAAGTGGACATTCTCATCTGGGCATCATCTGGAGTGATCATACGAAGTTACAATGAAATCTCTTCATAAATATGACATGTAGACTGTGCTCAAGGTTTTCGGGCTTCGTGCACCTGTTGCCGTCACAGTTGACCAATCGCGACCAAAAGGGGATGTCATCATCTAAGCATTATATTGAGTTAACCTAAAAAGTTACAATGACATCCTTCCATAAATATGACCTATAGACTATCCTAAAGGTTTTTGGGCTCGGGCAGCCATCAGGGCTGAATGATCGCGATCAAAAGGAGACGTTCTTATTTAGACATTATTTGGAGTCATCCCACCAAGTTACAATGAAATCCCTTCATAAATATGACCTGTGGACTGTGCTAAAGGTTTTCGGACTTCGGGCTCCTGTAGCCGTCACAGTTGCCCAATCACGTTCGAAAGGGGACTTTCTCATCTAGACATTATAGGACGTCAACCTAGCAAGTTACAATGAAATCCCTCCATAAATATGACCTGTAGACTGTGCTAAAGGTTTTCGGGTTTTGGGCTCGGGCAGTCGTCACGGTTGATAGATCGCGACCAAATTGGGAAGTTCTCATCTAGACATCATACGGAGTCATCCTACCAAGTTACAATGAAATCCCTCCATATTAAACATGACCTGCAGACTGTGCTAAAAGTTTTTGGGTTTCGGGCTTGGCCAGCCATCAGGGTGGACAGATCATGACCAAAAGGGGACGTTCTCATCTAAGCATTATACAGAGGCATCCTACCAAGTTACAATGAAATCCATTCATAAATACGACCTGTAGACTGTGCTAACGGTTTTCGGGTTTTGGGCTCGGGCAGCTATACCGGTTGACCGATTACGACCAAAAGGGGACGGTCTCATCTGGACATGACCCCAAACCTGCATATGAAATTTCGTGACGACCAGACAAGAACTACGGGGTGTAGCCTGTGCTAAAGGAAAATGTGAACAGACTCACAGACTTCCGCACGCGTGATGGCAATAGCTTATCTTGACTTTGTCAAGTTAAACTAAAAATCTGAAGCGAGGCTCGATAATAATTTAATGCAGCAGCTCAACAGAGCTGTTGGAAGAAAAAATGATACCTTCCAGGGCGCCAGTGTTGAAAAGGTTAACCAAATTTGAATCGTCATCAATAAAAGAAGTTGCATACCAAATCTCAGAGCACTGTGACTGGTGGTTTATGAGATTTTTAAGGAATTTTGGTCCGTGCTTCCAGTCCAAGAGTTAGCATCTATTGACCAACAAACTTGGGAGGATACCCCCCCCCCCCCCCCCCCCAAGGATAATCTGTACAAAGTTTGGTTCTGAATAAGATGAAAATGAAAATGCAATGCAAACGACGGAAGACCAACACAAACACGCATCCAGTCAGGTGAGCTAAAGAACCATCACAGTTCGTGTACATCCACTCGCGACTCATCTAAATTTTCACGGCGCCGGTAAGAGGATGAGAGACCTGGGGTAGTAACAATAAGATCAGACGAGCAACACATGTTGCATATTGCAGGGTTCCCGTGGGACCTTGGACTCGAGGAACGTCACAGAATTTAACTAAAGTCTATTCAAGGCCTTGGAATTCTGGAAAATTGGGCCAGGAAACAAAGCCTTGAATATTCATGAATTAAAAACGTTATGATAACTATATTTATATATTTATATTTATTGGTGTTTTAAGGTCACATATTTCTGCACAATGGCTAATCATGACCGTGACAGTTTTACGGGTGGAGGAAGGCGGAGTACCCGGAGAGAACCACCGAGCAACGGCGAGCAACTGTCAGCTCCCCAACATACTAACTCCACACAAGCGGAGGGTTAGCATTGGTTGCAGACAAGTGCACCATCGACGTGTAGTACGCCTTAGTACAAAGCGCCACCGTGCCCCCATGTGGGCAATGGGGGGTGAAGTGTTATGATAACTATATAGTTCTATATGCCAGGGCTCATGAAGGTGTAGTTCTAACTAGGAGCCCTGGTCGTTACCACCTCCGGCCACTTCCCTTACAGTGAAGTGGGAGAAGGGGATAATGACTGGAGAGTCCTAGTTAGGACTAGCGAAGGTAGGGATTCGAAAATCATTCAATTTGGCTATTGCAGGGCCTTGAAAGATGCTTAACCCTTTACCCAACCTAATGGAAAAAAACGGCCAGCGCTATTCTCCAAAATCTCCAATTAATTTTCATTATTTTTTTCATTTTTTGTCTCAAAAACATAGGTTATGACCCCTCGTTGGAACGAGCTCGTTCCAATGAGGGGTCACAACTTATGTTTTTGAGACAAAAAATGAAACAAAAATAGTTATTGAAGAATTTTTTTGCAAGTGTCGTCTGCTTTTCATGTTAGGTAAAGGGTTAAAACTGTCCAGAAACAGTCTTGAACGGCCTTAAATTTAATCAACCCTTGTCTACAGGAGCTCTGCATTTACAAAAAATGAGGAATACACGTATATAAAATATATTTTTTATTACAGATAGACGTAAATCATTTGTTATAAACTATATACATTTTCTTATAAAATAAATCACTTGCACTTGCACACATCAATTTACTGAACAAAATGATTAGATCATTCACTCAAATGGCAGTTTAATTGTATATTAATGACCAGTTAGTTCATTTAATTTCTTTACCAACGCATCAATAGCACTAAAATGTCGTGATTAATTACTGCTGTAGTTAAATTTTGGGGAAGTGTGGGGCTTTGATCATATACTTATAAACATTATCCATTTCCACCCTTTAACCTTCTACACGCTGTTGTCAAAATAATATCAGAATTAAGCAAGAATTTTTATCCATAATGCTACTTGGAATTTAGCACAGTGAGCTCTGTCAAACAAAATTAAAATGGTATTTTGACATCAGTGCACAGAGGGTTAACTTCATCGATCTCATGGCCAAACCCTAAAACAGTCAGTGCAGCAGATTTTCGCTGCCTTTTCTAACCAAAAGACCTTCATTTAACTTGATCCATCTTATGGCCAAATTCTAGAAACTACCAATACAGCAGATCCTCGCTCCCATTTCTAACCGACAGATATGAATATTTGTATGTTAAGATGGAAAATCACGATTCGTGCGGTCAATCCCCCCCACCCACCCCCCTCCCAAAAAAACAACCCTAAAACACGAGAGAACTTAAATCCTACAATTATTCATTGATGTTTAAGGCCACTTTCAGCATCTGTGGCTATACCATGATTGCAACACATAAGAATAAAGTCAAGTTTAGCCAGAAGTTCATATCAATGCTTCACACTTCAAGAGGACTTCCCTGCCCGGCATTGTCCCAGAGTCCAATTTTACCAGTGAAACTTAATTTTTATACCATGATAAACAAATACCATTCAACTACTGGAGCTTCATATGGAATCCTAGGCCTTTAGATTAGTCTAGTTTGGATACAGCAGCAAATGCAGGTCCACCGTATTGTGGCCCGGTGACAGGAGAGCGTCAATACACCAGTATAACAAAGCTTGATTACAACGACGATCGAGAACTGGTTCACTTAATGGGGCTCCCACAAGGACAATATCTGAAATCGATGAATACATGTCGTCCCCTGAGTTCCAATGTGTTCTATGTGTCAGTGGGCCACCAGTAGGCTGCCAGTGGGCACAAATAACACATTGGAACTCAGGGGACTATGTGGCACTATTAGGTACAGACAGTCGCAAAGTTGCTTCCTTCGAGACCTGGATATATTGAAACAGGATTCATCCTTTAAGTGCATTAACACTTTACCCAACGTAACGGACTAAACCGGCCAGAGCTATTCACAAAAGTCGCCAATTAATTTTTATTATATTTTCATTTTTTGTTTCAAAAACATAGGTTATGAGCCCTCTTTGGAACGAGCTCGTCGAGCTCGTTCCAATGAGGGTCATAACCTATGTTTTTGAGACCAAAATTAAAAAAATTAGTTACTCAAGAATTTTGTTTGTAAGTGTCGTCTGCTTTTCATGTTGGGTAAAGGGTTAAGGCTCCAACTGCAATGCTTTGCAGATGACGTTTTGATGCACTGAAGGGAGGGATTATACTGAACAGTATGAATTACTGAAATGATCGACAAATTTCTTTTACCAGTGTACCAGTCACTATATTTCGGGACATTATAACATTTCAAATTCGGCCTATAGTCAGAAGGCTCAAGATCCACTTCTAACAAGCTAAATGAATAGAACATGTTTTCATTATTGGTATGCACTTAAAAAAAAAAAATCTGCAAACCAGTTTCCATTAGTTCTTTCAATCCTACACCCTGCAACCATCCAACCCTGAGCACTTTAACACCTTGAGCAGCGTATATTTTCATGTGGTATATGAAATAATTACGGCAGCCTATTAGCGGCGCCTTGTGATTTTTAGTTATTAAATTGCAGCTGCAAGTTAGTAAATTGGACCTACAATTTAACGTCTCCACTCTCAATAGGCTCCCCCATGGGGCCCGCAGTATATAAAAGGTTCACCTCTGGTAGCCAAGTTTTTAATGCAGAGTAGAGATGACCTGGTTGTTCATATAGCCGCCTCAATGTACTGATATTATGGCACTTTCTGAGGAATTTGCTATGTTGGGATATTCAGATGTATACGTGGCTGAGCTTGTTAGTACCTGGCGGATTTTAAGCCATTCTTTAGGTTCGCTTTATTTTCTCCACATTCATCTTGGGAACTAACAATGTCGTGATATAGTCATAGTTGTTTAAAACGACGTGCAATCCTAATCAAACAAACAATTACTCAGCCTTGGTCAAACTATAGTCTCGGCCCAATAGGCTATCTAGAAAAAGGCCTCAAGGTTATACCCAATAAAAATTGGGAGGTCATCTGAAGGACAGGATGACCCAAAAGGTTCCGGACAGTTCTGATAATGGTAACCAATGAGAGTCAAAACGCCAAATTGTAGCTACGATTTAGCTAATTGCCGCTACAATTTATCAAATTGTAGGTATAATTTAGGCTAAATTTAATAACTAAAAAGCACGAGACGCTATTGAGCCGATGTAAATAACATTAGTTACCCTTGTGTTTTACAGGGTGTATGGGAATTTACATCGGCTTGGGAACTCAAACAATCTGAGGCGCAGCCAAAGGGTGTATGAGTTCCCAGACCGGTGTAAACTCCCACCACACACCCGGAAAACACAAGGATAACAGATTTATTTCCAAGAATTTTGGTGTACTTGATACTTTAATATAAATTGTGGAAAACAAAAAAACTGACGGAAAATTTGTACTTTATAAGTTTCTTAATAAAACAAGACAAATATGGATGTCATTGGAACTGGCTCAATGAGACAGTTCCAAAGACGTCCATATCTGTAATATTTTATTGCACATAAATATTAAATTTCCTGTATTTTTATTTTTGTTCTATCATAAGCGTGCAGAAGGTATAAATTAATAATTAAAAATGGGTACTTTTCGGTGTAAAAAAAAAGCTACTGTGGATTGCAAGTTACACTGTACCTCTAAGCCAATCAAAATGCAGTACAGTGGAGCCCACTTAATTGAATATCTCTTAATTGTATATCCCTGTTAATTGAATATAATTTTCAAACATAAAACCATTTACGATATCTTCAGTACAAATTTGATCTGTTGATTGCATATGGGTTGTAGAGTAAACTCCTGTTAATTGTATATAAATTTTTGTAATGTGTCGAAAAAATTACTGTGACATGCACCAAATTCTCCTTATTTATCGAACTTTTTGGCCTCACTACATCCAATACAGGCATTTATTCTATTATATCTTGTTTGACAGAGCTCTGTCAAACAAGATATAGTAGAATTAATGCTCACTTTACACAGGAAACTGACCAAATCCCTGTTAATTGTATCTTCCTTTTAATTGGATAATTTTCACTCGCAAAATGGATATTCAATTAAGAGGATTCTACTGTATTTTGTTTCATTTGGAAATAATGGCAGTTGTCAATTTTTTTTATAACCAGAAAGGCATTACACAGGCTTAGTCACACTTTTTTAGTTATAAAAAAAATTAAAACTAACTCCGTAATTGGTCCTGTGCACAGTGGTGGCGCCATGGAGGGGTATGTGGGGGTACTTACCCCTCCACTTTTTTCACCAAGCGTAGTAAAACAATACTAACATTTTAATTTTTGTTGTATCGAATGCTGCGGTGTAATGGTCGGTATGCTTAATCCCATATTCCCAAGTGCACTAAATCAGAGAAGTTTTGAAATTATGTTTGCCCCCCCTCCCGCCCCCCCCCCCCCCCCCCCCACACACACACATACTAGATGCAAACAACAAACAAGAGTCGAGGGTCAAAATTGCAACAAGGCATGTCGCGTTTAAACGGACTGAAACATAGTGCTTAAGAGTATTCGACGAATGCTAGAATCGAGAGCATGCAAGGCATACGTTTGGAATTCAGCCTACAGCAATTTTAAAAAATAAATAAAATTTAATATTTTAGAAAAATTCTCAAAGGTATAACTCAATAAAATCATGCAAATATGAATATCATTGGAACCGGCTTGTTCAGCTGGTTCCAATGATATCCATATTCGCATGATTTTGTTGCAAAACAGTTCAAGATTTTCTCAACTTAGGGAGAGGACCCCCCCCCTCCCCCATAAAACCCCACCCCAGCTCGGCGCTGCACGATCCCCAACTGTACCCTCTCACTTTTGTAACTCTGGCGCCGCCACTGCCTGTGCACTGTACAGTCTTAGTGTAAATCTTATCTATATTAAAATTTTACCCAACATAATGATCAAACCCAACCAGTGTTATTCTCAAAAAGCATTCCAACTCAGCTAATGGCCCCCTCATTGGAATGGAAGGTGCAAATTTTTTTTAAAAGTGAATTCTAAAAATGATAACATAATTGGCCTAAAAAAATAAAAAATCTGTTTCTCAGGCCCTCCCGCATGGTCCTTTTGGCTGCCACGTGCTCTCTTTTTATAACAAATTTAAACTTTAAAAAAATAAAAATTAAATGGTTTATGTCTGATATTTTACCCAAGTTAAAAAAAATTGATGAATTTGTCCCTTGAGTGCAAGAAGGCTTTGCAATGCTTTAGCATTGCAAAGTCTTCTTGCACTCAAGGGATGAAATACACCACCACCCATGCTATTCTGTAGATTATGAATCCTAAAACTTGAAGCAAGAACATGAACTTTTGATGGCAAAAAAGTAATTATTGAAATAAAAAATAAAATAAAAAAACGCTCACCCGCATGCAATTTCACAAATAATGGCCTGAGAAACAGAAGATATCCTTTGTGTGGCCTATTCTATTTTCAATTAATAGTTTATTCTCCGCACATATATGTGATGGAACAGAAGAAATGACTCATCTACACAAGATACATTCTGATTAACAATAAGGCAAGTATATGGAATGCATACAACAATTAAGTTCATAATGATAGATTTACATACATATATTCCTTTAATTAATTTATTAATTATGAAATTAAGTTTGAGAGCCTGCAAGCTTATCTGACTGACAAACTAACAGACAAACTGACTGATATGTGCATGGTATGGTGCCATTAGTATGGTGATAAGATAAATCTAGTAATCCTGAGTCATTCAAGTTTGTTTGCAATTTATTATTGCTACATAGTTACTATCCAATTTATTTATTTATTGGTGTTTAAAGTCACATACTTCTGCACAATGGCTAATTGTGACTGACAGTTTTATGGGTGGAGGAAGCCAGAGCACCCAGAAAGATTTATTTATTTATTTATTTATTTATTTATTTATTGGTGTTTAAGGTCACCTATTTTTGCACAATGGCTAATCATGACCACAACATGAGTGTCAACTCAAGACCAGGGGTGAGCATTAATAAGCCGTGTTGCCCATTTTTGAGAGGATTTGCACCTCCCAAGCACTGGTGACTGGGTCCTATTTTACCAGTAAAACAGAGTCTGTTTACCACAGTGAACAGGCACTGCTTCACTTCCCGGGGTTCCCAAGGGAAGACCCGGAGAGACCCACTGAGCATCGATGAGCAACTGTCAGCTCCTCAAGATTCTAACTCTGTTCAAGCTCGGCTCAAGCAGGATTACAGCGGTTGAAGACATGTGCACCATCGACGTGCTGTATGCCTTAGTACACAGCGTTATTGTGCCCCCATGTAGGCAACCGGGATAAAGTGCCTTGCCCAAGAACACAATGCGGGTTGTCCCAGATGCGGATGGAACTCGGGACTACTACCCAATAGCATCTGACAGAACCAATCGATATGAACACAAAACCGTTTACCTCCGACTGAATATACCTGAACATTTTCAGAAATAGACATTACTCTTCAACTGTTTGAGTGCGAGAAGCCACTATCAGGGCTCTACTGAAAAGTGCTGAAAGTCACTTTAGTGGCTTTACAATGTATTGATTACCTCGTTTACTCAGTAGTTGAAACACAAAAAATGTTCAAAGAAAATTGTATTATTACAGTTTATTGAAGAGTGCAAAGAGGCACTCTCCAATAAACTGTAAAAAAAAACAATTGTTTATGAACAAAATCTTCTAAAACTGGAGTTCCTTTTGCTAGTAGTATAGTACCCTTGAAAAAAATACTCACGTTACAAATCACCTTTGAAAATTTTTTTAGTACTCTACCAGCTAAAGCTAGTAAGCATAAATTTTTGCATAATAGAAATTTTGGAAATTGTTTAGCATTCAACATAACAGACTGCTAATAGTTTAAGAATGTCAGTACTGATTCTATCCAACAGCTTTACAGGGCCCACCCACAGACCCCCCCCCCCCCCTCCTCCCTCCCACGACTGTTAGATTAAATTACTCCAGATCCTCCATACAAATGAAAAAAAGGATTTGCAGGAGTTATGAATGTTTTCTGGGTAGAACTCCAAAATTTAGACCAGCAATCAAGAACATCCTTTCAGCAAAAAGAACAGAAGATCGCTGAAGTTTCAATTTTTACACTAACTTGTTGAAAGTATCTGGTTGACAGATCACAGCACCCAACTAGACACCCCCACCCCCAACAAAGAAAAGCGATTCATAAAGAAGTGAAGGATTGGGTGTAACAGTCAGAATGTTAGTCATGACACACACTCAGCTGGCTATATGAGATCCTCTTGCTGTTTTTCAACAAGGAAGTCTGAGCAACCAAAACATCCAACAACACTTAGCCGGGAAATCTGCAACATTGTTTTTAAGAGCTACATATACCATGGGACCTTTGGGGGGTATTTATTTATTTATTTATTGGAGGTTAAGGTCACATATTTCGACACAATGGCCAAGTATGACCTCAACATGGATATAAAATATAAAATTTGAAAGTGCATGGAATGGCATGGTCCAACTCTTTAGACTCCTCCTTCAAAAATATTTTTTTACATTTTTCACAAAAGTTCAACCAAACCATATCATTTGACCCTCATTGGAACTAGCTTGACAAGCTCGTTCCAATGATGAGTCACATGATATGGGTCTGTTGAAATTTTTTGAAAGATAATTTTTTTAACTGACTCAAAGGAGAGGGTTAATATGCTAATCTGAGAGATTGGAAAGAATGGGGCAAGGGATGTCATCAAGCAGTTCGGCTCCGAATATTGGGAGGAAAGGAGAAGAGTGGGAATAGGGAGGCAGTTGGGAGTACAGGGGTAACCAAGGCCTTCTCGTCCGAGAACCGCGACAAATCAGCGGCTGGCCAAAGTGTTATATTATTATTACGTGGGCAGATGCGGCCAATTCACTAGGTAAGGGGTTAAGAAAACAAATGAAAAAAAAAAAAATTAAAAATATGGCAAGACCAATAGCACATCAAGTGAAAATCAATCAAGTTAATGCTGGTTTTGTGAATAAGCATGCAGACCCCGGATATGTTCTGACTTTAATCTGCACGTAACTGTATCTTTATTACATTGCATCTTATATATCAAATTTAAAAACTTATAAGTATGTATAAATATATTTTAATTACATTAATACATATCTACAATCTAAAATATACAATGATCTTATCAGTGATTAAGGATGATGATATGAAGACATAAACAAAACAATAAAAGTACAAGGTGGTATAAATGTTTGTGGTTATCTCCCTTCAACCAGATTTAAGCTGCAACTCCAGGAACAACAGTGCAAAATATTTCTCCACATGCAACCATGATCAAGTTTGTGTAAAAAATGTCATCAAATCATTTAACCCTTTACCCAACGCAGACAATATCAAAATTTATTATTTTAAATATCATTTTTAAAAAATTTTTCAAACATTTTGAACAAAACCATATCATGTATTATTTATTTATTATTATTTATTGGTGTTTAAGGTCACATACTTATGCACAATGGCTAATCGTGACCGTGACAGTTTTACGGGTGGAGGAAGCCGGAGTACCCGGAGAGAACCACCGAGCAACGACGAGCAGCTGTCAGCTCTCCAACATCGTAACTCTGAACTCTGCACCACAGCACAGGCAGGGTTAGATTGGTTGAAGACATGCGCACCATAGACGTGCAGTACGCCTAAGTACACAGCGTCATCATGCCCCCATGTAGACAATCGGGGTGAAGAGTCTTGCCCAAGGACACAACGCGGTTGCCGCATGTGGGATTCGAACCGAGGACCTCTCGGATTGCAGCCTGCACCTCTACCAACTGAGTCACCGCGCCCCCTAACCATATCATGTGACCCCTCATTGGAATGAGCTCAATGAGCTCGTTCCAAAGAGGGGTCACATGATATGGTTTTGTTGAAATTGTTTGAAAAAAAGTATTTTTTCTGCTGCTGAATTTGCATATCACAAGGACAGATGTGATTGATTCGTTGGGTAAAGGGTCAAGTCGGATACCAAAATATCTTTACCAAGTATATTCCTCAGACCTGCTCAGACAGTAATTTTTATACCCCACCCAAACAAAGTTTGGGAGGTATATAGGAATCACCCTGTCCATCCATCTGTCCATCCTTATAAGCGCAACTCTTCCTAAACCGTTTGAAGAATTTTCATGAAACTTTACACAATGGAAGAACTCCATATGAAGATGTGCATGAAGCAATATAATTCCGTTCTGACATTTCCAAGGGGAGATAATCTAACTTATACATTTTAATGTACCAAAAAGGCAACAACTGAGGCGCGGGGGGTATCACTTTGTGAGCTTGCTCACAGTATGTAACCTCTAGTTCATCCAGAAAAATGAGTCAAGTATCATTTCTGAAAAGTTTTTTCAAGAAAAAGTGGAGAACTGATATTAACGCTTAGGTCACATAAAACAGATCTTCTGTTTCTCAGGCCATTTTTGTAAAAATGTATGCAGGCATGGTGTTTTATTTTAAATTTCATTTTTGTAATTATTTCTTTACCATAAGAGGTTCATATTCTTGATTTGTTTTTATGTTTCAGGCCTCCGAATTGACAGAATAACACAGTTGCATTTTGTCCCTTGAGAACAAGGCATTACAGATGGTGCCTTTCCTGACCAATTTCCTCTGTCCTGTAAGCACTGAACTCTACAGATAGACTTAATGAATGGAGGTTAGTAGTGCATGTGATTATCTATGCTTTCTAGGGCTGAAACGGTTGGCTCATTTTCACAACCGACTAACCGAGAGCTATAACCGGATAATATCCGGTTAACCATAGCCATTATTTCACCGAATCTGGGATCAAAACTATAGGAATTGAAAAGCAGTATTCTCAGAAACTATTCCGTAGTGTGTATACAAATGAACGTTGTCGAGTACTCGATAACGTTCGTTTGTATACATACTACAGAATAGTTCCTGCGGTTACTCAGTACTCACGGAAATTGCCGATCATTAACGAAGTCTTGAATGCAAAAGTCGATTATTTCTCAATATATATAGCGCTGCATCGAGGTGTAATCTATAGGTGTAATCTATCCCCAAGGAGAAGCGGCACATTTACTACGTTTCAACCATGGAATGACGTTTACTATCGATATTTCGGATAACTGGTTGACATTTTTTTTAATCGGTTAGGTAGGTAACCGGTTTCAAACTGGTTATCCGGTTAATCATTTCAGTACTAATGCTTTCATGTATAGACATTTCATGTTTGTACTACAGCAAAAAAATGCCACAATTTTAATGTTACAAGAGAAATCTGAATGAAGCTGATCATCACAACACAAAATTTGATTTTCTATAAAAATAAAAGTGAAAAAAAAATGATCAAAAATAGATATTCACAACCATTTTGTCGCTTCAGTCCTAGATACCCATATTTGCACTCGGAAGAAAAGTGCAACTAAAAATTTAATTGCTGCCTCAAAAACATTATTACCATCCGTGTTGCTAGTTGATTGCAAGGCCTTAAAATTCCACCAATATTTATTTATTGATGTTTTATTTTAACCCTCTATTATCAAAATATGTTCATGCAGAAAATTTTTCTCTTAATACAACTGGTAATTCAACAAATTCAATTTTGTTTGACAGAGCTCAATGAGCTCTGTCAAACAAAATTAAATTTGTTAAATTGCAAGCTGCATTAAGGGAAAAAACTTTGGTATTTTGAAATGAGTTATTTATTTATTGGGGTTTAATGGCACTTTCAAAAGCCAGAGTCACCTCATGTTGGACAGTTTTACGGGTGAAGGAACCCAGAGTACTCAGAGAACCACCGAACAATGGCAAGCAACTGTCAGACACCCTCACCATACTAATGCTGCACCATCAGGGGTTAGCATTATTTATATTTATTTATTGATGTTTAAGGTCACATATTTATGCACAATGGCTAATCATGACCGTGACAGTTTTATGGGTGGAGGAAGTCGGAGTACCCGGAGAGAACCATCGAGCAACGACCAGCAGCTGCCAGCTTCCCAACATCGTAACTCCGCACTGCAGCACAGGCCGGGCTAGATTGGCTGAAGACATGCATACCATCGATGTGCAGTACGCCTTAGCACACGGTGTCATCGTGGCACACAACATGCCTTAGTAGACAGGGCCACCATGCCACCACATAGCCAATCGGGATGAAGTGTCTTACCCACTCCATCACAATTGCCCATGTGGGGCCTTTCGGTTTGAAGTCCAATGCCATTACCGCTGAGCCACGTGTTAAGGGTTAATGTCACATTCAGCATATATGGCAATATCATGACTGCATGAAGTCAAGTTTAGCCAATCGTTTATACCTCTGAGAGATACTTTGAGGGACTACCCCCGGGCATTGATTACTGGAGCCTATTTTAACAATTAAACAAAACTTATATACCACAGTAAAAAAAATCACTGGTTATACTTACAAGGGTTCCCATTTATTTATTTATTGGTGCTTGAGGTCACATCTTTCGGCACAATGGCTACATGGCCGCAACATGGATATGAAGTCAAGTCCAGCCAATCATTTATATCCATGTTGCCCATTTTAGAGGATTTTCACCCCAGGTATTGCTTACCAGGTCCTATTTTATCAGTAAATCAGAGCTCGTTTTCCACAGTAAACAAGCACTGCTTCACTTCCTGGGGTTCCCACAGGTATCCAAGGGGGCAAATTCCTCCCAAAGTAGCAATGATAAGCACCATGGCCAAATTACAGAAATTGAGCTCAAATTCATGGTGTTCAAAACTTTTTTCACCAAGTTTTGCAATGTTCTGCTCATATATTGGTCAAAACATTGTTACATACTGAATCAAGACAATACAACTGAAAAATAACATTATGAAAATTTCCCAGGGTTCTTCCTCTCCACTACTATTTAGCAGTACAATATAACAATAACATGATTTTGGAGGGCATTATGGTTCATTTGCGGCCCTGCAGCAATGATGAACAGCCCGAGGGTTTATTAAAGGCCCGAGACAAAGTCGAGGGCCGTTAATAAGCCCAAGGGCTGTTCATCATTGCTGCAGGGCCGCTAATGAATCATGATGCCTGACAACAATTATGTTATTACTATTATTACCACTCCCTGTTATAGCTAACCGCACGAGGGAATTGCTGGAAAAAATAATCAGTAAGTCGGTTCAATATTTCTGTTTCGATCGCGCGTTCGACTTTGGTCGGAAATACAAAGGGACTTCATCTGAATGGGAGTAATTCATTTGACCATGGAATCTAAAAATAGCCAGGCCGCGGGCCGCTAATGGCTATTTATACCTTTATCCGCCCGCGGCCCGCCTTCGTCGAATGACGTCCCTGAAATTATGGAGTTTTAACAGCCCTTAGTGGTAATAATGGTGATTATTCAACACTCTGTGACTGCATGGATCCAATTTTATAACTGGTGTTTTACATTGAATTTTATGCATAACTTATATGTAGAAAGGATTTTTGCCTGATGCAGGAAAGAAAACACCTTTGTAGGAATCTGGAGGCCATGGTAATATACCTACATGTCCGGAATTTTGGGGTGTTAATTTATTGTGTTTAAGGACACTTTCCACATCTTTTGGTATATTATGACCATAAAATAGGTAACAGGGGCCAGTTCAGCCAATTGTTTACATCTTCACTGCCCACTGTAACAGACTTCCACCCCAGACATTGGTTAACAAGACCTTGTTTTACCAGCAAAGCAAAATCTGTATAGTACAGAATTGACAAGCATGACACCACTTCCTGAGGTTCCCACGGGAGGTGTGGGGGTGGGGGCTGTTGTGTCCATATTAGAGCAACCAAAAAACACGCAGAAGAAATAGATAAAAAAAATGTGCAAATTTAGGTAAACTAATCGTTAACCCTTTACCCAATGTTATGGTCAAAACCAGCCAGAGCTATTTTCAAAAATCGCCAATTAATTTTCATTATTTTTTTCATTTTTTGTCTCAAAAAGATAGGTTTTGACCCCTCATTGGAACGAGCTCCACGAGCTCGTTCCAATGAGGGGTCATAAATAAAAGGTTATGACCCCTCATTGGAACGAGCTCCACGAGCTCGTTCCAATGAGGGGTCATAACCTTTTATTTTTAAGACAAAAAATTTTAAAAATTAGTTATTCAAGAATTTTTTTTGCAAGTGTCATCTGCTTTTCGTATTAGGTAAAGGGCTAACTATATGGTTACAAAGTATAAATTCAGTTAACAGGGTTTCACTAACAAACTTACAGATTTAAAAAGGTCAATTTAGATAAACTGGGCACTAAATCATCCAACAAACATATACATGTAATTTTGATTAAACTCAAATTCACAAAAAAGATAACAGTCAACCAATTATTTTAACCCTCTACACACTAATATTTATTTATCTATTTATTTATTTATTTATTTATTTATTTATTTATTTATTTATTTATTTATTTATTTGGGTTTAACGATACTTTTGACAGTGAGGTCAGCTAGTGTCGGACAGTTTTATGGGTGGAGGAAGCCAGAGTACCTGGAGAGAACGATCATGCAATGGCAAGCAACTACCTGACTCCCCAATGTAATAACTCCACACATTAAGATTTAGGAATGACTGAAGACAAGTGCACCACTGATGAGCAGTACGTCTTATTTATTTATTGGGGTTTAAGGTCACATATTTCTGCACAATGGCTAATCATGACCAGGAGACTTTTACAGGTGGAGGAAGCTGGAGTACCTGGAGAGAACCACTGCGCAACAGCAAGCAACTGTCAGCTCCCCCATCATACTAACTCCACACAAGCAGGGTTAGCATTGGTTGGAGACAAGTGCATCATTGGCGTGCAATACGCCTTAGTGCACAGCTTCACCGTGCCCCCACGAGGGCAATGAGGGTGAAGTGTCTTGCCCAAGGACACAATGTGGTTGCTGTTAGGTGGGAATCACCGTAAGATTCGGCAGGTCTCAAGAAAGAGGTACCCAGACGATAAATTGAACCACTTATGGGAAAGAATCAGCAAATTCACCCTCTGGGCACCTCATTCCTGCAAATGACAGATTGCTTATTTCCAGGCTTGGTCACCTCATGTCAGACAGTTTTACTGGTGGAGGAAACCAAAGTATGTGGAGAGAACCACCAAGCAGCAGCAAGCAACTATCAGACTCACGAACATACTAACTCTGCACAAGCAGGGGTCAATTATTTATTTATTGGTGTTTAAGGTCAGGTATTTCTGCACAATAGCTAATGATAACCATGACAGTTTTACGGGTTGAGAAAGACAGAGTAACGGGAGAAAACCACCAAGCAACGGCGAGCAACTGTCAGCTCCCCCAACATACTAACTCCACACAAGCAGGGTTAGCATTGGTTGAAGACAAGTGCATCATTGACATGCAGTACACCTCAGTGCACAATGCCACCATGCCTCCATGTGGGCAATTGAAGTTAAGTGTCTTGCGCAAGGACACAATGTGGTTGCCGCAGTTGAGATTCAAACCGAGGTCCTCTCGGCTTGCAGCCTGCACCTCTACCTACATCATGAAATTTTGATACTTTAGTGTGCAGAGGGTTTAAATGTTATTTATTAATTTATTTATTAGTGTTTAAGGTCACATATTTCTGTACAATGGCCATGACCGCCATATGGGTATAAAGTCATGTCCAGTCCAGTTATACCCATGTTGTACATTTTAGAGGACTTCCACCCCAGGCATTGGTGACCAGGTCCTATTTTACATCTAAAACAAAGCTGGTTTACCACAGTAAACAAGCACTGCTTCACTTCGTGAGGTTCCCACGGGGAAAAAGGTTGAAAATCAAAACCACACTACTTGCCAGAATTTGTGAATAAATTCCAAAATTATGAAACCTGATATTAACCCTTTCAACACTGGTGGTATCTTCCATGCCAGTTAAATGGCAGAAATTGGAAGAGTCCATATCCATTATTTGGGGGTAGAGCAATTAATATTTTCAATGTGCAGCCTCCAGGCTGCACATTGAAAATATTAATTGTTCTACCCCACACGTTCAATTAGTAGCCATCCTACTTAATGCAATTATGACGTATCGTGTTCCTGGACCGGAAAAGCGGCCTCTCATGTTGAAAGAGTTAAAACAGAACTACCAATATTTACATAATGAAAGTGTCAGTGACACTGTAGCTCAACTTGACAAACTTGAACTTGGTAAGTTATAAATGAAATGGCAAAATTGAAGATCATTGGTACCAATGTCATTTTTTTTTGCCAGTGGCAACATTTTTTAACAGAAACCGAAGAAAATTGATAGCTCCCAAACAAGCATGCCAGGTTTCAAAGCAATCCGATCATCCGATCATAAATGTGCCCTGTAGGGTGTACAAAAGAGAAATATTGTGGTCTGACTAGACTAAATTCTAAGAACGTTGGCCGTGGCAACATTTTTTGATGAAAATGGAAGAAAATCGATAGCTCCCATCTAGAGGCCTCCCCAAACAAGCATGCCAGGTATCAAAGCCCTGTAGGTGTACAAAAGGGAAATATTGTGGTTTGACTAGACTAAATTCTAAGAACATTGGCCGTGGCAACATTTTTTGACGGAAATGGAAGAAAATCGATAACTCCCATCTAGAGGTCAACTTAAATAAGCATACCAGGTTTCAAAGCAATCTAGTCATAAATGTGCCCTGTTGGGTGAGCCAAAGGGAAATATTGTGGTCTGACTAAACCAAGTTCTACGAACGTTGGCTGCGGCAACATTTTTTGCTGGAAATTGAAGAAAATCGATAGCTTCCATCTAGAGGTCACCCTAAATAAGCATACCAGGTTTCAAAGCAATCAAATCATAAATGTGCCCTGTAGGGTGTGCCAAAGGGAAATATTGTGGTTTGACTAAACTAAGTTCTAAAAACCTTGGCCACGGCAACATTTTTTGACGGAAATTGAAGAAAATCGATAGCTCCCATCTAGAGGTCACCCCAAACAAGCATACTAAGTTTGAAAGTAATCTGATCATAAATGCGACCTGTGAGGTCAATAGCTCAGCTTGACTTTGTCAAGTTGAGCTAAAAATGACATCAAACATTTTATGTGTCTATAAAAATGACAGAATCCAAGATCCTTCTACTCCTAATTTATTTATTCATTCTTGGAATGATGAAATAAGGTGGGTATGGTTAGGAATGTTGTGTTTCCAAAAGTGCACTGAGAGGTTTTGCTGGAAATTGTAAACAGAATGGGAATTGTAGGACTGACGATCAATGTCACTTACATAAAATTCGGCAGATTCTCACTCCACATCCCGTGAAATTTGATTCAATCCTAATTTTTTTTTTGCAATAATAAAAGATTGCCAGCATTATGCAACTGTTTCTTATATTTTAAAGCACACAGCATTCATAAATGTTAGTCTACTGGACTTCAGTGGAGAGAGACCACAGGCAATTTCCACTGGACATTTTATGAATGAAGAGTAATTTCCTCTAAAGATCTTTTGACCCTTTACCTAACACATAGGATATCAAAATTTATTATTTTAATCACTGTTTCAAGAAAACAATATTATGTGACTCCTCACTGGAATGAGCTAAGCTATGTTTTTGATGCCAAAAAAGAAATTTATTTATTTATTTATTGGTCTTTAAGGTCACATACTTATGCACAATGGTTAATCATGACCATGACAGTTTTATGGGTGGAGGAAGCTGGAGTACCTGGAGAGAACCACCGAGCAACAAAGAGCAGCTGCCAGCTACACAACATCATAACTCCGCACTGCAGCACAGACAGGGTTAGATTGGTTGAAGACATGTGCACTTTCAACGTGCAGTACACCTTAGTACACAGCGTCATCATGCCCCCATGTGGACAATCGGGGTTAAGTGCCTTGCCCAAGAACACAACGCGGGAGTCAAAAGTGATCGCACAGACGGTCACCCATCCAAGGACTAACCGGGCTCGACATTGGTTAACTTCGGTGATCTGGCGAGAACCGGTTACCAGAATGCTACCGCGCCCCCTGCCAAAAATGAAAAAGAACCTAGTTATTCAAGAATTTTGTTTGCAAGTGTCATCTTCCTTTTGTGCTAAGTAAAGGGTTAACCCATAAAATGGAACATGTTTACAATGCTTCAATTCGAGGGGTTCCCATGGGAACATACAGAGTACTGTGCCAATCACAGGGTTAAACAAAGGAAATGAAACAATACCACTTCATGTTTGGAATGTATATCTAATGATGAATTGAGTACACAACCCACTGTGTAAATGAGATCATGATGTGTTCACAATAACTGTATTCTTATAGATCTCACAACAAACATCAATAAATCAATAAAAAAATCATATCAAATCAAAATACAGTTAGATATGTATAACAGTGAATTAAACAGTTACCAAAAAGCAGAGGCAGACTGGCCGTATGGTCCACCGGGAAAATTCCCAGTGTATCCCTTATTGGGCAACCGTTGAGGCCCCCAAAATTGATGCAGCACAACACCTGTTGGTGCCTGAAATTTCGTGAAAATGCACAACAGATAGGGCTAAAACGGCTGGCTCATTTTTGTAACTGACTGAGAGCTATAACCGGATAATATCCGGTTATCCCTGGCCATTATTTCACTGAATATGGGATCAAAACTATAGAAATTGGAAAGCAGTATTCTCAAACTATTCCGTATTGTGTATACAAACGAACGTTGTCGAGTACTCAACAACGTTTGTTTCTATACACACTACGGAATAGTTTCTGCGATTACTCATTGAAGATAAGTGGAAACTGCTGATCATTAATAAAGTCTTGAATGCCAAAGTCATTTATTTCTCAATATATACAACGCGGCTTCGATGTGTAATCTATCACAAAGGAGAAGTGGCAGATTTACTATGCTTTAAACCTGGAATGACGATCACTATCGATATTTTGGATAACTGGTTACCGGTTTTTCTAATCAGTTTGGTAGCTAGCTGGTTTCAAACTGATTATCAAGTTAACCCTTTACCCATCGTAACGGATTAAACTGGACAGCGCTATTCTAAAAAATCACCAATTAATTTTCATTATTTTTTCATTCTTTTGCCTCAAAATCATAGGTTATGACCCCTCATCATTGAGCTCGTTCCAATGAGAGGTCACAACCTATGTTTGTGGGACAAAAAATGAAAAAAATTAGTTATTCAAGAATTTTTTTTGCGTGTGTCGTCTGCTTTTCATGTAAGGTAAAGGGTTAACCATTTCAGTACTAACAACAGACGAAATGGATCTGATTGCATAGAATACCAGTAAATTGAAATGTTCTCTATGTGGACTGCCATTGGCACCATACCACTAGTCTAGTCTGCCATTGGCACCATACCACCAGTCTTGTCTGCCATTGGCAGTCCACACAGAGAACATTTTGACATACCAACAGTCTAGTCCGCCGCTGATCGTTCAGATGCAAGGAAACTGGATTCTTTTATTTTGAAAAATCAAAATTTTCTCTGAGCTGAACTATGATCGATCTAATGGGTCCATGCACCCCACGTGCCCGTTGATACTATTCTTGCCGAATCAATGATGAAGATGATACAATTATATTTATTTATTGGTGTTTAAAGGTCACATACTTATGCACAATGGCTAATCATGACCATGACAGTTTTACAGGTGGAAGAAGCCGGAGTACCCGGAGAGAACCACCGAGCATCGACGAGCAACTGTCAGCTCAACATTCTAACTCTGTTGAAGCTCCGCTCAAGCAGAGTTACAGCGGTTGAAGACATGTGCACCGTCGACGTGCAGTATGCCTTAGCACACTGCGTCATCATACCCCCATGAAGGCAACCGGGATAAAGAGTCTTGCCCAAGGACATAACGCGGGGTCGTCCCGGACGGGGATCAAACTCGGGACCTCTAGCATAGAAGTCCAACAGTCTACCACTGAGCCACCATGCCTGAAAATAAGCAGTCTGACATTTGCAGAATGAGGTCCCCAGAGGGTGAATTTGATGATGCTGTCCCATACAGTGGGCCAATTTATCCTCTGGGTACCTCTTGCTGTTTAGGTTTGAGACCCTGATTCAGATTGAGGTTAACAGAGGGTAAATTTAGAGATGCTACCCTGCTGTGCAGAATAGCATCACTAAATTCACCCTCTGGGGACCTCATTTTGCAGATGACAGTCTGCTTATTTTCTGGCTTGTGAGCCACCGCACTCCCGAAGATACTACAAAAATGCCACTGGAATATCCTCTACGTGAAATGCCATTGATCACTCAGATGCAAGGAAGCAGCATTCGTTCAGTTTGAAAAATCAAACTTTTCTCAGGGTCCAGCTTGGTTAATTTTCCAATAACTTTTCTTGGCCCAGTCCGCCCCTGCCAAAAAGAAGTAGACATGTAACAACAGATTTATATAGCACCTTCTCAATCAAATGAAAAAATAAGGTCTCCCATAGCTCTCACCTGTCTGATGAGAATAAGAAAATTCCATGAAGAACACACCCTTCTGTAGAAATCTGAATGACTGCTTGACTCTTCAAACTTCTCCAGAATTTAAAAATGAAAAATTCCATTCAAAATTATGCTTGTATCCCCAGGACAGGTTCACAGTTAGTTTTTCTGTTTTATTCTACACAATGGTAATTTACAAAGCTTCTAAAAATAAACTAGACTTTTTCAAAACAATTCTTATTTATACAAGGACTTAATCAGAGCTAGTTTATCATGCCAAAGCTTCATTATTTACAGTTCAGTGAAGATTGCATAATCGAATAATCCTGTTAATTGAATACAACTGCCCAACTCAATCCCCTTTAGGCCTAAAAAAGTTAATGGTATTTTTGGCTGCCGCATACCCTCTTTTTATAACCAATGCAAACTTAAAAAAAAAAATAAAAATTATGATGATTTGTGTCTGATATTTAGCCCAAGTTAATAAAATTTATAAATTTGTCATTTGCATTGGAAAGCCTTCTTTAACTCGAGGGACGAAATACACCATCACCCATGCTATTCTGTAGATTATGAGGCCTAAAACATAAAACAAACCAGGAACATGAACTTTTGATGGCAAAGAAATAATTACAAAAATAAAAAATAAAATAAAAACTGTCCATCCACATGTAATTTTACAAAAAATGACCTGAGAAACAGAAGATCCACTTTGTGGGGCCTTATCAGGTGACTTTCCAGGTTGCCAAACTTTTTAATTTTCTTATTAGTAAAGATTTCAAAAGTTGGCCATGTGCAACTTGGTATAGAAGAGAACAATAGGTGTTTATCCCTTATCATGGTATAGTCTGTTTCAGATATTATACTACATACATTACAAATGCAGAACATATTTAAAAATATTTATTTTTATATGTATTTTTCAGTAACTTGTTTTGCTGACAAAATATTTTAATAATAGACAAATTACACGTAAAAATTTAGTGGACCAATCAAAAAAATTCACAGAATCTATTTGTCCTCGATTTATTTATTTATTTATTTATTTATTCATTTATTTAATTATTTATTTAAAGTCACATATTTCTGCATTTGGCCAACTGTGACTGTAACAAAAATATAAAATCTAAGTCCAGTCAATCATTTATACCCATGTTTTCCATTTTAGAGGACTTCGGCCACAGGTACTGGTCTCCAGGTCTTATTTTATCAGTAAAACAGGGCTTGTTACCACAGTAAACAGACACTGCTTCACTTCCCTGGGTTTCCATGGGTATGTTACCAAGCCTGAAAATAAGAACTGTGATCTGCAGAATGAGGATCCTAGTGGGTGAATTTGGTGATGCTACCCTGCACAGCAGGGTAGCATCACTAAATTTACCCTCTGTGAACCTCAATCTGAATCACGGTATCAAGCTAAACAGAAAAGAGGTACCCAGAGGATACATTGTCCCACAGTATGGGATGGAATCAGCAAATTCACCCTCTGGGACCTCATTCTGCAAATGACAGATTGCTTATTTTCTGGCTTGGATGTTACATTAGATAAAGGGTGAAAAATATTCGTTTAGCAATCCTCGAGAATTGCTAACTTATATTTTTGGTTTAGGACATTTAAGATTTCCAACGAGCCAGTCTTAACTCCTTGCAGTTTTGCTGCCCAGTTTCGATTAATCAATCATCTCGTGCAAAAAATTAGTATAATGTAGGCACTGTTAACCCTTTACCCAATGCAGAAGATTTCAAAATTTATTATTTTAAAAATCATTTTTTAAATTTTTTCAAAAAATTTCAACAAAACCATATCATGTGACCCCTCTTTGGAATGAGCTTGTTCCAAAGAGGGGACACATGATATCATTTTGTTGAAATTTTTCGAAAAATAATATTATTTCGGCTGCTGAATTTGCATATTACGCGGACGGATGCGGTTGATTCATTGGGTAAAGTGTTAACCATATTTTCTCCCTGCAAATTGACTTTTTTTACCAATGATTTCTGTAGTTAAATTTAGATGAATTTTTCATCAAATCTAGTCATGGCTGTTGGGAAGCAGCCATGACCAGATTTTATGAAAAATATTTTGAAAATACTCAGCAGATTAAGAGTTAATAAATTCAGCCTGTTCAGCCTTATCATTCATAACAGTCTGAAGACACCCACAATGAAATTTATTTCTGGTTTAAATTTATGAGGCCTAGGAATTCTATCATTCAGTAGAACCTGTCTTGAGAGACCGCCCTTTGGGCCACACAAAAGTGGTCTCTCAAGACAGGTGGTCTCTCATAACAGGTTTCAGGTTTTCTCAAGTCAGTGAATAACCAACTACAAAATTCAGAAATGGAGAAGAAAGGATTTTTGTAATTACTTTGTAGTTGTTTTTTTTATGAAGTTTTTGTAACAAATTGAAATGGACTGTTATAAAAATTATAAAAATAAATTAGTGTTGAAAATCTTCATTGAAGATTTTCAACACTAATTTATTTTTATAATTTTTATAACAGTCCATTTCAAATTTTTACAAAAAGATTTTCAACACAAATTTATCTTTATTCCTATCTGTCACATTTCAGGTATGTATGAAATTGTTTATTCAGCAATAATCCTTATCTTTTCACAGGGGTCTTATAAAAACATCTCAGTCTTTAATGAGTTAGCAATTGAAACCCAATTAAGAGTGTTTAATGCATTTAATTATGTTAGTATAACGACAATGGATTTTCCAATTCCAGAACATGTAGTAAGGTTTTGTCATGGTTTCAGTCTTCAAAAGAGCGGTCTCTCAAGACAGGTCTATTTAATATGGCATAAAAATACAAGTTGGTACCAGATCACAGTGGTCTCTCAAGACAGGTGGTCTCTCAAGACAGGTGGTCTCCCAGAGCAGGTCCATTATAGAGTAAAACCAATCGGTGCCTGGTAGATGTGGTCTCTCAAGACAGATGGTCTCTCAAGACAGTGGTCTCTCAAGACAGGTTTTACTGTATTACACAATCTGAAAGTCTAGTGGCTTGGAAGTGGCTTCTGGTCAAGTCTTGGCTGCCTACATAGGTGGTCAAGTTGTGACCAAAACACATTGTCAGGGTGCTTTAAGTATTTCCTAAAACACTAACTCATGATTACTTGTTGGAGCACCTGTTCCAATGCAAGACAAATTGTCTAAGCCAGAATATGGTCTTTCAGGGTTAAATGGAATTCCTCTTTAGTATCCAACTGTAACTAACTGACAAAACTTGGCTTCCATTGAACGGAGTTGTGAAGAATTGCAATTCATATTGATCCAAAGGTGATAATCTTGTCAGAGAGAAGTTAATGCCACTCATATCTGAAATTAGCCACAGCAGGGGCTCTTTGATGCTTAACAATGAGATATCAGAAACAACAAGAAATGGTGTGAGTACCTGAAGGCATTTGAAAAAAATTTAGTAATTTTTTTTTTGCAATGATGGACGGCATCAGTGACAACCTTTATGACTCGCTTCTGCGCAGATTCCCTGTTCCCTTGCTGAATTTAGTAGACACCATTCAAAACCAAAGTCACAAATCCCACAAACATAAGTTTCACTTCCTGAATAATTGACTTGGGAGGTGTTGATACAACAGTCATACCAACAGTATAAAGAGGTACAAAATACTCCCATCAATCAAGGAGTCATCAGTGCCTTTTATGTAATCATTCATAAGTTTGGTCACATCAGAGCTTATATTTCATCTAAATTTGGGAGAATCCATCTGGATTCTCGCGAAAATGGTTGCCAGAATCCATATCTGCTGTGAGTGTCCCAGAATCCCATGATGCCACCATGGTTGAGCCACTATTGTATACTGATAATGCACATTAAACCTTCATCCAACATAGCTTTTTAATTTTTAAAACATAAACTGAATTTGATGATTTTTTTTAGAAAAATAATCAATATTTGTGGTGAATTTTACCAATAAAACCTCACAAATATGGATTTCAGTGGAACCGGCTCCTTGAGCCGGTTCCAATGATAGCCACATTTGTAAGGCTTGCACGGTATATCGATAAACCGATATATACCGGTATTCAAACCAATATCGATTGAATACCGGTGTAATTACAAAAATATCGGTTTAGCGTCATTATTTATTTACCCACAACTTAATTTTCAAGATGTCTTGAGTTTTTAGTTGTAGCTCTGAATGAATAATATTATCGCTTTACCCAAGGAATATGCCCACGTAATATACAATTTCAGCAGTTGAAAAAATAATTTTAAAATATTTCAACAAAACTATATCATGTGACCCCTCATTGGAACGAGCTCATTGAGCTTGTTCCAATGAGGGGGTCACATGATATTGTTTTGTAGAAATTTTTGGAAAAATTTGATAAACTAATATTTAAAATAATAAATTTGATATCGTCTGTGTTAGGTAAAGATTTTTCGAACCGCATCATCAAGGCATGATGATTCGTTCCGACTGTGATGCCTCAAGTCTCGATTGTAGTACTTATGTTCAGATATCTGAATAGTTTTCAATAAACCGGTATACCGCGGTATTTTTTTGACTACCGATACTGGTATTCTGTTTTGAATATCGTGCAGCACTGCACATTTGTACAATTTTAATGACAGAATGTTAGGATATTTCAGGTCATGCTGGCCTTATATTGGTTAATTTGTTGCCACCATGTTTGGTAAAGGGTTGAATTGACTCATTTCTTTTCACACGAATCCCAGCAGAAGTGGCGCAAGAATCTGCATGGATTCTCCCTAGTGTTGTTGTGTGAATCGCTTCTCAGATTCTCATCGAAATATAAGCCTGCACATAATGAAAAACTTTCAGCTGAACTAAAATATACTTGTTTGTTTCATGAGACTCCATATCCAATTACTGAATGCAGTCTCAATTCATTGATGGCACCAGGGAAAAACAGTTCAGCAGCTTGAATGTTCTGACCGGACCCTATACCATTTCTCATTTAGTAAACATTTCATGTTTAAAACAATATTCTCATAACTTGACAATAACAAAGTCAGCAGTGCCACATACAGATTAATTACATTAATAAAAATTATGAGAGAACTTCACAACCGATTTGCTCACAAACGAACTGCTGCTGTTTTCACACTGCGGAACCCATTGATCCAGTGACAGATGGTGCACGCTTTGGAATGTCTGTGTTATCATCCTCCAATCCATCATTATATCTTCCATGTGAACGATCATAACCTTCATTGTAATCACGGTAATAACCATTATTATCTCTCTGGTTTTCATAGTACTTGTCTGCTATAGTGTATGGTTCACGAGTTTCATGTGGCTCGTCCAAACTTCTATTCACATAGCCCTTCTGAAAATATAATTTTAGAACCAATTAGTATAAAAATTTAAGAAGCACAATTCCCTTTAGGGTCTAGTTAACACTTTACAAATGCAACTGATATCAAAATTTATTATTTTAATTTTTTTTAAATTAAAAAAATAAAATTTCAATGAAATAAAAAAAAAGTATCATGTGATCCCTCATCAAGCCTGAAAATAAGCAATCTGTCATTTGCAGAATGAGGTCCCCAGAGGGTGAATTTGCTGAAGCTATTCCATACAGTTGGCCAAATTACCTTCAGCCTGCTTCCTCTTTCTGTTGAGGTTTGAGACCTTGATTCAGATTGAGGTTCACAGAGGGTAAATTTAGTGATGCTACCCTGCTGTGCAGGGTAGCATCACCAAATTCACACTCTGCGGGACCTCATTTTGCAGATGTCAGGCTGCTTATTTCCTGGCTTGTCCCGCATTGGAACAAGCTCAATGAACTCAATCCAGAGAGTGCGGTGGCTCGGGTTATGGCACTGGACTTCAAGTTACACCATACCACTCTGCCAATCAAAATGCAGTATTTTGTTTCATTTAGAAATAAAAATGCTTACACAACTACAAAGCCAACATTTTCATGGAAAATGTTTATCTGAAAATAACCATTGTTTACGTACAAAATGTTGTATGAGAGTCAAGCTCTTGTTTCTGAGGTCATACCATGACGAGACAAAGATGAATTTAAAAAAACCCATACAAGAATCAAAATACTAAATTGTAATATTGTGTGCGTTGAGTAAAGGGTTAACTAGCATTTTAATTTTAGAGTTAATTTTCAGACTCATAAAAATACCTGCTGGTCCCTTGCAAGTGTTTTGAAAGCTTGTAATATTCTACAAATAGTAACATAGACAAATCATAACCAAGCACAAAGTTATCGTGTCAGTTGAAAGATATAGATTTTGTATTGGGGCCCCTGATACACATTGTATTCAGGTAATTATGGACTAAATACATAGAGATTATTACCATTATGCAGATGTACAGTGGAGCCCACTTAATTGGATATCTCTTAATTGTATATCCCTGTTAATTGAATATAATTTTCAAACACAAAACTATTTACCATACCTTCAGTACAAATTTGATCTGTTAATTGCATATGGGTTGTAGAGTAAACTCCTGTTAATTGTATATAAATTTTTGTAATATATCGAAAAACTTACTGTGACATGCACCAAATTCCCCTTATTTATCAACCTTTTTGGCCTCACTACATCCAATACAGGCATTTATTCTATTATATCTTGTTTGACAGAGCTCTATGAGCTCTGTCAAACAAGATATAATAGAATAAATGCTCAGTTTACCTCCAGAACACAGGAAACTGACCAAATCCCTGTTATTTGTATACTCCTGTTAACTGAATAAATTTCACTGGCAAAATGGATATTCAATTAAGAGGATTCTACTGTACAAAATATGTATCCAAGTCGAGCTCCAGGTTCTAAGGGCAGATCACGACGAGTATCCCACTAAGGTGTTTTACATGGCTGTGCATTTCATGGAGGTTTAGTGGTGGTGACATAGCCAGTGGGAGGGGGGGGGGGGGGTGAGGGATTGGGGCACCTGCCCCACCATGCATGCACACACTTTTCTTAAAAATCTTATAAACATTCACGCCTGAAATCTCTATAACTGATTCAAGTACTCTCGCCCTTCTATTCACTGAGTCATTTTTCTGTAGTTATTCTTTCTGGGTACTTAAGCCTTCAGAAAGTATTCAGTGTGCTCCAATGATGGGATGAAGAGAAGTTTCTTTCCCCAGGATAGACTCTGGGCCTTCACCTGTTGATGTAACATACACTCTTAATTGGCAGAGTGCTGGAAGGCCATATTTGGGCTTTATTCTGAAGCGCGGATACCACAATTTAAGGGCTTCATATTTCGTGGCTGCACAGTGGAACCCTGTTAATTGAATAGCCACTTTGTAAATGAAAATTATTCAATTAACAGGAGTATTCAATTAACAGGGATTGTGTCGCTTTCTGTATTCTAAAGACAAACTTAGCATTTATTCTATTATATCTTATTTACAGTGGCATTCCTACAAGATGTAATAGACTGAATGCCTGTATTGGATGTACTAAGGCCATATAGGTCTATAAAAAAAACAAAATTTGGGAGAGTCAGGGTAATTTCTCGACAAAAGACAAGATTTTTTATTCAATTAACAGGAGTTTACTCTATAACCTTTATTCAATTAACAGGTCAAATTTGTACTGGAGGTATGGTAAATGGTTTTGTGTTGGGAAATTATATTCAACTAACAGGATTATTCAGTTAAGAGATATCCAATTAAGTGGGCTCCACTGTACTTCATAAGATTTATCTTTGGCGTGAAATTATTTAGTCTCTGAGGATTTGCCTTGTTACAATTTATGAGAGAGTGCCTGTAGGCACTCTCTCATACACTGAAACAAGGCAAAGATATGTCAACAAATTCTGCAACAAAGTATAATTTAGCCCTCTACCAATTAACCCAGCATGAGGTGAAATGAAGTGGTGGGTAATTTGCAACAGGAAAATATTTTGTCCACCACTACATTTAGCCTCAATACTCCCGTTTGATGTTGAGAAAAAATGGGTTTGGCAGATAATGTGTTTTTTGGTTTATATGTACATATAAATTTTCAAACTGTGCCAGAAATAGTGACCTTGTCAGATTTGTAAGATCAATGATTTGTGAAAGAATTTGTGGAATTTAAAATCCTCATAGTTAATTAAACACTCCAACTATAGGACGTCTGATTTACTGATGAAAAGGAAACAAAATAAATCCCTCCAAAAAAATCATGTATTTTCATTGTTCAGTTTATTCCTCTTATCATTGTACTAATCAGACACTTTTTATAAAAAAAAAAACACTTTCTTTATTTGGTTGTGCTCCTTAATTAAATAATAAATATTCTGAATACTTTTTGAATGTGTTGAAAAGTTCTGTTGATTTCCTTTGATCCACAATGACAGATCCCTCCTACACATACAGTTCATAAATATATATGTAAGTACTTGACAAACAAAAGATTAATTTTTCTTACATGTTCAAAATGCTTTGAGTTTTGCTTATCTGTTAACACTTTACTTAGCCCAATTCAAAATTTAATAATGTTTAGAGTTACATATTTCTGCACAATGGCTTATCGTGACCATAACATGGAGATATAGTACAAGTCAAAATAAGTTGTAGCATAACTGCAATAAATTAAGTATAGTGCTGCTCCTGCACTGATAAGATCAGAATATGACATCATTTTCTGAAAGCTCTCAGAGAGGGCTTTCCAGAAAATGATGTCAGCTTCTGGTCTTATCATGTAGGAAGAGAAAGATACATAGTTTACAGTGGCATTCCTACAACTTATTTTGACTTGTACTGTAAAGTTAAGTTTAGTGAATCGTCTAGTGAGAGCTTTCCAGAAAATGATGTCAGCTTCTGGTCTTATCAGTGTAGGAAGAGAAAGATACATTGTTTACAGTGGCTATCCTACAACTTATTTTGACTTGTACTGTAAAAGCAAGTTTAGTGAATCGTCTAGTGAGTGCTTTCCAGAAAATGATGTCAGCATCTGGTCTTATCAGTGTAGGAAGAGAAAGATACATAGTTTATAGTGGTTATCCTACAGCTTATTTTGACTTGTACTGCAGTCAAGTTTAGTGAATCATCTACACTCATGTTGCCCATTTTAGAGGACTTCCACAACAGGAATTGGCGACAGTGTCCGTCTTTACCAGTAAAACAGAGTTTGTTTACCACAGTAAACAAGTACTGCTCTTCACAGTATAGATTTCATGTTTTGCCTCCAAAACATTGCTAATGACTCTAATTTAAATGAGATCACTCAGCTCATTCCAATGATGACTGTGTTCAGACAAAAAAAATTTTTTTTAGTTATTCATGAAATTTGCAATTGCTATCTTCTCGTCAGGTATTTATTTATTTATTGGGGTTTAATAACACTTTTGACAGCCAGCTGGTTCACCTCGTGTCAGACAGTTTCACAGGTGGAGGAAGCCAGAGTATACGGAGAAAACCACCAAGCAATGGCGAGCAACTGTCAGACTCCCCAATGTACCAACTCCACACAAGCAGGTTTAGCATTGGTTGAAGACAAGTGCACCATCAGTGTGCATTATGCCTTAGTACCCAATGCCACTGTGCCCCCACATGGGCAATTGGGATTAAGTGTCTTGCCCAAGGACACAACACGGTTGTCGCAGGTTGGATTCAAACTGAGGACCTCTGGGCTTGCAGCCTGTATCTGAACCTACTGAGCAACCACGCCCCATTCTAGTCAGGTTAGATATAAAAGGTACGAATATATTATTATTCAGAGTGAAAACAAATTTTTTAACTCTTTAACCACCTGTAAACACATTATCAAAATTTCTTATTTTAATGAAAATTAATTACTTTGTTTCAAAATTTTGAAAAGATTTCAACATATTCATTGCATGAAACACCTCATTGGAATGAGGTTGATGGAAATTAGCATATGTGAACTGGCACTGTATAACTTATTTTCCAGAGTGGACAGAATACAATTGTTTTCATTTGATTATTTATTTATTTATTGGTGTTTAAGGTCACATATTTCTGCATAATGGCTAATTGTGGCTACAACATGGAGATAACATCATGTTTAGTCAATCTTCTGTACCCATTTTAAAGGATTTCCACTCCAAGAATGATCAATGCGTCCTATTTTACCAGTAAAACAAAGTTTGTTTACCATAGACAAGCACTACTTCACTCTCCAGGGGTGGTGGAATGATTTTCGAAGTGGAGGGGGGGGGGGGGGTGCGATGGATGGTCGTCGTACGAAAATTTTTAATTCCAGGGTCCCAAAACCCCCATTTCCATGCACCTGAGCAGATATTTTGAGATTTTCCAGGAGATGTATTTGAAAGATTTCGCACTCTGAGAGCCGTTAGAAAACGTTGGTAAAGCAAAAAGGTGAGGTCTATTTATCAGCTTTGGTTGTAACGACCAAAGCTGAGAAATAGACCTCGCCTTTATGCTTTACCAGACGTTAACAGCAATTATACTGTCTGTGGATTGATTATCTTGTCTGGGAGTGGATTTGGTACTTGTATGTCTGTAAGATTACGATCTATTTCAGTTAACCAATTGTTTAACAGACTGCATACATTTTAGCATTTTCTGCCGCTAGGCTTACTGCAAAAAATGATCCAAAATCCATCGAAACTGAACCAGTACGAGAGAAACACAGCTGGCGAAAATATGGGGGAGGCTCTGGATCCTCCCCTTTTTTCACCAGTCATTTGTTGTGTTGAAATACATGCATACAAAAAAAACATGACCCAGGAAAAAAAGTAGGGGAGCTGAAGCACCCCCCCCCCCCCCCCTCCCCCCATATTTTCGCCAGCTGTGTTTCTCTCGTACTGGTTCAGTTTCCATCGAAACTGAACCAGTACGAGAGAAACACAGCTGGCGAAAATATGGGGGAGGCTCTGGATCCTCCCCTTTTTTCACCAGTCATTTGTTGTGTTGAAATACATGCATACAAAAAAAACATGACCCAGGAAAAAAAGTAGGGGAGCTGAAGCCCCCCTCTGGTTCTGCCAGCCCTGCTTTCTGGGGTTCCTATAAGAGATTTCATAACTACATTTGATGCAATAGGAACCACATTTCACCTCCATGTTCAAAATTTCTGATTGACATCTCTGAAGATGTAGAGGTAAATCCCAGTGTTACTCTGGTTGAAGGGTTAATGATTATCAAGCTCATTCCAATGATGGGGTCACATGATACGGTTTTGTTGAAATTTTTTTAGAAAACATTGAAAAAAAATATAATGAAAATAAATTTTGATATGAACATGTAAAGGGCTGTTTGTGGCTCATTGTGATAACTTCGGAGGCAGTTATTGAGCAGTGGTACCGCCATGGCGGTGCCTAGGGGCGGCCTAGGTCCTCCAAAATAGGTCCTCCAAAATCTCCACTTCCCCCTAAAAACTCTGAAATCTACAATCTGCTTGGGGCATCAATTAATGAATTTATGGATGATACACTACAGTGGAACCATGTTAACTGAATAGTCACTTTGTCAATGAAAATTATTCAGTTAACAGGAGTATTCAGTTAACAGGGATTGTGTCACTTTCCTGTATTCTGGAGATAAACTTAGCATTTATTCTATTATATTTTGTTTGACAGAGCTCCATGTGCTCTGTCAAACAAGATATAATAGATTAAATGCCTATAATGGATGTACTGTGGCCAAATGGGTCAATAAACAAAGAAAAACTGGGGAGAGTCAGGGTAATTTCTCGACAGGTTACAAATTTTTTTTATTCAATTAACAGGAGTTTACTCTATAACCTATATTCAATTAACAGGTCAAATTTGTACTGGAGGTATGGAAAATGGTTTTGTGTTGGGAAATTATATTCAATTAACAGGGATATACAATAAAGAGATATCAAATTAAATGGGCTCCACTGTACAATCGGGGAAAACTGACATTCTTCTGAGCCTCAAAATGTCTGTAACAAGTACAATTTGGTTTATAATTTTCCCAAATGGTGAGTTTGCACCTGATCTTCGAAGCATGGTAATGAAAGTGTCAATGACACTGTAGCTTAACTTGACTGTGCGTGGTGTTTGATGAAAAGGATAATGTTCAATGTTTATGAAAAGACTATGAAATAAAACAAGAATTGTGATAACTGAGAATACGTTAATTTCTGTTCCCTACATGCTATGTCCTCATTTAGACATTATACTGAGTCATCCTACCAAGTTGCAATGAAATTCTTTCATAAATATGACCTGTAGTCTGTGCTAAAGGTTTTTGGTTCAGGCAGCCATCGTGGCTGAATGATCACTACCAAAAGGGGATGTTCTCATCTAAACATTATCTGGAGTCATCCTACCAAGTTACAATGAAATCCCTTCATAAACACGACCTGTAGACTGATAAAGGTTTTCGTGTTTTGGGCCCGGGCAGCCATCACAGTTAACTGATCGCGACCAAAAGGGGACATTCTCATCTAGACATGACCTCAAACCTGCATATGAAATTTTGTGACGATGGGACTAGAGCTATGGGGTGTAGCCTGTATTAAAGGAAAATGTGAACAGACAAACAGACTTCCGCACATGTGATGGCAATAGCTTACCTTGACTTTGTCAAGTTAAGCTAATAAAAACAGTAATATTATTTTCCAAAGTGTGATTTACTGGGATTTTTGGGTTTGATTATAAACGATAACTTCACAAGTGAATTATGAAATCAACAATTGGGTCATGTATCCTTTGCCGTGGGTGTAATGGGGACTTCATTGTTTTTTTTACCCTTTACCTAACATGAAAAGCAGACGACACTTGCAAAAAAAATTCTTGAATAACTATTATTTTCCTTTTTTGTCTCAAAAACATAGGTTATGACCCCTCATTGGAACAAGCTCGTTCCAATGAGGGGTTATAACCTATGTTTTAGAGACAAAAAATGAAAAAGTAATGAAAAATTAATTGGCGTTTTTTGAGAATAGTGCTGGCCGTTAGATTAGGTAAAGGGTTAAATAATATAATTATCATTAATAATGAAAAGTAATAAACAGAGTAATCACTTGACTGGACTGGTTATGTGAAATAATTCATTCAAGGCAAAGGATTATATTGCAAAACACTCATGCGCATTCGCGCACACGTGTTTGTACAACGTCCCTCACCTCTAATGAATTATTTCGTGGAACCAGTCCAGTCAAGCGACTACTCTCTATTAAATTTGAATTATAAAGGAGTGAGCAAGGATAAACACAATACTGGTACTTATAATATTTGTAAGACTGAACTATATCATTTGCTGATGGGCCATTTCCTTTACAAGAAAACTGTATCATAATTTCACATTCTTATGATCTTATCCAACTGGTCTGGTCTGCCTAGTACTGTCACATACAAAAAAAAAATCATATATCAGTGATTCCTTTTTGCTTAAACATTTGGGAGTATTTTTACTGTCCAGAGAAGGGAACGGGGTGGCAGAAGCTGGGCTCTTAACCCTTTACCCAATGCAGATGATATCAAAATTTATTATTTTAACCCTTTACCTAACATGGAAAGCAGACGACACTTGCAAAAAAAATTCTTGAATAACTAATTTTTTTCATTTTTTGTCTCAAAAACATAGGTTATGACCCCTCGTTGGAACGAGCTCGATGAGCTCGTTCCAACGAGGGGTCATAACCTATGTTTTTGAGACAAAAAATTAAAAAAATAATGAAAATTAATTGCCGATTTTTGAGAATAGCGCTGGCCGGTTTTGGCCGTTACGTTGGGTAAAGGGTTAAATATCATTTTTTTAAATTTTTCAAAAAATTTCAACAAAACCATATCATGTGATCTCCTTGTTGGAACGAGCTTGATGAGCTCGTTTCAATGAGGGGTCACATGATATGGTTTTGTTGATATTTTTGGAAAAATAATATTTTTTCAACTACTGAATTTGTATATTACACGGGCAGGTGTGGCCAATACGTAGGGTAGAGGGTTAATGGAACATACAAAAATGTTATTCATCACAAGAACTTATAATGTTTAATTAGTGGGCCCACCTGTCCCATGACAGCTATTCCCACCCACGTGATGAAAAATGTCTAGTTGCATTGCACATCAAGGGAGATAAACAAAGCTTGAATTTCTATCTTAAGTGACTGAATCATACACTCCCTATTTGTACAATAGATTATTTATATATTGGTGTTGACGGTCACATGTTTCTGCATAATGATACATAATAAATGTGTCAAGCATAAATTTTGTCGGAAAATAAGTAGTGCTGTTAAGTCACATCCTCCTTCAGTTCTTGGTAATGCTAAGCAATGTTTTGCAATACTGGGTCAGCATGACTTTTTCAGCTGGTATTTACATGCTAAAATGAATCTTGGAAGCTTGATACATTACTACATGTACAAAGTTCAATATTCCTTATGAGATAACAAAATAAAACCCCAACTGTAACAGGCCAGGTAAGGCCTAAAAAAATGAAAAAAATATTTTTCTCAGGCCCTCCGGCATGGTCCTTTTGGCCGCTGCATGCTCTCTTTTTATAACCAATTTAAACTTAAAAAAAATAAAAATTAAATGGCTTATGTCTGATATTTTACCCAAGTTAAAAAATTTGATGAATTTGTCCCTTGAGTGCAAGAAGGCTTTGCAATGCTTTAGCATTGCAAAGCCTTCTTGCATTCAAGGGATGAAATACACCACCACCCATGCTATTCTGTAGATTATGAGGCCTAAAACTTGAACCAAGAACATGAACTTTTGATGGCAAAGAAGTAATTACTGAAGTAAAAAATAAAAAAAAAAAGCGCTTGCCCGCATGCAATTTTACAAATAATGGCCTGAGAAATGGAAGATCTACTTTGTGTGGCCTAATAACCTGCAAATGTTTGTTTAGATTACGTGGGAGTTACATCAATTATAAAATACACCAATAAACCAGGGATACACAAATGGAAAATTTATTTATTTTTTTATTTATTTATTTACTGGTGTTTAAGGTCACACATTTCTGTGCAATGACTAATCATGACTGCAACATGGAGATAAAGCTAAGGCTAGTCAATAGTTCATTATGTAACCTATGTTGCCCATTTCAGATGACTTTCACCCCAAACATTGGTGACTGGAGCTTATTTTACCAGTAAAACAGTGCTTGTTTACCAACGTAAACAAGCACTGCTTCACTTCCCAGCATTCCCATGGGGTGGGGGGAGGTGGGGGTGGTGTCATTGTGGTAACCGGTTCTCATCAGATCACCAAAGTTAAGTAACGTCGAGCCCAGTTAGTCCTTGGATGGGTGACCGTCTTGAGTGATCAATTCGGACTGCCGCATTGTGTTCTAGGGCAAGGCACTTCACCCAGATTGTCCTCATGGGGGTGGGGGTGGGGGGAGCATGATGCCATGCACTAAGGCATACTGCACATCGATGGTGCACATGTCTTCAACCAATCTAACCCTGCCTGTGCTGCAGTGCGGAGTTACAATGTTGAGGAGCTGGCAGCTGCTCGTCGTTGTTCGGTGGTTCTCTCTGGGTACTCCAGCTTCCTCCACCAGTAAAACTGTCACCGACACGATATGACCTTGGCTGTTTATGTGTCATTAAACTCTGATAAATAAATAAATTCCCATGGGAGACTGAAAATTTGAGACCACCTCACAAAGGGAATGCCAAAAAAATATCTGCATAACACTTTTGAGCTCAGAAAACCCCAATCCAATTCTGCTCTCTTTTGTGTGCATTTCTTTTCAAGTGCTGAATTATTTTTGGTAGTCAAAATTTGTTCACTTATCTTTGGCTTGTTACCATTTATGGAAGAGTTCCAAGAGGCACTCTCCCATAAAGTGTGACAAGGCAAATCTATACAGATTTTAGTATTCAATTAACTTTATATAGCCTTTAACCCTTTACCCAACGCAGATATCAAAATTTATTATTTTAAATATCATTTTTTTTAATTTTTCGAAAAAATTTAAATAAAACCATACCATGTGAGCCCTCACTGGAATGAGCTTGTCAAGCTCATTCCAAAGAGGGGGTCACATGATATGGTTTTGTTGAAATCTTTTGAAAAATAATATTTTTTCAGATGCTGAATTTGCGTATTACATGGGCGGATATGGCCGATTCCTTGGGTAAAGGGTTAAGCACCTGCACTAAAGATGAAATATGGGCTTCCAGCACTCTACCAATACAAAAATAAAACATCTATCTTTAGCCCTGTTCAGTTGATCTATTTTCTGTGAGTACAATGTGATATCTCAATCACCCACCCCTTCACCCTTCATTGACCAAGTATATCACCGGTCAGAGGATTTGCTTGGCTCTTCAAAATACACCATCCATAAGGCAAGTTGAAGCATAATAATAAATCCCTTGAGTTCTGAGTAATCCTCAAGTACTGGCAAGCAAGAAATATTAAACAACAAGATAAAAAAAAAAAAAAAAAATGAAAGTGTCAATGACACTGTAGCTTAACTTAACCGTGTGAAGTGTTTGATGAAAAGGATAATATTCAATGTTGTGAAGTGTTTGATGAAAAGGATAATATTCAATGTTTTTGAAATGATAATGAAACAAGGCAACGCCAAGCATGGCATATCCCCCGAAATATCAAAAACAAAGTGCCATAACTTGGTAAACAAACATTCGACAGAACTGAATTAAGAACTTGATCGAGCTATTGTGGTACTAAACTCGCATACCAAAAATGAGAGCCATACCATACACATGAACGAAGTTATTGCATAAACAAAGAATTCGGATGGACGCACAGACACACGGATGTACGCACGGAGGTCTTTGCTATATCCCTTCCCTGCGGGGGGATAATAAGACAAGATTTGTGATAACTGAGAATATGTTTATTTCTGTTCCCAATACGCTATGTTTTCAATAAGAATAATTTGAGGTGTAGACTGTACTAAAGAATTGAGGTCTGGGTTAATGTGGGCCTCACAGTTAATGTATGTTAACCAAAGTTACCAGGTTACTGTAAACTCATTCCAAAATGAGTCATCCTACCAAGTTACAATGAAATCCCTTCATAAATATAACTCACAGACTTTGCTAAACGAATCTAGGTTTGGCAGTCAAGGTTGACCGATCATGACTAGAATACGAGTCTCATCCAGATATCATACCAAGTTATCCTACCAAGTTACAATGAAATCCCTTCATAAAAACATTGTGTAAACAGTGCTAAAGGAATCTAGATCACATGACTAGGCAGCGGCAACGGCTGACCGATCATGACCAAAATAGAACAGTCTCATCTAGACATTATACTGAGTTATCCTTCCAAGTTACAATGAAATCACTTCATTAATGTGAACTGTAGACTGTGCTAAACAAATCAAGGTCACGTGCCTGTACGGCCATTTGAATGACCGTCCATGACCAACATAGGACGTTCTCATCTAGACATTACACTGAGTTATCCTCCAAATTTGCAATGAAATCCCTTCATAAATGCAAGCAATTGACTGTACTCAAGGAATCTAGGTAAGGTTCCTGCCACAGCCATCATGGCTAACTGAACTTGACCAGAACAGGACATTCTCAACCAGACATTATACAAAGTCATCCTACAAAGTTACAATGAAATCTTGTCATAAATATGACCTGTAGACTGTACTAAAGGTTTTCAGGTTTTGGGCCTACGCAGCCGTCACAGTTGACTGATCACAACCAAAAAGGGACATTCTCATCTAGACCTTATATGGAGTAATCCAACCAAGTTACAATGAAATCCCTTCATAAATATGACCTGTTGACTGTGCTAAAGGCTTTCAGGTGTGCATACCCGTCAATTGACCAATCACGATCAAAAGGGGTCATTCTGATTTAGACATTATACGGAGTCATTCTACCAAGTTACAATGAAATCCCTTCATAAATATGACCTGTAGACTGTGCTAAAGGTTTTCTGGTTTTGGCCTCGTGCAGCCATCAAGGTTGACCGATCACAACCAAAAGGGAACGACAGGGTGTAGTCTGTGCTAAAGAAAATGTGAACAGATTCACAGACTTCCACATGAGTTATGGCAATAGCTCATCTTGACTTTGTCAAGTTAACCCCCAGCACACAGATGTCGAAATATCTAAAGTTCAGGGAGCAAATATTTCCCATAATGCAACTAGAAATTTAACCAATTCAATCTTGATTGACAGAGATCACTGAGCTCTGTCAATCAAGATTGAATTGGTTAAATTCCCACTTGGCTACTTCAAATCTGGATATTTTGACATCAGTGTGCAGGGGATTAAGCAAAAATTAGAAAGAAAACAAGCAACAATCAGAAAAGGTTTGTGATACATTTGTCAGAAATTGAGTGAGTGATTTTAGAGGAGCGAGAAAAATGTTATCCAAAAATATTTGCGATAACCTTTGGAGGAACCTAATGCAGGGTTATCTGATTTGTACACACCCCACCCCACCCCCCCCCCCCCACGCAATAAACTACAGGTTATGACAATTTATTTATTTATTTATTGGTGTTTTAAGATCATATAATTATGCACAATGGCTAATCATGACCGTGACAGTTTTACGGGTGGAGGAAGCCGGAGTACCCGGAGAGAACCACCGAGCAACGACGAGCAGCTACCAGCTCCCCAACATTGTAACTCTGCACTGCAGCACAGGCAGGGTTAGATTGGTTGAAGACATGCGTACCATTGACGTGCAGTATGCCTTAGTACATGGTGTCATCATGCCCCCATGCGGACAAACAGGGTTAAGTGCCTTGCCCAAGAGCACAACGCGGGTGTCTGAATTGATAGCTCAGATGGTCACCCATCCAATGATTAACCAGGCTCGACGTTGCTTAACTTCGGTGATCTGATGAGAACTGGTTATCACCACGCCACCGCTCCCCCACAGGTTACGACAAAATAATACGTCATAAATAGAGTAAATCTAAGGACTCATGCTTTGATATGAAATTTCTGAACCTCATTCAATCAAGGTTCACTGAGGCTCAGATCGATTTATTTATTTATTAGTGTTTAAGGTCACATACTTCTGCACAATGGCTAATCAAGACCGTGACAGTTTTACGGGTGATGGAAGCCGGATTACCTGGAGAGAACCACCGAGCATTGACGAGCAATTGTCAGCTCCTCAACATTCTAACTCTATTCAAGCTTCGCTCAAGCAGTGTTACAGCGGTTGAAAACATGTGCACCATTGATGTGCAGTACGCCTTAGTACATGGCGTCATTGTGCCCCCCTGTTGGCAACCGGGATAAAGTGCCTTGCCTAAGGACACAATGCGGGGCATCCCGGGCGGAGATCGAACTTGGGACCTCTAGCATAGAAGTCCAACCGTCTACAACTTAGCAACAGCTCAGATCGATTTTCGTGAATGAAGTTCAGATATTTCATGTGAAATCATGACTCATTCAAAGTTCTATTTATCACACATTTTTCAGGTACTGTGTTAACCCTTTACCTAACATGAAAATCAGACAACACTTGCAAACAAAATTCTTACAAACTAATTTTTTGTCTCAAAAACATAGGTTATGACCCCTCATTGGAACAAGCTCATTCCAAAGAGGGGTCATAACCTATGTTTTTGAGACAAAAAATGAAAAAAATAATTAAAAATAATTGGCGATTTTTGAGAATAGTGCTGGCCGGTTTTGGCCCTTACATTGGGTAAAGGGTTAACAGAGTTTCCAAACCTTTGCTTGAATTGTATTTTTTCTCTCACATTACTTGAGTTAACCCTTTACCTAACATGAAAAGCAGACGACACTTGCAAAAAAAATTCTTGAATAACTAAATTTTTTCATTTTTTGTCTCAAAAACATAGGTTATGACCCCTCGTTGGAACGAGCTCGACGAGCTCGTTCCAACGAGGGGTCATAACCTATGTTTTTGAGACAAAAAATGAAAATATTTTGAAAATTAATTGGCGATTTTTGAGAATAGCGCTGGCCGGTTTTGGCCGTTACGTTGGGTAAAGGGTTAACTCATTGCATGCTGCTGGCAGATATTCCAGCCTGGGACAGGATTTCTCTTGCCACAGAAATGAGTATAATTTGGGCACATTTAGTTCAAATTTCTCCCTGTAAATTGAACTGATCTTTTTGCCAATTATTTCTTCAATTACATTTAGATGAATTTTTCATGAAATTTATAGTCGTGGCTGCTGTGAAGCAGCCATGATTAGATCTGATGAAAAAATATCTAGAAAATACTCAGCAAGTAATCAAGTGGAGACTCCAATCTTTTATTGTTTTATTTATGAATGACTCGTCATGTACTGTACTGTACAGCAAGAGATCATCTGTATTATTCAGGGGACATAATCCAGGGGGTTGGGGTAGGGGTAGTTAGGTTTCTCACCATTCATTGAAAAATCCTCGAATTTAGAAATTCCTTCCTAAGGGCCTGAAAAGTCCTTGAATAATAGAGCCTTTCTTGAAAACCCTTGATAAATGTTATATATCAAGCAACAAGAAGAGATTTATTAATTTTAGAAATATTCAGCTCCCTTCACTGTGAGATGAGTATTGATGGAAAGGATCTTCTGTCTGAATAGAATGAGAATTGTACATTAGACTGTGGATGCAACATCAAAATTGGTAATAAGACAGAACACAACCAGGGTGGTGTACGGGGGAATGGAATCAATGACCACAGGTGGGAGTTTTCCTGTGTTTCAAGAGTGCATGTAAAGTACAGGCAAAACTCCCACCTATGGTCATGGATTCCTGTCCCCAAGAACACTATCAGAGTTGCATTCTGGATATGTACATGGTAAACTTGAATTAACTGGTAGAGTGATGTAAGCTTGTGTTTGGGCTTTACTCTAAGGTGATGGTACCGCTACTTGAAGGCTTCATACTCATTGGATGTACTTTGTATTATCTTTGAAGTGATATTATTTAGTCTATAAGGATTTGTCTTGTTACTATTTATGGGAGAGTGCCTACAGGCAGCACCCCCCCCCCCCCCCCCTCCGCCTACAGGCACTCTCCCATAAACTGTAACAAGGCAAAGATATGTGAACAAATTTTGATGACCAAAAATAATTTAGCACTCAAAACCAAAAAATGAATAAAGAGGATATTTTTTTAAAAAGATATGTGAACAAATTTTGATGGCCAAGAATTTAGCACTCTACACCAGTTAAGTGAATGACAACTTTTTTGCTTGATGATGTTTTGTGCAGAAGCAATTCATTCACGTCATAACATCACCCCGACATGTAAAGATCAAGCCAGAAAGGTTCTTGCATGGCTTTCTTACTCGTAATATGGATTCCACACAGGATTCAGATTCTATGGTGATCATATAATAAAATTCTTCCATGGTAAGGTTTTATTTAAAATTGGTCTTTAAAAAGTCTTTCCCCAACCACTCTCCTTGGGAAGAGCAACTAATTGATTCTAACAAAATTTAAATGCCCACCCAAGTCATCATTCACATGAAATTTGATAGGAATTGGGTGAGCGGTTGGGAGGAGAGGACACAAACACAACCTTTGTGACAGAAGACATAAGATTGAAGGACAGGGATCACTATAGCTCAATCTAACTTTCAGTCAAGTGCGCAAAAAATATACTGAAATGTAGTTATCACATTTAGATTGTAATAAAGGAAATATTTGAGCTTGTTTAGTTTTTTTGTTCTTAACCCCCTGCACACTGATGTTGAAAAATCTTAAATCGTGGGTGCAAATTTTTCCCATAATGCAACTAGAAATTTAGCCAATTCAATCTTGTTTGACAGAGCTCATTGAGCTCTGTCAATCAAGATTGAATTTGTTAAATTCCCAGTTGCATTATGGGAGAAAATGGCTACTTGAAATTTGGATATTTTGATTTCAGTGTGAAGAGAGTTAAGGACTGAGGATTGGGTGAGCTATCTGTACTTTTTGGGAGATTTCTACCAGGAGAAAGAACCAACAATTCTTCATCTTCCAGCATCTTAAGGAATAACTAGAACTATCACTGAAGGTGATTAATACCCCCGCTTTGGGTTTTTAGAGGAATGCACTTCTGATCATGTAGGCGAAGGCCATAAAGAAATTGATTGATAAATGTAGGAGTTGCGCACACAAGAATTTCATGTAGAAACCCATATTAAATCAAAGTTCAAGAGAGATAACCTGGTTAAAATTGCCGCAGATCAAAAATTTTGGAATATGCGCATGTTCACTTAGTAGTGATGATGTTTGAAAGGTTTCTTCAAAATCGGTTCTTAAATGTAGGAGGAGTTGCGCACACAAGAATTTGTTTGGACGGAAAGACATACGGACGGACGTACGGATGGATGGACGTATGGACGTACAGGGCGATTCTTATATAGCCCCCACTTCTTCGAAGCGGGGGTATAAAAATAGATTGATAATAATAATGACAATGATAAAAGTGGTTTCAAAAATAGTTTAATAGCAAAATATTATGTATGTTGGAGCAATTCAACAGAACAGTAAAACAAACTATTTTGGATAAATTTTTAAAAAGTTCATTATAATAAAAAAATCTTCGATAAAAAACAAAATATGCAATCACTGACTGAAGCCTAAAAAGAGAACCTCTTTTGAGGGCAATAAAGCATTTGAAAAGCAACTAAGCTCTGTTTTATATAGAATAAACCCATAGCAGGTTGGTGTACCAATTGTTCACCATGAGTGGTGAAGTGGTGTTAACCACAAGCCTTCGGTAAGCCATGATGTCAGATTATTAACGCTTTCAACACGGTCCAGCAACACGATTCGTCATAATTTCATTAACCCTTTACCTTACGAATTGTCTGCATTCGCCCGCGTAATTTGAAAAGTGAGCAGTTGAAAAAATTAAATTTTTCAAAATATTTCAACAAAACCATATTATGCGTCCCCTCATTGGAACGAGCTCATCGAGCTCGTTCCAATGAGGGGTCACATGTTATGGTTTTGTTGAAGATTTTGGAACAATTTATAAAAATAGTAATTCAAATAATAAAATTTCATTTTCTATGTGCTGAGTAAAGGGTTAAGCAGGATGTCTATTGAGTGAATGTGTGTGGTAGAACAATTAATATTTTCAACGTGCAGCATGAAGGCTGCATGTTGAAAATATTAATTGCACAATCCCCCAAATAATGGATATGGACTCTTCCAATTTTTTCCAATTTCTGCCATTTAACCCTTTACCCAACGTAACGGTCAAAACCGACCAGCGCTATTCTCAAAAATTGCCAATTAATTTTCACTATTTTTTTCATTTTTTGTCTCAAAAACATAGGTTATGACCCCTATGTTTTTGAGACAAAAAATGAAAAAAATTAGTTATTCAAGAATTATTTTTGCAAGTGTCGTCTGCTTTTCCTGTTAGGTAAAGGGTTAACTGGCATGGAAGATACCACCAGTGTTCAAAAGGTTAAGAGTCGCCACTATTTTTTCTGGATTTCACTGAGCAGCAGATGTACATGTGTGCGAATCTGTTTTTATTTACACATAAGCATCGGTGGGTGGGTTTCCGCTGTCAATTTTATCGCCAAAACGAAATGGAAAAAGAAACGGGTCTTTTTTATTTTATTATAATAACATACTATTTCAAGTTATGGATGCTTTTTTACCATGAAACAATGCATGTTTGTTAATTTTTGGTGTCTTATGGGGTAAACTCATTTAAAAAAAAGTAATAAATAATTGCCACTTTCATTTGACTCTTCACGAGGCGACGTGCAATTTATTTATTGGTGTTTAAGGTCACATACTTATGCACAATGGCTCTTGACCGTGACAGTTTTATGGGTGGAGGAAGCCGGAGTACTCGGAGAGAACCACCGAGCAACGACGAGCAGCTGCCAGCTCCCCAACATCGTAACTCCGCACTGCAGCACAGGCAAGTTTAGATTGGTTGAAGACATGTGTACCATCGATGTGCAGTACGCCTTAGTAGCGTCATCGTGCCCCCATGTAGACAATCGGGGTTAAGCGCCTTGCCCAAGGACACAACGCGGAAGTCTGAATTGATCGCTCAGCCGGTCACCCATCCAATGATTAACCGGGCTTGACGTTGTTTAACTTTGGTGATCGGACAAGAACCGGTTACCGAAACACCACCGTGCCACCTGGCGATGTGCAATAAATTTAGACAAGTTCGCATTCAGGTCGATGCCACAAAAGGTCAACTTGGATGCAGTTCCACTGTAGGTGTAAATTTTGTCTACTGAAATACCATTACTGGCGGGTTCACCACAATTGGTGTGTTAGGATAAAATTTATGTCATAGGCTTTTCATATATAGTAGAATAGGTAATCATGGTATAAATATATATATGCCACTAGTGGATGTGATCTGCTGTTTTCTTTAATCCTTTACCCAATACAGATGATATGAAAATTTTATTTTAAATGGGAGTGTGGTGACTCAGTGGTTACAGCATTGGACTTCAAACCAAAAGGCATTCGGTCTGATTCCCATCAGGGGTAACTGCATTGTCGTTGGGCAAGGCACTTAATCCTGATTGCCCAAATGGGGGCAAGGTGGCATTGTCTACTAAGGTGTACTGCACGTCAATGGTGGACTTGTCTCCAAGCAATACTTACCGTGCTTGTTCAGAGTTGGGGAGTCTGTCAGTTGCTTGCCATTGCTCAGTGGTTTTCTTCTGGTATTCCGGCTTCCTCCACAAGTAAAACTGTCGGACACAAGGTGATGCTGGCTGTCAAAAGTGTCATTAAACCCCAATAAATGAATAAGCTATTTTAAATATTTTTAAAAATTAAAAAAAAAAAAAAATTATGTGACTCCTTATTGGAACAAGCTTACCGAGCTCATTCCAAGGAAGGGTCACATGATATGGTTTTGTTGAAATTTTGTGAAAAATAATATTTTCTCAGCTGTTGAATTTGCGTATGTGGGCAGATACAGCCGATTCATTTCTATTTATTGTTTGCTCCCTTATAATAAGTTAACCCTTTACCTAACATGAAAAGCAGACGACACTTGCAAAAAAAATTCTTGAATAACTAATTTTTTTCATTTTTTGTCTCAAAAACATAGGTTATGACCCCTCGTTGGAATGAGCTCGACGAGCTCATTCCAACGAGGGATCATAACCTATGTTTTTGAGGCAAAAAATGAAAAAAATAATGAAAATTAATTGGCGATTTTTGAGAATAACGCTGGCCGGTTTTGACCGTTACGTTAGGTAAAGGGTTAACAATTTGACTTAACAGTGGATGTCTAGAAAGTGCTTGACTGCCTATAGAGGCGGCCACAATTTCACTCAGGCCAAGGTAAGCATGTTGTTCTACATATATATATAAGACAAGAAAACCATCAAAATTTATGGTTCCTTAACCCTTTGAACCCTAGTGGTATCTTCCATATCAGTTCGATGGCAGCAATGGGAAGAGTCCATATTCTTTATTTGGGGGTAGACCAATTAATATTTTCAACGTGCAGCCTTGAGGCTATCAGTAAAGGAGAGCCTTGGGGCTGCACGTTGAAAATATTGATTGGTCTACACCACACCTTGACTCAAAAGTCAACCTACTTAATGAAAATATGAAGTATCATGTTACTGGGTCGGAAAAGCGATCTCTGGGGGTTTAAAGGGTTAAGAGTTAAATTCCATTGTCCCTATATGATATCCCTGTAAATTCTGTCTTCTGATTGGTCAGAATGCTTAGGACAAATAGCCATGGCAAAGGGCACACCCAACATCCAAGGTATATGAGAGCATGCAACATCCAGGGTATAATGCATTCAAAACATTGGGCTATATGGTTTAAATGAAAGCTTTTCGCTTTCACTCGCCTTGATATAAAAATTTAACCAAAAAACATGAAAATAGTCACAAATATCATCAGATTTCTGACAATTCGATCTTATTTTGCTGTTATAAATTAAATAGTCGAAAAATAAAATCAAGGAACTTGAGAAAAATAAAATAAGAACAAATCTGTCGACAAAACAGAACCCTCTCCCCCCCACCCAATCTGTCTATGCATTTCCAATAATGACCCAAGGGATGTAACTCCATTGTCTTCTGCATTTGTAAAAACAAAACAATTATTCACGAGTTTGATCCAACTGACTGCGGCTCGGTGTTTAAAAAACGACATCCAGGTATTAAATCGCCATATACCATACACATTAGCTGAGATAACTTGTAGTAAATTAATATGAGGGAGTGCCGTGGCTCAGTGGTAGACTGTTGGACTTCCATGCCAGAGGTCCAGAGTTCGATCCCAGTCAGGGACGACCCACATTGTGTCCTTGGGCAAGGTACTTTATCCTGGTTGCCTGCATGGAGGCACGATGACGCTGTGTACTAAGGCATACTGCACGTCAATGGTGCACATGTCTTCAACTGCTGTAACCCTGCTTGAGTGGAGCTTGAACAGAGTTAGAATGTTGAGGACCCAACAGTTGCTCGTCAATGCTTGGTGGTTCTCTCCGGGTACTCCGGCTTCCTCCCCCCGTAAAACTGTCACAGTCTTGATTAGCCATCATGCATAGGTATGTGACCTTAAACACCAATAAATAAATAATAATAAATAAATATGAGGTTTGTTTTTCCATTGGAATGAAACATTTAACCCTTTACCCAACGCAGACGATTTCAAAATTTATTATTTTAAATATCATTTTTTAAATTTTTTCAAAAAATTTCAACAAAACCATATCATGTGACCCCTCTTTGGAATGAGCTCGATGAGCTCATTCCAAAGAGAGGTCACATGATATGGTTTTGTTGAAATTGTTCGAAAAATAATATTTTTTCAGCTGCTGAATTTGCATATTACGCGGACGGATGCGGGCGATTCGTTGGGTAAAGGGTTAATGGTTGCACTCACAAGGGTATAGCATTACTCTCAAATTCACAATTATTCAAGAAACAAAAACCTGTTCTCACAGTCGGAGTTCATGAGAATCAAAACCAATTCTCACAAAATGAGACAAATCTTTAAGCCTGCTCACTCCTCCTTACTATCATAGCATGCCAACTAGAATGTCTTCATAAAAACTTCAATAATTTAAATTATATAAAATAGTGTAATATTAAACCTCCTATAAAAGCAAGAACAATTTAACATGTATCAAAAATATTAACAGGAAATGACAACCTAATTTAAGTGTAAATTTGATAGTCCTTTCTGTTAAATAACAAACATGTTTCAGCAAAAATATTTGATGACAATATGCAAAGAAAGATTATGATTTTTCTGGCCTTTAAATTCCACCAAACTCACACCAGTAACTGGTGTCCCCAAATGACAGTAATGTCCGAAATTTAGGACATAACACATAATATGGGTTACTTTTTGGGTTTTTTCTCTCCACTTTTGTTGAAATGATTTAACATGGAAGGGCGTGGAAATTTGAATACATTTTTGCCACTCAATGGCAGTCAACATCCTGTGGGTTTGCAGTTGTTTCTAGGCAAGTCAAGGCTGCCTATATAGGCATCCAGGACTTGACTAGAAACAACTCTAAAGGTTCTTATAATTTAACTTCGAGTTTACCCAAAACATACCCAGAGACTGTATGTTAGGGCACCTGTTCTGTTGCAGTAAAAAGTGATCGGAGTTGGAATAAGGCCCCATAGGGTTTTTATTTATTTATTGACACTTTCAATAGCCAGGGTCACATCATGTCGGATAGTTTTACAGGTGGAGGAAGCCGGAGCATCCAGATAGAATCACAGAGCAACAGCAAGCAACTGTCCGATTTCCCAATGTGCTAACTCCACACAAGCAGGCTTAGCATTGGTTGAAGACAGGTGCACCATTGAGGTGCATTATGCCTTTGTACACAGCGTCACCATGCCCACACATGGGCAATCAGGATTAAGTGCCTTGCCCAAGGACATAACACAGTTAATCCTGGTGGGGATAGAATCGTGGACCTCTTGGTATGAAGTTCAATGCCAAAACCAATGAACCTCTATGCTCCCTGCCCCCAGAGGGTTACCAGTAATAGATATTCTCAGGCACTAATACAGTTCGGAGAAATCAAGAAATGGCATTTTATACAGTCCGTACTGCAAAAAAAGTTCTTCAATGTGTCTGAACTGCAGCTGACATGGCAAGTCTGCAATGTCCCTAAAGGCCAGGTTTTTTGTGATTATCTTGTGATGTATTTTTTTTTTTTTTGGGGGGGGGGGGGGGGGGGGGGTTGTTAAAAACACTTTCAATAGTCAGAGTCATCTCAGGTCAGACAGTGTTACAAGTGGAGGAAGATGGAATACCAGGAGAGAATCACCATGAAGCGGAGAGCAACTGTCAGACTCTTCAGCATACTAACTCCGCTCAAGCAGGGTTCGCACTGGCTGAAGACAAGTGCACCATCAATATGCAGAATGCCTTAGTACACACCGGTACCACCACCAAGCACACATGCAGAGCAAACAAGATTAAGCATCTTGTCCAAGAACACAATGCAGTTAGCCCTGGTGGAGATTGTGCCCTAGACCTTTCTGTTTAAAGACCAATGCTGTAACCACTGAGCCACTGTGTAGCAGTGTGTTGTATAAAACAGTGTTATGAATGAGAAGCTTGTGCATACAGACACAATATATTACTTTGATGTAAGACCTCTTGAAGATACTCATCTATTAAGTAGAAAGAGAAAAAGTCTAACTCGGTTATTTATTTATTTATAAGGGTTTAATGACACTTTCAACAGCCAGGGTCACATCGTGCCAGACAGTTTTACGGGTAAAGAAAGCCAGAGTACCCAGAGAGAACCACAAAGAAAAGGCAAGTAACTGTCCGACTTCCCAACGTACTAACTCCACACAAGCATGGCTCGCATTGGTTGAGGACAAGTACACCATCAACATGCCTGTATGCCTTAGAACACAGCATCACAGTGCCCCCACGGTACCTCAGTTACAATTAAGGTACATCATGGGTGTGCGATTGTGATAGTGTACCTCAGATATTAAGCACTGTCATATAACCTACTGGATGTTATACTCCTTGGAACCGAGAGGCTGCTTTTTTGGCTCAGGACCTGCTTAGTGAATGTGTGGGGTTGAACAATCAATATTTTCAATGTGCAGCCTCAAGGCTGAAAATATTAATTGGTCAATCTCCAACTAATGAATATGGACTCATCCAATTTCTGCTATTAACCCGACCTGGAAGATACCACCATCGGGGTTCAAGCTGGAAGATACCACCATCAGGGTTCAAGCTGGAAGATACCAACATCGGAGTTCAAGCTGGAAGATACCACCATCGGGGTTCAAGCTGGAAGATACCACCATCAGGGTTCAAGCTGGAAGAAACCACTAACGGGGTTAAAACTGGAAGATACCACCATTGGGGCAAAAGGGATTAACCCAATGCAGACTAATGTCAAAATTCCAATTCGTACATTTTTCCCAAAACGCAGCTGGGATTTTAACCAAATCAATCTTGTTTGACAAGAGCTCACTGAACTCTGTCAAAAAAGATTGAATTGGTTGAATTCCTAGATGCATCATGGGAAAATTTGCTGCTTAAAAATTTCAAATTTTGTCATCAGTGTTCAGAGGGTTAATTTGAAAAGTATGTGATGCCATTATATTATAGTGACATTATTTAGTACAGAGAGGTGATTTTAGTACCACCCATTCATTACTTTGACATCCCATGACACTTGCTCATTATTTCTACTCATTTTAGCCTTCTGCAGGATGTTCACTTCAGAATGAAAATCAGGCTACCATGTTAATGTCATCAGGTGCAACAACCTGTTGATATGTGCTGCTGATGTAGCACATTTGAACAGGATGACACTGTTGGAATCACTGTCAATGTCTGTGAATGTGAATATGTGAAGTAACATTTTTACTATAACAGCTCCTGCTGCAATCATATTTGGAACATGGGATGTATGAAAGAAGACTAGGAAGTCCAGTGGTGCTCCAAAAGTTCAATAAAATCATTTATTATATGCTAAACGATTATTTATATTTATTTATTTATTGGTGTTTAAGGTCACATACTTACGCACAAGGGCTAATCGTGATCGTGACAGTTTTACAGGTGGAGGAAGCTGGAGTACAAGGAGAGAACCACTGAGCATCGACGAGCAACAGTCAGCTCCTAAACATTCTAACTCTGTTCAAGCTCTGTTCAGGCAGGGTTACAGCGGTTGAAGCCATGTGCACTATTGATGTGCAGTATGCCTTAGTACACAGCGTCATTGTGCCCCCATGTAGGCAAGCGGGATAAAGTGACTTCGACACAACGTAGGTAGTCCCGGATGGGGATTGAACTTGGGACCTCTAACATAGAAGCTCAACAGTCTACCACTGAGCCACCAAGCTCCCATGCTAAATGACAGATTAGCGAAAATTGCAGAAAGAGAGAAATCGTATCTCTCACTGAAGATAAGGACATTTTCACGTTCATGGTGTCAATCAAAACGGCTGCTTTCAATGCATCATTTCAAGGTGAATACGAGCCACCTGCAAATAATCACTTTGTTCTAAAAATCTAGTGTTTTTGAATGGATATACCAATTATTTCCAGCAATAAGTCAACACGTATTCACCTTGAATGGATGCATGAAACCTGCCAGCTGAATAAGATTGTAAGACGCTACCTGTTCTGAGTATCGATGAAATCACTTCCGCATATCAATGCACATCAGCTGTTTACTTTCATGCATCAATTCAAGGTTGAAACGAATGGAATTATCAAGTGGAATTATCAGATTCTTATAAAAAGGGTATAATAAAAAGAAAATCTACTATTTTTGAGTGCATACCGAAAATTATCTCACTCGTGACCAAGATAAATGGTTATTTTCGCTCGCGCAAGCACTCGCGAAAAATAACCATTTTTCTCAGTTACTCACGAGATAATTTTCGGTATCCACTCAAATCACAAGATATGGCCACACAAAGTAGATCTTGTTTCTCAGGCCATTATTTGTAAAATTGCATGCGGGCGAGCGGTTTTTTATTTTATTTTTTATTTCTGTAATTATTTCTTTGCCATCAAAAGTTCATGTTCTTGGTTTATGTTTTAGGCTTCATAATCTACGGAATAGCATGGGTGGTGGTGTATTTCATCCCTTGAGAGCAAGAAGGTTTTGCAATGCTAAAGCATTGCAAAGCCTTCTTGCACTCAAGGGACAAATGTATCAATTTCTTTAACTTGGGTAAAATATCAGACATAAACCATTTAATTTTAATTTTTTTAAAGTTTACATTGGTTATAAAAAGAGAGCAAAAAGGACCATCTGGGAGGGCCTGATAAACAGATTTTTAATTTTTTTAGGCCTCTCCTCTATTTATTACACCCCTATTACTTTTCCTCTAGTTCTATATTTACACATCTGTACAGAACACATGTTCCATATGGATTTATGTTGACAGACTATTTTTCCACTTGACGTCATGGATCCATCGAAAAAGAACTCCACCCATTCTCATAATCGGCAAATCGATATGTCACATTCTGGCCTAGATCAATTCACAAGATGTGGTGACAGCCGATAAATCAAATGTCAGCTGGATAATTTTTCTGTTCAAATCCACCAAAATTAACAAAATGAAACTTATTCTATAAATGATTTAAAAACACTCAAGGTCTGACTTGGAAGTGATTATCTCTGATAAAGGCAGCTAATTTCCTATAAATACGAATAAATATTTGGACACAATTTTCATTTATAATTTTTTGTTTATGTATCAATCTGTCAAATGTTTTGTTTTTATTTCAAACAGACAAACAATACTAGAGATGGTCTGTCGCCTGCCATACTGCCTAGTGTGGGTGACTGAAAGAGGCATTCAAATTTTGTAAGTAAAAAAAATCCAAAATGGCCACCAGTTGGCCCTCTTGAAAATTATGTCACACACTGCTCCTCATCATGTCGATCATTTATATTGTGTTTCATGACAATGCATGAAAAACTGTAGAAGTAGTTCGCTCTACAAGTATTTTGCAAAATCCAATATGGCCACCAGTCGGCCATCTTGAATCTGATTGGGAAAAAAATGCCGATAGGATCACTGATCCAATGTCGAGTTGTGACAGCACGACAGTGGTTTTAATCATTATCAACTTATCGTCCGGAAACCAATTGTTCACAATTTACTATGTGATGAGTCAGTGACCTTGACCTTTGACCTAGTGATTCCGGAATAAATAGGGCTCTTTCTTGCACCAATGCCAACCTACCTATATAGTTTCATGAATGTAGGTGGAGCCATTGTCAAATTATCATCTGGAAACCATTTGTTTACAATTTATTATGTTCAAGATCACTGTGACCTTGGCCTTTGACCTACTGAGTCCAAAATAAATAGGGGTCTTCCACTCACCTAGGCCAACCTACCTATGACGTTTCATGAAGGTGGGTCAAACTATTATCAAGTTATCGTCTGGAAACCAACTGTTTACAATTTACTATGTTGAAGGTCACTGTGACCTTGACCTTTCACCTAGCAAGTCCAAAATAAATAGGGTTCTTCCTCTCACTGATGCCAACCTACCTATGAAGTTTCATGAAGGTGGGTCGAAACATTATCAAGTTATCATCCGGAAACCAACTGTTTATGATTTACTATGTTGAAGGTCACTGTGACCTTGACCTTTCACCAAGCGAGTTCAAAATAAATAGGGTTTTTCCTCTCACTGATGCCAACCTAACTATGAAGTTTCATGAACATGGGTCAAACCATTATCAAGTTATCATCTGGAAACCAATTGTTTTGATTTACTTTGTTCAGGGTCACTGTGACCTTGACCTTTGACCTAGTGAGTCCAAAATAAATAGGATTCTTCCTCTCACGAAGGCCAACCTACGTATGAAGTTTCATGAATGTGGGTTGAACCGTAGTCAAGTTATCCGGAAACCAATTTTTACAATTACTATGTTCAAGGTCACTGTGACCTTGACCTTTGACCATGCAAGTCCAACATTAATATGCTTCTTCCTATCACCGATACCAACCTACCTATGAAGTTTCATGAACATGGGTTGGACCATTATCAAGTTATCATCCAGAAACCAATTGTTTATGCTGTCCAACCAACCGCCCACAATTAATCAGACTATAAGTCGAGTTTGATTTCGTCACAACTTGACTAAAAATTATGTCACGCACTGCTCCTCATCATGTTGATCATTTATATTGAGTTTCATGACAATGCAGCAAAAACTGTAGAAGTAGTTTGCTCCACAAGTATTTTGCAAAATCCAATATGGTCGCCTAAGTTGGTCATCTTGAATCCGATCAGGAAAAAAATTATGCCATGCACTGCTCATCATTTCTGTGAAGTTCCATGAAAATGCGGCTAAAACTGTGGAAGCAGTTCGCTCCACAAGTTTATATGTGCAACGGACCGATGACGATGACAGACTGACCGACCGGCAGACAAGTTGACTCCTATATGACTCTAAAACTTTGTTTTGTGGGGGTATAAATATGTTTAACAGAGTTTTAAAGTTTGAGATTTTGTGTGTGTGATGTTTGAATTTTTAAATTAATGGATTCTCTGTCATTGAGACATGTAATAAACATAGAATGTATGATGTGTGAATGCAATCGCCAATACGGCACTCATGCCATCCCAGAGGGATAGAACTCGAGGCTGCACTGTTGAGGCATTTTCTTTGCGTGCCCATATACATGGAGCACCGACAGTATGCTCTGCAGAGCTGAGCTGAGAATGTCATAGAATGAATAACGGGTGTGAACATCTGTGATACAGGATAATAATGTAAGTCAGAGCACTGCGGTGCATTCTAGACATTAACATGGCATTATTATAATTCTCAATAAACATGTTGCCCATTTCAGAAATTGGTTAATGTATCCATTCACAAAGACAGTGGTGTAGCCAGGGGGTGGGCACCCCTCCCCCCCCCCCCCCACCAAATTTCAGCCATCCCCCCAAGGTGAAAATTGCTTTTTTTTGTCTTGAATTTCAAAAAAATTTTCCTGGGGAAGCGCCCCCTCCCCTCTAACAAAAGAGAGAAGGAGTCTCTCAATTGTGCTCACCCCCATCTCGTCACTACATGGCTCAGATGATGCTGTGCATCCTATTCTGTATGCCCCCCCCCCCCCCCCCCCCCCCAGTAGTTCAGTAATCTGAATGTAGCGGCTACGCCCTATGTTAGTGGGTAGCTACTACATTCAAATCACTGAACTAGCCCCCTCAGATATTACACTTGCCCCCCTTAACTTTGATATCCTGGCTACGCACCTGCACACAGAAAGTAGAATTTTTCAACACTAACCAAACGCTGCTCCACTTTCCAGTGATCACAAAGGAAATTTGGACATCAAAAAACAGAAGTGTTAAAATAGTTTAACCCTTTGAGACTTTAATTATTCTGACGTTCAAACGTCACTAAAAAATCAGTTTCTTCAATCAAAATGAGACGTCAAACGTCAGAAAGTACAAATAACAAGTTATTTTTCACATTAGTTATCTGGTTGAGGGCTACATTATTTTTGGTGGTCTGAATTTGTTATTCAAAACATGTTTTATTACAAATTATTGGAGAGTACCCATAGGCACACTCCAATAATTGTAGTAAAACAAATTTATATAACCAAAATATTATGTGTTTGACTGAATATGAAATAAAAGCAAGGTAAGTGTTGGCTTTTTGCTCTGGTATCCTCATTTTTTGAAATCCCTGATAGTGTCTTCAAGCACTCAACCAGTTAAGAATCTTGACAGCAGGATTATACTAGTATTTTAACCCTTTACCCAACGTAGACGATGTCAAAATTTATTATTTTAAATATCATTTTTTCAAATTTTTCAAAACATTTCAACAAAACCATATCATGTGACCCCCTCGTTCCAACGAGGGGTCACATGATATGATTTTGTTGAAATCGTTAGAAAAATAATATTTTTTCAACTGCTGAATTTGCATATTACGCGGGCGGATGTGGCCGATTCGTTGGGTAAAGGGTTAAGCTGCGATAACATTTGGTTGAACAGTTGTCATTGAGCACTATTCCAGAGAAAATAGCAATTTGAGGTTAAAACTTTAAAAAATCGAAAAATAATAGCAAAACAAATGATCACAAAGGGTTAAACAAAAAAAATGTTTACTGCCAATTTCCCATCAATTCACACGGGAAAATTACCAATAACTGTCTATGTTAATGATCACTGTAAAATTCAAAATATGGCCAGAGGGTAATTACATATGTTCATTCTAATGACATTATATTTTTATCAGTAATGACTAAACGTTTGACCTTTTTTGTAAATCTCAGCAAAAGGTTAGTATCTACAAAGAATGGCAAGAAAAATGGAAAAACATAACACAACAAATGATCCAGTGGCATAGCCCTAGGGTGGGGGAGACTTGGGGAACTATGCCCAATCTCCCCTCTCCAAATCCCTTAAAAATCCTGCCTCCCCATGACAACAATGTAAGAGGGACACCACCTTCATACCTTTGACCAACTCAAAATTTCAAATCTCAGGATATGCCTATGGCATAAAAATGCTCGGACCCCACAAAACAACCCTGTGACAACGCCCCCTCCCATTCAATATATCAGTCTGCTGGAATGATCACAAATATTTCGAGCATACAAGCATACCATACTTGGCTTGTTAAGTGGCTTCAGTGACACTTTCAGCATCAATGACTATATTAAGAAAATGCAAACTTAAAATCATGGTGTGTAAATTGTTTACAATTCTGTGTCTGTACCAATGATAAGTATATTCTAAGAGCAATGTGAAGCGTGCCATGTCCCCCTGATGGTGTCATAATGCCATGGCAGCCATATTGAATTGGCTAGCTGGACCAAAATCGAAAGCATTGTCTCGTCATCCACAAGTAAACCCTAAAATTATGATTTGATCAAATTAGCTGTTTTTTAGTTATTGAATGGAAACCAATAGTCGGACGACAGATGGACACGGTGAAAACATTATGCCCCCATAAGGGTCAGGGGCATAAAAATATTTATCATTTTCAGCATTTATGGCTGTACCATGACCCTAACAAAGGTATATAATTTCAAGTCTAGCCAATATGTTATATATATATATGCTGCCCACTTTAGAGAACTTCCACCCAAGGCATTGATTATTAGTTCCCATTATATTATTATTATTTATTTACTGGTGTTTAAGGCCACATATTTCTGCACAATGGCTAACCATGACCATGACAGTTTTACGGATGGAGGAAGCCAGAGTACCCGGAGAGAACCACCGAGCAACGGCGAGCAACTGTCAGCTCCCCCAACATACCAACTCCACACAAGCAGGGTTAGCACTGGTTGAAGACAGGTGCACCATCGACGTGCAGTACGCCTTAGTACACAACGTCACCGTGCCCCCACGTGGGCAATGGGGGTGAAGTGTCTTGCCCAAGGACACAACGCGGTTGCCGCAGGTGGGATTCGAACCGAGGACCTCTCGGCTTGCAGCCTGCACCTCTACCAACTGAGCCACCGCACCCCGTTCCCATTATATTTTTAGCACAGTAAACAAGCACTGCTCCACTTTCTGGGGTTCCAAGAGGGTATCTTGACAAAAAATCTGCAACACCATGACATGCCAGTGCAAAGGCTTTAACCCTTTACCCAACGGAACGGCCAAAACCGGCCAGCAATATTCTCAAAAATCTCCAATTAATTTCAATTATTTTTTTCATTTTTCAAAAACACTGCATTCAAGCCTTTACCTAACATGAAAAGCAGACGACACTTGCAAAATTGTTTTTGAATGATCAATTTTTTTGTCTCAAAAACATAGGTTATGACCCTTCATTGGAACAAGCTCAACGAGCTCGTTCCAATGAGGGGTCATAACCTATGTTTTTGAGACAAAAATGATTATTCAAAACATAGGTTATGACCCCTCATTGGAACAAGCTCGTTGAGCTTGTTCAAATGAAGCGTCATAACCTATGTTGTTGAGACAAAAAAATTGATTATTCAAAAAATTTTTTGCCAGTGTCGTCTGCTTTTCATGTTAGGTAAAGGCTTGAATGCAGTGTTTTTCGACTGCATGAGTCTATTTTTCCCGTTTCTTCTGATATAATGCATTCATATATATACAAATATACAATCAATACTTCCAACATGGAAGATATGTATTTAAACTACATTTATTTGATTATCTAGCACACACAGCTAAGACAAATATTGACTAACCATCCACTTGACTACATACAATACATTTCTCCTGAATACATAAAGTGTTAATGTTTGTCCTTTTCAATCGCAATAGGTTGTTTCATTTTTGCGAACCAAAACTGTTCACTGAAAATATATATTTCTTCAGAGGTATTTAACCTTTCGCAACTCAGCCAAACTGAAGAAGCTCTAAAGGAGAAATAAAAGTTAAGTGGAATGTACTTGATATACTGTCATTCTATTACAAAAATACTAACATAATATATACAATTAGCACCAATTTTAATTATAATTATCTTTAATGAGTGATATCATTATTTCCATCTTCTGATATTTGTATTTTCATCAAATTTAACTCTTTATTGAAAGTGAATAGAAGTCGACACTTTGTAAAAATTAAACTGAATAAGAAAAAATTTTCATTTTTCGGTCTCAAAAACATAGTTTAAGAGTTTGTTCCATTGAGGACTGCAGGCTTTTTTTTATTCAAGAAAACAGAAATAACAGGAGCAACATCAAGTGCTGCATATTTCCCTTCCCAAAATGCCAAGAATGGACAAATTTCTAGACAAGGCACGAGAGGCTGAATGTGGTCTTTGATTTGCAGCAGTCAAGAAAACCCAACACCTGGTAGCAACTGTAATATCGAAGTACAATGTACATCTATTACCAAAGGTTGATGATCTGACCATTCACATGAAATATGTGGAAGATATTCTTTGCTTCATAGCAGGGAATTACCCCCCACCCCAGTAGAAAATGTGAGAACTATGAACATCTTGACCAAAGTCTGGTGACAATCAGACCCACAACATGGGAGGAGATAATAACAGACAATGCCACATTTCTGGGGATTTTCTTTGTTCTATGGGAGGGCAATTAAATCCTGCAACAATATGGCAATTATGATGTCCACATACACCCATGTACCAAGTTTGGTGAAGACTGGACCATCAATATGGCAGTCTGACATCAGACACTGCTACTGCGTTCAGGAAATCACAAGATAGATTTTTTTGGTCAGTAATTACTGTCATTGCTTCATCATGGACCATTCCAGCATCATACTTGTCAAGAGAACATTTTTCCATCAAAAACATTAGTGATAAATATGTGTAATTAGCACCACTAAAATACTGCATATTTTCATCATTATGTTGTCTTTCATTTGTCAATAGACCATTCTTTCCGCAAACAATCACTTTTGGCCATCTTGAAGATAGCATGAAAGTAATGACAGTTTCTATTAACACCACTGCGAAAAAAAACAGGACATGCAAAATTAAGTTCCAGGTGCATATATCCCCCCTCAGGGAGGGGACATAATAAAATTATTGTGAAAAGCACTGTCTCTGTTTATGACTGCAACATTAATGCAGACAGTATCAAAATTTATTATTTTAAATACCAACAAATTCAACAAAATCATATCATGTATTGCCTCATCGGAACGAGCTCGTTCCAAAGAGGGTTCACATACATGATATGGTTTTGTTGAAATGTTTTGAAAAATAGTACTTTTTTAAACAATTGATTTGCATATTACGCGGGCGGATGTGGCCAATTAATTTAGCTGTAACACAAGAAATCATTGATGAAAAATTCCTTCCCATTTACAGAGGGAAAATATGATTAAATGTGCACAAATTATACTTATTTCGGTGACAAGAGAAACTCTGTGCTGGGAAGGAATATCCGCCAACAGCATGCAAGATGTTAATCCTCCCACCTCACTGTGATGTCAAAATTCCAAGTACCATATTTTTCCCATAATGCAACTAGGAATTTAACCAATTCACCTCGTTGAGCTCTGGCGAACAAAATTGATTTGGTTAAATGTTCCTTGTTGCATTATTGAAAAAATTTGCTTCTAGAATTTCAAGTATTTTGTGCAAAGGATTTACAGTTAAAACTAGAAGTCCTGTTACGAACTGTGTGCTTATCTTGGCTTAACTGCGCATAGGCATTGCGCGCAATTGCCATATCGAATGGCATCCAAAGCACGGCAGGTTCTCCTGGTTACTCATAGCAAACACAGGAAATGTTTCTGTCTCTACCTGTATTTCTCACAAGGTCCATTGGCTGAAACTTTGCTTGTGCACAGGCCATATGTACAGAATTTGATAGCCTTACTATGGTCATAATGAGTAGATTAACGTGCAAATCGATGTGCTATTTGTGCACATTTCATGACAAGACTTCTAGTTGTAACTGTATTTATTGGTATTTAAGGTCATTTTCAACATCTTTGGATTATATATTTATTTAAGGTCACATTCTTATGCATAATGGCTAATCGTGACCGTGACAGTTTTACGGGTGGAGGAAGCTGGAGTACCCAGAGCGCATCGATGAGCAACCGTCAGCTCCTCAACATTCTAACTCTGTTCAAGCTCTGCTCAAGCAGGGTTACAGCGGTAGAAGACATTTGCACCTTGACGTGCAGTATGCCTCAGTACACGGCGTCATTGTGCCCCCATGTAGGCAACCAGGATAAGGTGCCTTGCCCAAGAACACAACGTGGGTTGTCCCGGACAGGGATGAAACTCGGAACCTCTAGCATAGAAGTCCAACAGTCTACCACTGAGCCACCACGCATCCATCTTTGGCTTAATTATGAGCACAAAATTGGAATGAAGTCAAGTTTATAGCCTATCATTCATACCTTTTCTGCCCACTCTATAGGTCCTTCACCAAAGTCATTGGTTCTGAGTCCAATTTTACCAGTAAAGCAGAACTTGTATACCACAGTAAACAAGGACTGGTCCACTTCCTGGTGTTCCCACAGTTGTGTGCAGAAGGTTAACTATGTGTTCAATAATTTGAATTAGTTTGAGGCTTTTGTGGTCTCTACCTGTATTTCTCACAAGAAGCGACAATTACCATAAAAAGATAACAATAGATTATTATTCACCGATAATGTACTTAAGTGCCTGACAAGTTTACTGCACTCATGGTGAAAAGATAAAATTCAACAACATGTACATCAACTCTCTTAACTCAGAAGACAATTTCTCAACCTATTATCAGTCTTGTTTGGCCTCAAACAATATTAACCCTTTACCCAACATAACAGCCAAAACCGGCCAGCACTATTCACAAAAATCGCTATTTAATTTTCATTATTTTTACATTTTTTGTCTTGAAAACATAGTTTATGACCCCTCTTTGGAACACGCTCATTCCAATGAGGGGTCATAACCTATGTTTTTGAGACAAAAAATGAAAAATATTAATTATTCAAGAATTTTGTTTGCAAGTGTCGTCTGCTTTTTGTGTTGGGAAAAGGGTTAACAAAATATAATCATATTTTGTTTGGTCACGTTTTAATGTCAAACAAAATATACAGTTGTTTCTGCGTGGATACCAACATTCATCCCCCCAGTGAGAACAAGAAAACTGTACTTCCACGAGTGCCTTTGTCTATTTTACAAATAATGTAGAATCTACCACAGTAAACCAGCACTTCTTCACTTCCTGGGGTTCCTACTGGGGTGATAATTCATATTATAGGATTTTTAGTTGGCAGATACAGTGCCACATGAGGCTGAGTAAGAAAAATAATGGGCAAGGCTTTAGCAAGGCCCATTATTGCTCTCGCCAGGCCTCATGTCACACTGTATTGGCCAACTAAACATCCCATCATGTATTTATTATGCCTGTCTGTGTGAGGTATTTTCAAACCGTTTCATGTTTTTGTAATATTTTCCTATCGGCAATCATTTATTTACAAAAGCAGACGAGTAGTGATGCAATGCAAGGGGAAAATCCAACATCTACTTGATCACAAAGAAAATTATTGATTTATTACCTAACATTTTTGGGTGTATTTACTATTCTGCCTCTTGTACTTTGAACTGAGAACAAGCTTCCAGAAACAGCCCATTAACCCTTTACCCAATGCAGATGATATCAAAATTTATTATTTTAAATATCATTTTTTTTAAAAATTTTCAAAAAATTTCAACAAAACCATATCATGTGACCCCTCGTTGGAACGAGCTCGATGAGCTCGTTCCAACGAGGGGTCACATGATATGGCTTTGTTGAAATATTTTTAAAAATAATATTTTTTCAACTGCTGAATTTGCATATTACGCAGGCGGATGTGGCCGATTCGTTGGGCAAAGGGTTAATCGAATTCAGACTTCGATTTTTGAGTAAAACACAAAATGGAAGACAGTGACAATTAACATACTGCCAGTGTCGCTATATTGAATTAATACAGGATCGCTGTTGATGATTGTTGTTGGTGTATTTCTCAGTCATCGGTCACTAGCTATGACCATTCGTTCGTTAATCTATCAGGCTGACAGAATAATGACAGTTATCCATACAAAAACTCTAGATTCTCTTTTATTTTATGCATGATTAAAAAAAGGTTCCAATAGTTTTGACAGTGACCCATGTGGTTCAAATGCAAATTAGCCAATCATTGTTAAAGTGTCCCCCCCCCCCCCATTTCTCAGTCATCGGTCACTAGCTGTGACCATTCGTTGGTTAATCTATCAGGCTGACAGAATAATGACAGTTATCCATACAAAAACTCTAGATTCTCTTTTATTTTATGCATGATTAAAAAAAGGTTCCAATAGTTTTGACAGTGCCCCATGTGGTTCAAATGCAAATTAGCCAATTATTGTTCAAGTGTTCCCCCCCCCCCAACCCCCCCATTTCTTAGTCATCGGTCACTAGCTGTGACCATTCGTTGGCTAGATTCTCTTTATTTTATGCATGATTAAAAAAAGGTTCCAATAGTTTTGACAGTGACCCATGTGGTTCAAATGCAAATTAGCCAATCATTGTTCAAGTGTCAAAGAAAATTATTGATTTATTACCTGACATTACCCCCCCCCCCCCCCCCCCCCCCCCCCCTCCCCCACTGCATTAACTGAAAAGTTCCAGCAAAATTTAGTCCCCAATATTTTTTATGGATGAAATTGTTTTAAGATAATTACTTACAGTCGGGGCAAAATGGCATAAAACAACAGTTTTGATTCAAGTTCATTATTTTTGTTTAACTACAGTTAAAACTAGAAGTCCTGTCATGAAAAGCGCACAAATAGCACGTTGATCTGCGCGTTAATGTACGCATTAAGGCCATAGTAAACCTATCAAATTCTGTACATATGGCCTGTGCACAAGCAATGTTTCAGCAATGTTTCAGCCAATGGACCTCCGGGTTACTGGCAGAAACATTGCATGTGTTTGCTATGAATAACCAGGACAACCTGCCGTGATTTGGATGCCATTCGATATGGCAATTGCGTGCAATTCCAACGCGCAATTAAGCCTAGATAAGCACACTATTCGTGACAGGACTTTTAATTTTAACTGTATCACAGATACTAGTCTGGAAGGTGCACATTCACCATCCTGACACAAATTATCAATGTCCACTGGATCTATCCAAGTTTTACAAATTTAACATTAGGCCTAAAAAAAGCTAAATATCTGTTTCTCATGGTCCTTTTGGCTCCCGCATGCTCTCTTTTTATAAACAATTTAAACTTGAAAAAATAAAAATTAAATGATTTATGTGCAATATTTACCCAAGTTAATAAAATTGATAAATTTGTCCCTTGAGTGCAAGAACGCTTCACAATGCTTTAGCATTGCAAAGCCTTCTTGCACTCAAGGGACGAAATACATCACCACCTAGGCTATTCTAAAGATTATGAGGCCTAAAACATAAAAACAAACCATGAACTTTTGATGACAAAGAAATAATTACAAAATTAAAAAAAAATAAAATAAACAAGCCAAGACCAATACCTGGTCTGGACCTGCATCGCTGCATCCAATAAATATCGGCAAACAGGAAGTGGCTGAACAGAAGATCTGAAAATTAGATACACGATACAACTCATCATTATGAAGTAGCAGACCAAATATAAAATCATTCCCTTTCATAGAAGCCAAGAAAACTTTGACGGAAGAAGTGTTTCAGATGGACTGATGGACGGACTGACAGAGGGACGGACGGAGTCGAGTGGTTACTAGACCTGCTCTGCTGCTGGCAACGCAGGTAAAAAAAAAATGGCCGCTGACATGCAATTTTACAAAAATTGGCCCGAGAAACAGATGATCTACTTTGTGAAGCCTTATAAATTTAGCATTATGTGAAAAAAGTACAGCTGAGGTTTGATAAAATGGGTTATAAATAAATTAGGAGAATGAATTACATCCAAAAAACTATAATTAAACTCTAATGGACCACAGACCTTTGACTGTGTGACTGGTTGCTAGTGCTTCTGAGAAATTATAGATTTTATTTCTCAAATGAAAAAATATTGTTTTTCATCACATGATCACCATCAAATGGCTCATTTTAGAAATAATCGTTCACATCGCCAATAAACATTAGAAATCAACATTGACATTGTAACACTGGGAGTTGGTTTCGAGAGTAGAATTGAATTAATCTTCTCTTTTTTCCCATTAACCCTTTACCCAACGAATCGGCCACATCCACCCATGTAATATGCAAATTCAGCAGTTGAAAAAATATTATTTTTCAAAAAATTTCAACAAACCCATATCATGTGACCCCTCGTTGGAACGAGCTCGTCGAGCTCGTTCCAACGAGGGGTCACATGATATGGTTTTGTTGAAATTTTTTGAAAAATTTAAAAAAATGATATTTAAAATAATAAATTTTGATATCGTCTGCGTTGGGTAAAGGGTTAAGGTGTCCATCTTGTGTGAATAACCTGATATTTAAAGAAAACTTTTCATAAATAAATAAAAATTTTCATTTTTGTCCTTGAAAACATATCCCATGACCCCTCAATTACAATGAGGGGCAATAAGTTTTGTTTTCAGGGCAAAATATTGGAAAAATAATTGAATTAATCTTCTCTTTTATCCAATTAAGGTGTCTATCTAGTGTGAATAACAGGACGACATTTAAAGAAAGCTTTTAATAAATAAAAATTTTCATTTTTGTCCTTGAAAACATATCCCATGACCCCTCAATTCCAATGAGGGGACATAAGCTTTGTTTTCAGGGTAAATATTGGAAAAATAATTTCTGCGAACAGCGCTGGCCAGTTTTAATCTCTACACTAGGTAAAGGGTTAACCCTTTACCTAACATAAAAAGCAGACGACACTTGAAAAACAAATTCTTGAATAACTAATTTTTTTCATCTCAAAAACATAGGTTATGACCCTTCATTGGAACGAGCTTGACAAGCTCGTTCCAAAGAGGGGTCATAACCTATGTTTTTGAGATAAAAAAATGTAAATTAACAGGCGATTTTTCAGAATAGCGCTGGCCAGTTTTCGCCGTTACGTTGGGTAAAAGGTTAAATTACACACTATGTAAAAAACAAAATCTCAAATTCGTCACGATTTGACATGAAATTTCTCAACCTCATTCACTAAAATCAATCTGTGCCTCGGTATACCTTGGCACAGATCAATTTTAGTGAACTCGGCTCAGACATTTCATATTAAATTGTTCCAAATTTGAGATCCTCTATTTCTAAGAAATGATTAATATTTATTGAGAGAAATCTCTACCCCATTATGTTTTGGTTGTAAAAAAAAAAGGTATAAACCACTCTAAAGGTACCAGAGAAGCTTTGGTTTAACCCTTTACCCAACGCAGACGCTATCAAAATTTATTATTTTAAATATAATTTTTTCAAATTTTTCAAAAAATTTCAACAAAACCATATCATGTGACCCCTCGTTGGAACGAGCTCGACGAGCTCGTTCCAACGAAGGGTCACATGATATGGTTTTGTTGAAATTTTTTGAAAAATAATATTTTTTCAACAACTGAATTTGCATATTACGCGGGCGGATGCGGCCGATTCGTTGGGTAAAGGGTTAAGCTCTACCATAATAGCATAGTAAATCTTCAAGACAGTTTGTATCGGATGTGAACATCATCAGAGGCAATGGGAGTACAATGGCCCATTGGTTAGAGCGCTGGACTTCAAACCAAAAAGTCGATGGGCATTGGACTTCAAATTAGTACTGAAATAGTTAACTGGAAAATCGGTTTGAAACCAGTTAGCCACCTAACCGATTAGAAAAACCGTCAACCGGTTATCTGCAATATTGATATTGGTCGTCATTCCACGTTTAAAATGTAGTAAATCTGCCCCTTCTCCTTTGTGATAGATTACACATCGAAGCCGCATTGTATGTATTGAGAAATAACTGACTTTGGCGTTCAAGTCTTCATTAATGATCGGCAGTTTCCGTGAGTAATATAACAATAACATGAGTTTGAAGAGTATTACAGTTTATTAACGGCTCGGGAGGAATGAATAACAGCCCGTGGGTTTATTACTGGCATGAGATGAAGTTGAGGGCTGTTGATAAGCCAGAGGGCTGTTATTCATTCCTCGAGGGCCGTTAATAAACCGGGACACTCAACAAAATCATGTTATTACTATTATTACCATTACTGGAAGTGGGCGGCAGGCTGTTAATGAAATTTCTTTTCATTAACACCCGCAGCTCGCTTCCATGGCGTCCTGAATTACTGAGTCTTACCACCCCGTTAAACTCCGTTAATATACTAGTGAACGCCCACTAAAGTGGTAATAATGAGTAATCGCAGAAACTATTCTGCAGTGTGTATACAAACAAACGTTGTCGAATACTGGACAACGTTCGTTTGTATACACACTACGGAATAGTGTGAGAATACTGCTGTCCAATTCTTATAGTTTTGATCCCATATTCCGTGAAATAATGGCCATGGATAACCAGATATTATCCGGTTGTAGCTCTTGTTTAGTCGGTTACAAAAATGAGCCAACCATTTCAGCCCTACTTCAAACTGAAAAGTTGATGGTTCAATCATGCCTGCATTGATAACAACAGCCCATATGGGGGCACGGTGGCACTGTTTAGGATGCATACTGCAAAATCATTGATGATACAAGTGCCATCGACAGCTGCTAACTTCACTTGTGCTAGGTTAGAAATTGGAGAGGCGACAGTTGCTCGCCCCTGCCAGATGGTTCTGAAACCTCCCCCCCCCCCCCCATAAAATTGTCTGACACGATGTGACCCTAGTTGTTGAAAGTGTCTCTGAACCTCACTAAACAAACAATCAGAGGCAGTAAGCTGTTTATTAGCCACACCTTTATTGCTGTCCACTTCTCTGGTAGGTGTACTTTTGGTGGGATAAAATGCAGACAGATGTGTAGTTGGCAGGTGTTGGGTTAACAGGTGCAAGGTGTTAACAGGCGCCATCAGTACAGGTTTTTATTACACGCCAATTCTGTGTAATCCCCATTTACATCAACATTAAACCATGTGGAAAATGGAAATCTGTTCTGCAAGCAATAGCTGAAAATTGTAGTAGGCCAGCACTACAGGCACATAGAACACATTGGAACTTATGGGACAAAATAGTAATACAGGGTCCCCTCGCAAATTTGGTTGGCAATAAAATGTATTCGTTTTGTTGATGGTTATCAAGTGAATTGCTGAGTGTCCTTCTGATAATTGTTTTTATAGACGTGAAGGCATGTAATAAACACAAAACGACACACGCACGTGAATGGGTTAATCAATATGGCACAAGTGCCAGTGTGGAAGGATAAACAAGAGACCACACATTCACATGCGTGTGTCATTCTGTATATTTATTTAGAAGTTGGGACACACGCACGTGAATGGGTTAATCAATATGGCACAAGTGCCAGTGTGGAAGGATAAAACAAGAGACTACACATTCACATGTGTGTGTCATTCTGTATATTTATTTAGAAGTTCGGGATGCTGTAAATCAAAGTGAGGGTTTTAAATAAATTCTTAACAGCAAATAAGGGAAGCCAGCATGAATAAATGGTATGCAAACCATGTCAAATATAATATGTGGTAAGATGAAAAGATTTTTCAATCTCTGTATACACTATTCACAATCTTGGAAATAAGTAATCTGTCATCTGCAGAATGAGGTCCCCAAAGGGGAGCTAGAGCTAGAAGTGAGCTAGAATCCCTCAATTTATCCTCTGGGTTCCTTTTTCTGTTTAGGCCTGAGACCTTGATTCAGATCGAGGTTCACAGAGAATAAATTTAGTGATACTACCCAACTGTGTAGGGTAGCATCACTAAATTCAGCCTCTGGGGGATCTCATTCTGCAGATAACAGTCTGCTTATTTCCAGGTTTGCTATTCAGGAACGCAGAGCCGTTACCACTCACAAACTGTGCTTTGATCATGTAACCACAGATCTCCCGTGTTCCCTATATGTACAACTAACTTATTTATGATCAGAAATGTTAAACTGATACTCATTTTCCAACAATTACAGAGCAAAACATGTTTAACCCTTTACCTAACATGAAAAGCAGACGACACTTGCAAAAAAAAATTCTTGAATAACTAATTTTTTGTCATTTTTTGTCTCAAAAACATAGGTTATGACCCCTCATTGGAATGAGCTTGACAAGCTTGTTCCAATGAGGGGTCATAACCTATGTTTTTGAGACAAAAAATGAAAAAAAATAATGAAAATTAAGTGGCGATTTTTGAGAATGTGCTGGCCAGTTTTGGACGTTACGCTGGGTAACAGGCCAACAACAAAGAATGAGTTTTGATATTTGAGTCTCTTATAGGTTGCCTTTGAAACTGTTAAGTATTGCCTTGAAAACCTCATAAAATCAAGTCCTGGCTGCTGCAAGCAGCCATGCTTTTATTTGATGAAGAATTTAATAAATTCTGGCACCGATTTGTCTGTTGTTATTTATTGAGATTTTATGATGCTTTCAATGGCAAGACGTTGTGTCAAGACAGTTTTACTGGCAGATGAAGCCAGAGTACGCAGAGAGAACCACCAATCAGTGGAAAGCAAATGTCAGACTCACCAACAAACTCATTCAACAGAAAAAGAGTTAGGAGTGGTTGAAGGCAACTGCAACATCAATACGCTTTACACCTAAGTACACAGTGCCCCCACCTGGGCAATTGAAAATAAGCACATTGCCCAAGGGCACGACACAGTTATCACTGGTCAGTATCAAGCCATCAACCTTTAGGAGAACGATCAATGCTCTAACATCAGAACGACTGTGCTTCCAAAAATCTGGCTTATTTATTGGGGTTTAATGACACTTTTGATAGCCAGGGTCACCTCATTTCAGACAGTTTTACGGGTGGAAGAAGCTGGAGTACCCGGAGAGAACCACTGAGCAACTGTGAGGCTCCCCAACATACTAACTCCACACAAGTAGGGTTTGCATTGGTTGAAGACAAGTGCACTACCGACATGTAATACGTCTTAGTACACAATGCCACCGTGCATCCACATGGGCAATGGGGGTGGGGGGGTGGTTGAAGTGTCTTGCCAGAGGACACAACGCAGTTGCCACAGGTGGGAGTTGAACCGAAGACCTCTCGATTTACAGCCTGCACCTCTACCTACTGAGCCACCGGGCCCCGGAAAGTCGGGCTTAAAGAAATCATTATTGAGGACTAATCCTATGTTATAATGTGGAATCTTTTATGTTATCAAGAGTCGTAATCCTGGGTAACCAAGTATTTTTGTTCTGGGGCAGCAGCCAGCAAACAGTTAAATGACAAGACGAAAATCTTATCAGTAGGGTAACTCTGACAAAATGAGTCAACATTATGTTGATATATCCTGTTAATTTTGTGTCAAAACTACAAGTTCAGGACATCCTCTTAACTGGTCGAGTGCTAAATTATTTTTGGCCACATATCTTGTACACATGTCTTTGCCTTGTTACATTTTATGGGAGAGTGCCTCTCCCATAAACTGTAGCAAGGCAGACCCTTATGGACTAAATAATATCACTTCAAAGATAATGCAAAGCAAATCCACTGAATATGAGCCTTCAAGTTGTGGTACCTGCACTTCAGAGTAAAGACCAAATATGGACTTCCAGCATTCCACCAGTTAATCTGTGAGCTGTTGTTTATAATCAGTCACTCACATGTACACCTATCATTATTTTCACAGTCATAAGAGGTACCACGGACACATACAAAATTAGCAGAAATAAGATGTGGATTAGTCACAATAAATTATATTTCTGATTTTTGTTTCACTTTTATATAACAGGACTTCACATCCACCCTCCGACCCCTCAAGTTATAAAGATACAGTATTGGGATCACAAACAAAACTGGAAGTTTACTTGATTTGATCATAAATATTGCAAATAAAATATTACAAAATCAAGGTAAAGTCGAGAAAAACAGCATCTCAGATTCAATGTTCTATGGCTGAAAATGTTCTAGGGCTGAAATGGTTGGCTTATTTTTGTAACTGACTAACCGAGAACTATAACTGGATAATATCCGGTTATCCATGGCCATTATTTCACTGAATATCTATCAAAACTATATAAATTTGAAAGCAGTATTCTCAAACTAGTCTGTAGTGTGTATACAGACGAACGTTGTCAAGTACTCGACAATGTTCGTTTGTATACACACTACAGAATAGTTTCTGCGAATACTCATTACTCACGGATACTTCCGATAATTAACAAAGTCTTGAACACAAAAGTCGATTATTTCTCAATATATACAATGTGGCTTCGATGTGAAATCTATCACAACGGCAGATTTACTACGTTTTAAACGTGGAGTGACGATCATTATCGATATTTCGGATAACTGGTTGATGGTTTTTCTAATCAGTTAGGTAGCTAACTGGCTTCAAACCAATTATCCAGTTAACCATTTCAGTACTATAATGTTCTCCCTTTTTTTTTCCCCGATAGGTGAAATTCTGTAATGTAGCATAGAGGAAAGCAGAAAGACAATATCAACCATAACACAACCCAGTCATGAACTGGACCAACTGGCCAAAATTATCTCTGTGCCTATGTAATCACAATACTGTAAACACTATTCCCAAGTTTCGGGAACATTCACAAATCAGAGAGTTGATGGATTATTTCACTCATGATTTTTTAGGCCACCAAATTCCGTTTCAAAAATAATTTACACTTTATGTACGCTATCAGAAAATAACATTTGTAGAAGAATTTCTTGAACAACTTAAAAAAAATTCAATTTTTTAGGCCTTGAAAAAATAATTATTTATGACCCCTGACTGGAATCAGCTTATTCTAATGTGGGTGGGTGGGGGGGGGGGGGGGGGGGGGGGGGGATAAGCAATGTCTTGGAGGCAAAAAAAGTAACTCTGATAAAATTGGAAAGATGATTTTTGTGAAAAGTTGCCAAAGTGAAAAGTTGTAAAGTGTTAACTCTTAACCCGCTGAGTATTTTAAAAATATTTTTCATCAAATCTAGTCATGGCTGCTGTGAAGCAGCCATGTCTAGATTTGATGAAAAATTCATCTAAATTTAACTCAAGAAATTGTTGGTGAAAAAATCCATTCAATTTATAGGGTGCAAATTGGATTAAATATGCCCAAATTATACATATTTCAATGGCAAGAGAAATACGGTCCTGGGTAGGAATAGACGCCAGAAGCATGCAAGGAGTTAATGCTACACTTAGGAAATATATTAAATCCCGAGAAATAATAGAGTGGCCATTGTTAGGGTTAAATTTTCATATTTTCTTTATCTTATCTCAATCATGGCCATTCTTGCGAGTTTATGATGTGATCAAATTGACTAATATAAAGGTGTGGTTGCTATCTTACAACTCTTGACATAATTTCTTGGTATTCTCTCTGAGAGAAGAGTAGAGTCCACTTAAATCGATATCTCCTAATTTAATAACCCTGTTGACTGAATATAACTTCTGAACACAAAACCATTTACCATACCTTTAGAATAAATTTGACCTATTTTTGCATATATGAACAAATCCCTGTTAATTGAATACTCCTGTAATTTACCATTTTAAATATCATTTGTAAAAATATTTTCAAAAAAATTCAATAAAATCATATCATGTGACCCCTCATTTGAGTGAGCACGACAAGCTCATTCCAAAGAAAAGTCACATGATATGGTTTTGTTAAAAAAAAATTTCAGCTGCTGAATTTGCATATTATTTGGGAGGATGTGGTCGATTCGTTGGCTAAAGGGTTAATGACACTTTCAATGGCCAGATTCACCTCGTGTCATACAGTTTTAAGGGTGGGAGAAGCCAGAGTACTGTGAGAGAACCACCAAGCAATGGCAACAACTAACAGACTCCCCAACATACTAACTCCACACAAGCAGGGTTAGCACTCCTGAAGACAAGTGCATCATCAGTGCGCAGTGCACCTTAGTTCATGGTGCCACCATGCCCCTACATAGGCAATCAGGATGAAGTGACTTAAAATGCCCAAGGCCACAGTTACCCCTGGTGGGGATCGAAGCGTGGACCTTTCGGTTTGAAGTCCAATGCCATAACCACTGAGCCACCACACTCCCTGAATAATTTTCATTGCGAAAATTACTATTCAATTAACAGGGGTCCACTGTACTTCCAAGGAAATGATAATAAGTGTTGAATAACCAAAAATGAGAAAAATGGGATGAGTGGAAAAAGTTATTAAGCAACTTATTTCAGCTCTGAAACTAACGATGTGTGAAATGTTTATGAATATATTTACTGTTGTTTAAGGTCATTTTCAGCATCTGTGGCTATATCAAGACTGCAGTGTAAGTATAAAGTCATATTGAGCGAATCATTTGTACCTCGATGCAGCCAACTTTTCATGAATCCAACTCTAGGTATTGGTTAACATGTCGTACTATACCAGTGAAAACAAAACATGTTTACCACAGTAAACAAGCACTGCTTCATTTAATTGACCCATCAATGGGAAAAGAGTATAGGTTAACCCTTAAGGGTCTGGATAATTGTCCTTTAATCACACCTCATAACAACCTATGCACATACAGTGGCTTAACAGTGATTTCTTGTCAAGTCTTGGCTGCCTTAACTCCCTGTACACTGATGTCAAAATATCAAAATTTCAGACAGAAAACAATTCCCACAATGCAACTAGAAATTTAACCAATTCAATCTTATTTGACAGAGCTCATTGAGCTCTGTCAAACGAGATTGAATTGGTTAAATTTCTAGATGCATTATGGGAAAAAACAGCTTCCTGAAATTTTGGTATTTTGACATCAGAGTGAAGGGGGTTAACAGACAGCCAAGACTTGACTAGAAATCACTGCCCATGTAATTTGTTAAGGAGACCCTACTCATGATGGCATGTTAAGGGCACCTGTTCTGAGCTCATAAAAGTTGGAAACTGGCCTTTAAGGGTTAAGGGTTTTTCGGGGTTTAGATAATAACTGTTTAATAATATCAATGCATGTGATCGTAAAAACTGGAATCTGGTAGAAGTTGAGATTTCATCATTAGGAACTGGAATTACAAGTTTTTTACAGATAGGCAAAAGCTTAATTAGAAATCACTGACAAACCATTCAGCTCATGCATTTTACTGCAGTGTTATTGGAATGTTTACAAATTTTCCAAGGCATCAGGTATTCGAAATATTTGATGCCTTCAAAATACGATAATCGACACAACAATAAATATTCCATCTTCAGCAACTCTCTTTTTCTTCAGCTTCACACATACAGTTAAAACTAGAAGTCCTGTCACGAATAGTGCGCATATGTAGGCTTAATTGCGCGTTGGAATTGCGCGAAGTTGCCATATCGAATGGCATCCAAAGCATGGCAGGTTCTCCTGGTTACTCATAGCAAACACATGCAATGTTTCTGCCAATGGACCTCCGGGTTACCCGGAGGTCCATTGGCTGAAACATTGCTTGTGCACAGGCCATATGTACAGAATTTGATAGCATTACTTGGGCCATAACACGCACATTAACGCGCATACCAACGTGCTATTTGTGCGTATTTCATGACAGGACTTCTAGTTTTAACTGTACCATAATACAAATTTGTAAGCATCGTAAGATTCTACAACAAAAACTGAACAAGCCACCAAGTCCGTTAACACATATCATGGAACTTTCTCAATCTCAACATGGTCATTTCCATTTAGAATCTTCTTAATAACATTCCACAGTTCACATAGCCCATGCTGCATAAATTATCTATTCCTCAGTCAGAGAACACTAATATCAACGCAACTTATCATTTGTCACTATAAGTGTTTGTGCGGCGTAATGCTAAATTAGAATGGTGTTACTATTTAAAACATTCTCCAACACATCGCTTGAGCTCTTTGGTAGAAATAAGATTCCAAGGCAAATATTCTATCTTAAATAATGGAATGCGCTAAAGGTGGAAGGTTGCAAGCAATCTGTGAAAGTACTTCCATGAATAAAAATATCATACTTTAACTTCCGCATATACGACTGGGTCTTCTTTTGGCCTCGAATGAACTAGTCTTTTTTCTTCGTTTTTAGGAAGGTCCAAATCAGCATAATGCAAACCATATTCATTAACAAGTTTCTGGTTTTGCTGAAATGGCCAAAAGGTTGTGGAATTACTAAATTTTCAATTAAGTATTCTCAATGGTCAGTATTTTATCAATTTATGTTAGTACCGAGTTCAAATTCATTGGTCATGCACTACTTAAGGGTGGATTAGTCACAAAAATGCTCAGTAATGTCATTTTCCCCCAGACAATAAGATCTGAATTCCATGAAAACAAAATGAACATGAGCAAAGTTTCAGCTGATGGACCGGTAGATTAAACATTTTCCTAACACATATAGGCAAATATTGCCTGAAAATTTTTGAATAAGTGAAAATTTCCATTACTGCCTGAAAAACACAGCTGATGATCCCTCATTGGAATGAGCTCAACGAGCTCATTCCAATGAGGGACCATTAGCTACGTTTTTGACTCATAAACTTAAAAAATAATAAAATTGAAATTGCACATTTTGTGAATATTTATTTATTTATTGGTGTTTAAGGTCACATATTTTTTCACAATGGCTAATCATGACCACAACATGAGTATCAACTCAAGACCAGGGGTGAGCTTTAATAAGCCATGTTGCCCATTTTAGAAAGGGTTTGCACCTCCCAAGCATTGGTGACTGGGTCCTATGTTACCAGCAAAACAGAGACTGTTTTCCACAGTGAAGTTTTTGTGAATAATGCTGGCCAATTTTAGCAAAAGGGTTAAACTTGGAGGTCCATTAACTGAAACTTCAACTCTTCTTCTTATTCATTTTTAGAGAACTCAAGACATCATCTGGTTTCAACTCCATTCCAAGGCTAGTTTTTGAAGCAAATCACTCTTCCTGCGCTGTATATCAATTCAAGTAATGTTTTTGAAACGAGGCAAATAAGATAAAAATATTATAGGCAAACATTATTTTATGATCAACATTTTTTCTTCCTGAAATTAAATGGCAGCTATATACTGTAAATACATTCCATTTAATTATAAAAACTTATCTGTTGTTGGGAAAGGACAATTCTTTCTCCCCCCACTGCATGTGTAACATACGTCTGTCCAGGGTGAGATAGTAGGGAGAGACAGATGTATCCCACCCCACCCACGTGACGTTATACATTTATAACGTTATTATGACACTATGCATAGTTTTTGGCTACCAACTAATTCATATTGACGTCATCAGAATGCCGTGTGTTCAAAGTTTGATGCTCTAAAACTCTTTAAACCCCAAGATGCCACCGTTCCTAATTGATTTTGTGGTATATACCTTTGGTATATACATAACTTTTGCATGGTCTTTCCGATGGTGTCATTAGTTTTTCAAAACAACGAATACCAAATGAGTTGATTATATCAGCACGTGACCGCTGATTACCTCTGGCTAATGTAACCGCTGTATGGTGGGGGGAGAAAAATAATCGCTGATGGGTACGAATGTGGGATGGGAAAATCTCACCCTCGGGACAAGATATTTGGTCCAGACACTCGGCAAGCCTCGTGTCTGGACCAAATATCTTGTCCCGAGGGTGAGATTTTCCTATCCCACACCGGTACCCATCAGGGATTATAATAGTCTCAGAAAGAGATCAAAGAAGACAAAAAATAAAGGTGAAAATGCCGCTCAGGATCACCGATCCAATGTCGAGTTGTGACAACAGTTCCTCGCACCAAGGCCAACACACCTATGAAGTTTCATGACTCCAGGTTGAACCACTATCAAGTTCTCATCCGGAAACCAATTGTTGCGATATACTATGTTCAAGGTCACTGTGACCTTGACCTTTGACCTGGTGAGTCCAACATCAATAGGGTTCTTCCTCGCACCAAGGCCAACACGCCTGTAAAGTTTCATGACTCTAGGTTGAACCACTATCAAGTTATCATCCGGAAACCAATTGTTGCGATATACTATGTTCAAGGTCACTGGGACATTGACCTTTGACCTGGTGAGTCCAATATCAATAGAGTTCTTCCTCGCACCAAGGCCAACACACCTATGATGTTTCATGACTCTAGGTTGAACCACTATCAAGTTATCATCCGGAAACCAATTGTTGCGATATACTATGTTAAAGGTCACTGTGACCTTGACCTTTGATCTGGTGAGTCCAAGATCAATAGAGTTCTTCCTCGCACCAAGGCCAACCCACCTATGAAGTTTCATGAATGTAGGCTGAACTACTATCAAGTTATCATCCGGAAAGGAATTGTTGCGATTTACTATGTTCAAGGTCATGTTGACCTTGACCTTTGACGTAGCGAGTCCAAAATCAATAGGGTTCTTCCCCTCACCAAGGCCAATCTACCTATGAAGTTTCATGAATGTGAGTTGAACCATTATCAAGTTATCATCCGGAAACCAATTGTTTAAGATTTACTATGTTCAAGGTCACTGTGACCTTGACCTTCGACGTAACATGTCCAAAATCAATAGGGTTCTTCCTCCCCCCAAGACCAACCTACGTATGAAGTTTAATGAATGTGAGTTGAACCACTATCAAGTTATCATCCGGAAACCAATTGTTTACGCCCGCCCGCCTGCCCGCCATTCACCAAACTATAAGTCGAGTTTGACTTCGTCACAACTCGACTAAAAGTCATTTAAAACTGCAGTTCATGTTGAGACAATCAATACCAGTAACCTGTATTGAAATGGTAAACACAAGAACGGTAACAACGTTTTGGTGTTAGGATTATTTGGAATGATATACTGGTCATATCACAATTGTATTTATAACCAAATGCAGGCCTGGCATTTTCAGGAGAGTGATTTATTCGCTCGCCTAAAAAAATTGAGTAGGGTGAAAAATAGCCCTCCTGGCCTTAGAAAATAATGATTAACCCCCCCGCACACTGATGTCGAAATATCTAAAGTTCAGGGTGCAAATATTTCCCATAATGCAACAAGAAATTTAACCAATTCAATCTTGTTTGACAGAGCTCAATGAGCTCTGTCAAATAAGATTGAATTGGTTAAATTCTCAGTTGCATTATGGGAAAAATGGCTACTTCAAATCTGGATATTTTGACATCAGTGTGCAGGGGGTTAAACACAACAGCCTATTCCTAAAACCTACAGGTTTTCAGATCTCTGCTATGTTAGTGGTCTCTTGCCAGGGCCCTGAGGTGTGGGAGGGGGAGTGGAGCTGTCTCACAGAGACTACCTTGTTAGAAGCACCAAATAAAATGTACAAAGCCCACTAGGCAGAATTCATTAATAGTAAAACTTCATTTTGCCACTTTTAGCTTTTGTAAGATTGAAGAGAGTTAATTGCTCCCCAAGGCCATGCGGGGAGAGTGATTTTTAGCCCTCCTGCATTTTTAAGAATGCCAGGTCTGTTAATACATGACTCACATTCTAAGTTTATATTTCAATGGATAGAGAGAAGATCAATTTGAACAATATTCATCTCACTGTGATTTCACAAGCCAAATATTGCTGAAATGAATCTCCTCTGAACATGTAATATCTCAGTTTTCTCAGGCTTTTGCAGGAAGGCTCCAATATTCAAGGAATTCTCCGGACCATGGCAAGAGATTTCTCAATTACAGGCTTTTAAAGAAATTCAGTGATTGAAACGGAGTCAAGGGGCCCTATCATCACGTCTATCTTCACTCGCACAGATAAATCCTCTTTTCCTAGATCAGATCATGATCTGGTCACAACACACAATAGTGGGTTGAGATTTCCTACATAAAACATTGCATAAGGCCCCACAAAGTAGATAGTCTGTTTCTCAGGCCATTTTTTGTAAAATTGCATGTGAGCGGGCATCTTTTTATTTTATTTATTATTTTTGTGTACTTATTTCTTTGCCATCAAATGTTCATGTTTTTGGTTTGTTTTTAGGCCTCATAATCTACAGAATAGCATGGGCGGTGGTGCATTGCATCTCTTCAGTGCAGGAAGCAAGCCAGAAAATAAGCAGACTGTCTTCTGCAAAATGAGGTCCCCAGGGGGTGAATTTAGTGATGCTACCCTGCATAGCAGGGTAGCATCACTAAATTTACCCTCTGTGAACCTCAATCTGAATCAGGGTCTCAAATCTATACAGAAAGAGGTGCCCAGAGGATAAATTGGCCCACTGTATGGGATAGCATCATCAAATTCACCCTCTGGGGATCTCATTCTGCAAATGTCAGACTACTTATTTTCAGGCCTGGCAGGAAGGCCTTGCAATGCTAAAGCATTGCAAAGCCTCATTGTATTCAAGAGGCAAATTTATCAATTTTATTAACTTGGTTAAAATAAACCATTTATTTTTTATTTTAAGTTTGCACTGGTTATAAAAAGAGAGCATGCGACATGCCAAAGGACCATGCAGAAACAGATTTTTAACTTTTTTTAGGCCTAATCAAGACAGACATTTTGCGAATAATAGGCTAAACATTGCTTGCATTTAGACAAGTACTGAACTTTTTTCGTATTTCTTAATTTGGGTTAAAAAAAATTTCTCTCATACAACATTAAATTCTTTCCTTCCAATTATTGCAGCATTCTTATCCATATTGAATATCTGTTAATTTTGACAAGTTATTTTTCAAAAGGTGAAGGTAAATCTCTTTTCTTCTTACCATGACAGCATTTATCTTCAAGCAACAAGTGCCACATGTCCCTCTCTTTGTTGTCTGTTCACAAAATTATATGGAGTATAAGTACAAGCAACTTTCTTTTTGATAACTCTACCTCAGTACCATTTATCTGTTTCGGTAGCAACACCATTTGCATCAAGAAGTTATTTTAATATATATTCACAACCTGCCTAGATTCATATTTTTTTTCCTTGGTAGGCTGGGTGGGGTGAGGGAATCAGAGACTACACCCCCACCATTCAGGAGATCTAGTTCCCCTGGCCCTCCAACCCAGAAATGGGAAATCAGCCTTTATTTTTGGCTTTTTTAGCATTGCAGATGGCACCTTGTTGCAGTCAAAGTTAATTGTTAAGTTGCTCTCATTTACAGTTAAGATCCCATTTGGCGTTAAAATATTTAATTTCTCACACACAAAAATTCATTTGGCTCCAAAAAAATCCATTTGGGAGCAAAAATCTCAAGCCATCGTGAACACTGGTCCTGCGGCCAATAAATAAAACTTATCACACATGTACATGCATACTCGGTACGTGAACATTGGTCCTACGGCCAATAAATAAAACTTCTCACACAGTTACAGACATACTCGGTTCATAAACACTGGTCCTATGACCAATAAATAAAACTTATCACACATGTACAGGCATACTCGGTACATGAACACTTGTCCTACAGACAATAAATAAAACTTATCACACATGTACAGGCATATTCGTTACGTGAACACTTGTCCTACGGACAATAAATGAAACTTATCACACATGAACAGGAATATTTGTTACGTGAACACTTGTCCTACGGACAATAAATAAAACTTATCACACATGTCCAGGCATACTCGGTACATGAACACTTGTCCTACAGACAATAAATAAAACTTATCACTCATGTACAGGCATATTCGTTACGTGAACACTTGTCCTACAGACAATAAATAAAAATTATCACACATGTACAGGCATACTCGGTTAGTGAACATTGGTCCTATGGTCAATAAATAAAACTTATCACACATGTACAGGCATACTCAGTACGTGAACATGATGTATTAAATATTTTATCTATTGACTAAAGTGAATTTTTTTTATTTGATTGGTTGATAGATACATGGTATGAGACCATATTCATTGAAACCCACGATACGTCCGCCCAGCCACTGATAAATTTCCCATACCCAGTGGAAGCCTCGTTCCGAAATCTACAAATTGTCCATACACCGTATAATTTGTTTATACTAGTCATATCGGCATATTTTCACAAAAGCTCTTTTGCACAAAAATTCCACAGAAACCTGTATGGCTCAACAATGGAAGATAAAAGATCTCATGCTGTGTGTGTTCACACATGAAATAGATTGTACTTCTAAAACGGAAAGTCAATAGATAAATTCGTTACCCCGTGTCTGATCACATGGTACGGGTTTTTACCTACCCGAAGCCAGCCGTATCCCATGAGGCCGGCCTCATGGGATACAGCTGGCTTCGGGTAGGTAAAAACCTGTACCACGTGATCAGACACGGGGTAACTAATAATACTCATTAGAGAATTAAGTAAAAGTTCTTCATCAGGCACGTAGCCAGGATTCTGGGGGTGGGGCTAGCCACTAACCAGTTGGGGTGGGGGTAAAGATGATATTTAAAAGGCCATTGTGTGGGATTTAAGGCGCCTTCCATAGTCCTAACTAGGACCTCTTGGTCATTGCCCTTCCTTTCAGTGAAGTGGGAAGATGGGACAACCACCGGAGGGTCCTAGAAAGGAAAAAACACCCATCCCCAAGAAAACTTTAGTCCTCTAAGAGTGAATCTGAGGCATTTGCTGCATGTGTAGCTCCTATATTGGAGAAAATTTGGGTGCTCTATGTTGCGAAAAAGCTGCAGTGGACCAATGTTGGGGAGGGGGCGGACAGTACAAATTTTAGTACCTCCCCCCCATCCAGCACTGTTGCTATGCAACAATTCTGTTTTTCCAATATTTATTTATTGACGTTTAAGGTCACATATTTATGCACAATGGCTAATCATGACCATGACAGTTTTACGTGTGGAGGAAGCCGGAGTACCTGGAGAGAACCCCGAGCAACGACGAGCAGCTGCCAGCTCCCCAACATCGTAACTCCGCACTGCAGCACAGGCAGGGTTAGATTGGTTGAAGACATGGGTACCATCGATGTGCAGTACGCCTTAGTACACGGCGTTATCGTGCCCCCACGCTGGCAATGGAGATGAAGTATCTTGCCCAAGGACACAACGCGGTTGCCGCAGGTGGGATTCGAACCGAGGACCTCTCGGCTTGCAGTCTGCACCTCTACCTACTGAGCCACCACGCTCCCCCTGTATTTCCAATGCCTACTGAATCTGTTCTTCCATATATTATTACAATGTATGACCTACATCAATTTGTGTAAACATTACACAGAGTGTTAAAGATGTACTACACATCTATCAAACATGTTATCTTATCAGTGAATCTGTTTAGAAGTTGAGGTATAATGAAACAATATTGAAGCAATAAATATTTTTGTTGCCGTCCATTTAATGTCATCAATATTTGAAATTCAGCAGAACTCTTTTTTGCCAATACAATGTCATGTTCATTTTTTTTACATAGATGGCAAATATGGAGGCATGCACAAATTGGACAAACAGTTGTTTTGTTTACCTTAAAAAAAGCTTATTCAATTATTTATTTATTTATTTACATTTATTTCATTTATTTATTACTTTCCAAAGTATGATTTACTGGAATTTCCAGATTTGATTATAAACGATAACTTCAGAAGTGAATTATGCAATCAACAATTGTGTCATGTATCCATGTGCACAAAAGAAGATGCTTTGCAGTGGGTGTAATGGGGACTTCACAATTTTGTTTTTTTTAATCCAACATGAAAAGCCAACGACACTTGCAAAAAAAATTCTTGAATAACTAACTTTTTTCATTTTTTGTCTCAAAAACATAGGTTATGACCCCCTCATTGGAACGAGCTCCACGAGCTCGTTCCAATGAAGAGTCATAACCTATGTTTTAGATACAAAAAAATTGGCAATTTTTTTAGAATAGCGCTGGCCAGTTTTGGCCATTGCATTAGGTAAAGGGTTAAATAATATAATTATCGTTAATAATGAAAAGTAATAAACAGATTAATCGCTTAACTGAACTGGTTATGTGAAATAATTCATTCAAGGCGAGGGACTATATTGTAAAACACTATTCGCGCACTCGTGTTTGTACAACGTCCCTCACCTCTCATGAATTATTATTATACCAGTCCAGTCAAGCGATTACTCTCTATTTATTTATTGGTGTTTCAGGTTACTTTCAGCATCTATGGCGATCTCATGACTACAACAGAGGTATAAAGTCAAGTTTAGCCAACCATTTCTACTTATGCTGCCCACTTTAGTGGAAATCCAACCCACAAATTGGTTACCAGATCCTATCTTATTACATGCCTGTTCTATGAAATCCCCATCTACAGCAACACTAAAACATGCAAAAAATGAAAGTCTGTTCTGCACATTTGTGCAGAACTGAAATTGTTAACAGACTATTTTTAAACAGAAGCGAAATTTCACAGGAATTTTGCACCGCAAATACAGTTTGAATCGCTAGCAATAGCTACATTGGAACTCATGGGATGAAATAGTAACTCGGGTTCCCTTCACAAATTTGGTTGGCGATAAAATGTGTTTTGGGGTTTTTTGTTGATTGTTGTCAAATGAATTGCTGAGTGTCCTTCTAGTAATTGTTTTTACAGACATGAAGGCATGTAATAAACACAGAACGACATGCAAGTGTGAATGGGTTAATCGATATGGCTACTATAAACATGCACTGCCCCACTTTCTATGGTTCCCAAAGGAGCTCAAACAAAATAGATTTTTTGTCTACGTAGATAATTAAACTGCAGACAAATAGCAAGAATGTTCACTGGAGATATTCAACTGTTAACTCATCCGGGGATGATAATTTCTTTATTAGATACGGATTTCATTGGCAGCTATGGCTACAAACTTGGCTGATATGGAACAGATCCCCTGATATCATGCCTGGTAACACCAATTTCCCGATTGCATTCAATGAATAACTGTGAATTATTTCGAAGTGAACAAATTTGTTTTTGTTACACCTAGTAATGCATCAAGGGGGACAATTCTAGCTTGGTTCATATCAGCTGGAATTGGCATCATATCAGCCCTGTTTGAAGCCACATCTGCTGAGCTTGATAATGGGCAATTCAGGAAAGAAAATCTTATTTAACATATACAAGCCTGAAAATAACATTTGCAGAATGAGGTCCCCAGAGGGTGAATTTGATGATGCTATCCCAAACACATACAGTGTGCCAATTTATCCTTTGGTACCTCTTTCTGTTTTGGTTTGTGACCTTGATTCAGACTGAGGTTCACAGAGGGTAAATTTAGTAGTTCTACCGTTCTGTGGGACCTAATTTTGCAGATGACAGTTTGCTTATTTTCTGGCTTGAACATATAAACTGTTGAAAAGGGCTTCCTGAATCAGTTATAACAGCACTGTTATGAACAACACAGCATACTGGCTTAACGACAGAAACCCATGAAATAAACAGAAGAATTCTGGGCTTCCCATCTCAGTATTTGCACTAACAATGGTCAATGGAAGGAGGGGGGGAGTTGTGGCAACTGGTTCTCAGCAGATCACCGAAGTTAAGCAACGTCAAGCACGGTTAATCCTCGGATGGGTGACTGACTGAGCGATCGATTCAGACTCCCATGTTGTGTCCTTGGGCAAGGCACTTAACCCTCGATTTTCCACATGGAGGCACGATGTCGCCGTGTATTAAGGTGTACTGCACGTCCATTGTGCGCATGTCTTCAACCAATCTAACCCTACTTGTGCTGCAGTGAGGAGTTACGATGTTGGGGAGCTGGCAGCTGCTCGGTGGTTCTCTCCGGGTACTCCGACTTCCCCCACCCGTAAAACGGTCACGGTCATGATTAGCCATTGTGCATAAGTATGTGACCTTAAAAACCAATAAATAATAATATAACAATGGTAAATCTATCAGAAATAACAGGATGGCACCCAGTGCCAAATCACACATTAATTAACCGTAGTATTGGTCAATACCGCGGTTAATTAATGTGTGATTCAGCCGAGGTAGTCTACAGGCAATGACAGCGGAGAAACATATTGAATCTCAAATCTCATTCTTAGTAATTTTTTTCATCACAGAACTTGTCAATTAAATTTTATTTTGGAGCTCTCTCGAGGTCATTCCAAATCATATTTACTACAGCTGTTTTTATAACAGATTATAACAATGGGAACTAGGTGGAGAAATTGATCTCCTTTAAACAGCAGCAATGAAACTTTCAATGAAATTAACTGACAAAACTGATGAAATAACGAAATTCAATATTATAAAATTGAGTTTGTTTACCCTTCACCCAACAGAATAGAAGATGACACATGCAAAGAAAATCTTGAATAGCTAAAAAAAAGTTGCTGTCTCAAAAACATAGCTAAAGATCGACCATTAGAATCAACTCATTCCAACGAGGGTTTAAAAGCTATGCTTTTGAGACAATGAAAGTGTAAATGACACTGCAGCCCAACTTGACCAAGAAAGAACTGAACTAAATAGAAAGCCCCAGTAATGCCAAACCATTCAATGAAGTTTCTCCAGACAAAATTCAAAAAAAGTTGACATCTTCCATTTAGATATGACACCAAAGTTACATATGAAATTTGAAAAATATCGGGTGAGAGATGCAGCCTGTAGGGTGTGCCAATGAAATTGTTGACAATTTATATGCCAAATCTAAGATGGCCACTGGTCAGGAAGCCATGTTTTTTTGTGGACAGATGGGCAGATGGATGGTAAGATGGATGGACAGATGTATGGATGTACATACAGATCGCAACCATCCCAATAGCTCATACTTGGAGTTGTCAAGTTAACCCCTACCCCAAAAATCGTCCACATCCGTCTACGTAATATGCAAATTTAGCAATTGAAAAAATACTATTTTTCAAACAATTTCAACAAACTCATCGAGCTCATTCCAAAAAGGGGTCATATGATATGGTTTTGTTGAAATTTCTTGAAAAATTTAAAAAAATGATATTTAAAATAATAATTTTGATATCATTTGCGTTGGGTAAAGGGTTAAGCTAAAAATAAATAAAAATTTGAAGGGTGATTTCTGTGAATGCTGCTAGTGTTTATCATTTGAACTGGGGATACAGTAAGCCTGCCATGGACGCAGGGTAGCATCACTAAATTTACCCTCTGTGAACCTCAATCTGAATCAGGGTCTCAAAAAATAAACAGAAAGAGGTACCCAGAGGATAAGTTGGCCCACTGTATTGGATAGCATTATCAAATTCACCCTCTGGGGACCTCATTCTGCAAATGTCAGATTGCTTATTTTCAGGCGTGTTAATCATCAAAAATTTAATTAATGAAGCACAACTCTGAGCTTCATTAATTAAAATATTGCTGATCATAATTCTTATTACCTGATAAAAGCATGCATTCTCCAATAAAATTGTAATAAAACAATTACTATGAACATTACCTTGTCAACTAAAGCTCCCCCTACTGGTAGCATGGTATCTTTGAAAAAAAACATTCATGTTACAAATCATCTTCGTAAAATAGTTTAGCACTCTACAAGTTAACACAAGTTTTTCATTTAACCCTTTACGCAACGCAGACGATATCAAAATTTATTATTTTTTAAAATTTTTCAAAAAATTTCTACAAAACCATATCATGTGACCCCTCACTGGAACGAGCTGATTCCAAAGAGGGGTCACATGACATGGTTTTGTTGAAATTTTTTAAAATTTAATATTTTTTCAGCTACTGAATTTGCATATTACGTTGGCGGATGTGGCCGATTCATTGGGTAAAGGGTTAACAGGGATCTTGTCACTTTCCTGTATTCGTAAGATAATTTTAGCTTTTATTCTATTATATCTTGTTTAACAGAGCTCATATAGCTCTGCTGAACACAATACAGTAGAACCCTGTTAATTGAATAGCCACTTCGTGAGTGAAAATTATTCATTAAAAAGGAGTATTCAATTAAGAGGGATATGTCACTGTGCTGTATTCTAGAGATAAACTGAGCATTTATTCTATTATATCTTGTTTGACAGAACTCCATGAGCTCTGTCAAACAAGATATAATAGATTAAATGCCTGTATTCGATGTACTGAGGCCAAATAGGTCTATAAACAAAGGAAACTGCGGAGAGTCAGGGCAATTTCTCGACAGGTTGCAAGATTTTTTATTCAATTAACAGGAGTTTACTCTATAATCTATATTCAATTAACAGGTCAAATTTGTACTGGAGGTATGGTAAATGATATGTATTGGGAAATTATATTCAATTAACAGGGTTATTCAGTTAAGAGATATCCAATTAAGTGGGCTTCAGTGTATAATTGACTAAATATCTGTATTAGATGTACTGAGGTCAGAGAGGTCTTCGAAGATACAGAATTCAGTGAATGGCTGCGTAACTCTTCAATAGATAACAAGATATTTTATGCCATTAACCTTTTAACCCTTTACCTAACCTGAATAGCAGACGACACTTGCAAAAATAATTCTTGAATAACTAATTTTTTTCATTTTTTGTCTCAAAAACATAGGTTATGACCCCTCGTTGGGTCGAGCTCGACGAGCTCGTTCCAATGAGGGGTCATAACCTATGTTTTTGAGACAAAAAATGAAAAAAATAATGAAAATTAATTGGCGATTTTTGAGAATAGCACTGGCCGGTTTTCGTTAGGTAAAGGGTTAAACCCTGACAGTATCTACCATGGCAGTTCAATAGCAGCAACTGCAAGAGTCCATATTCATTATTTGGGGGTAAACCAATTCATATTTTCAACATGCACCTCAAAGGCCTCCATGCCTACTGTGGCATGATTAGATTTTTAATCAAGACCTTACTGCTTCCTGCAGCAACCATATCACTTGGAAAAGTAATAACTCATACACACTAACTACAACTGGAGCAGAAGACAGCACTGTCAACAATGCAATGTCCTGGAGACTCAGAAAGTGTAAACGCCTCACTAATGGCTACGTAAAACTTGTGCAAAAGAAGAACTCCAAAATACTGAAGTTGTGTTTTGCGCTGCAGAATACAACTGCAGTAATGTGATCACCAAAGCATTCAGAGAATTTTGACCAGGTCTCGATCCAGCCAGAATATGGACAGTCAAAATATCTGTCTGGTTTTCTGCTCAAAACACTGTAGAACATCACGTAAAAGGAACATGAAAACATTGTAGAGCTGGGCGGTTTTTGATTTTTCCGATTTGGTTTGAGGAAAAAACTTGTGCTTCAGTTTTTCTATGTGTTAAGAACAAATAAGTAACAATACTTCGATCTATAGAGATTATTACCACTATGTGGATGTACAAAATATGTATCCGAGTCGAGCTCTGGGTTCTAAGGGTAGATCACGACTCGACGGAGCTCGACTCAGATACATATTTTGTACATCCACATAATGGTAATAATCATTTTATCTTACAATATACTGGGGATAAGTCAAGAATGTAGACGCATATATAACAAACTATTTATTTGTACGGATGAACAAAAAGAAAAAAAATGGAACTCACTTGAAAGGAACATGCTTGTATTTGACCCCCTGATACAAACATCTGTATCAGAGGGTCGGATACACGACAGTTGCAGAGTTAATACAGACAAAATACATGTTGATTTTAAGATAAAACTCTGTATCTTGGAGAAAAACTGCATTAGTTTGTATGCTACATGTACCACTCGCCACGAAAAAGCCCAGCCTGTAAGTATCGCCACGAGATCCAGCCCAACTTCCCTTTAATCATTTTTAGGGGTTCTAGGGGTCTGTTACTAAATCTATTCAGTCAGGAAAAATACATAAATTACGGTAACAAATGAATAAACACAGGATATCTACAGTGTTTTAGTGGATATCGGGAATTATCTCATGAGTGTGGACCTAACAGTTTTATGTTTTGCGTCCATACAAATGATATAATTCCCGATTTTCACTAAAAGAGTGTAGATTGTCTTTTTATTATATGCTACGCGATATTTTAATGCACAATATTCAGCCCAATTCGACTGCAACTGGTTTGAAGACAATAACAAAAAGCTGCTGATAGTTTCTTCAAAATGACGTTCATGGCGACGTCACGCACCGAAGTGTAACGTCATTTAGGCTACAGAAAAAATTCATCGTGTGGACCTTAAATTATTAAGGTCATACCCACAGTTGGTCAACACATACTTGGTGTTTAATTGTATGGGCGAAGGCGAATATTGGCTGAAGGACTTGAGAAGATGAGTGTCTGCTTTCAACGGTGTGCATAAAGGCAAAAACTTTCCATTTTTAGCATTTATCTCACAGAACAGTCTGAACAGACTTCGACGAAAATCAATTTCGTCGGTATGAACATTTCATCAAGAGAGCAATTCAAAGGAAACAGGAAATATTTAAATTATATATTAATACAGTGGTGTAGATACAGGAGATGCCCCCCCTCCCCCCCCCCCCCAAAAGAAAAAAAAAAAAATGGGTAATCTTTGGCTCTTCGTTAAATGTCTGATGAGGGCTTTTCTACGTCATGATTTGTTGTACTGGTAAACATATCCAGCATTTTATGTGTTGAGGGGTTAACGCAAAATGAGATGCAATCGGGGCTTATTCCTCCACATACCCCACCCCTTCATTGGTTGAAGGATTAACGCAATGTCGGATGCGATCGGGGCCCATCAGAAGTCCCTTTCCTGGTCAAATTACATCTATATAGACCTGTGCCAATTTTTGTTTCGATCGGTCGAGGCACGAGAGTCAGGTGCCTAGGGAGAGAGAGAGAAAGAGAGGGAGAGAGAGATTCACTTTTATTCACATTTATAGTCCAATTGCAAACCTTACAAAAATGCTAATTGTCATTCAATTTTCATGATTGTCGTGGAAGATAATTGTTAGAAAAACACACCTCCCAACTGGAAGATTAACTTAATTGACGATAATAATATGCACAGACAATTGGAAGAAAATTAAACACCAATCGACTATAAGGTAATAGATGAAAGAAAATAATTCTTCATGATCTCACACCTGTCACTGCCGGGTAAGTCTAAATTAAATGACTATCAAGTTTTCAGGTGTGTCGATGTTGACCATAAAATTTCCGACAGAAATCAGTTGATGCGAGCTGGTGGATTGAGAGAGAGATGTATTAGAGCTTTTTACTTGGATTTTTTTTAAATGAACATCATTTGTGATCTTCTTGATTCAGTCTATCACTGGTCATTGTTTGCCGTTTTTCTTCCGAGCGGGTAAATGTACTACGCTTCAAGTATAAAATCCGGCTGGACTCTCAATTTACAATGAAATCCTTTCTCGCCTGACCAGAGTGGCACCTCACCAGTGATGTAACTTTGCCACACGAAAAATAATCTAAAGGTGGAGAGTGGCATTATTAATAAGGAAAGGCAAGAGTTAATGCGATGAAGGCTATGGTTTTCACCCTGATAATTTGCAGAGCTTAGGCCTGGATGCAAGGCCTTTTAGTTTTTTCCAGTACTCTATTTCCCAATATTGACACGCTGAAACCGGGTGTCGGGGTTGGAAGGAAGGGGGGGGGGGGTGTCATTCACCCCAGTTCTCGTACAAATACGATTGCAGACTTCCAGAAACCACTGGTGCCTGCTTTCAACAAAGTACAGTCAATGAATATATGTTTCCTGTTCTGTGTTTCACAGCCGTTATTTAGACGTAAAATTTGTGTATATTTCATTCATATTCGTGGAATATCTGACGAAGGAATTTCAAAGTAAACTGATTTCCATTACTATTATAGCACCTTAAACGGATCAAACAAAAGCAAAAACTCCGCTTCTATAGTTCTTATCCCATTAACTGCCTTCGTCCATACAATTAAACACCAAGTACAAGTTGACCAGCCATGGGTACGAGTTGTCCAACCTTGGGTACGAGTTGTCCAATTGTGGGTACGAGTTGTCCAGCTGAAATTGAGTACGAGTCATCCAATTTTGGGTACGACTTGACTGGTACGAGTTGTCGTGGGTACAAGTTGTCTGGAAACCCCACATCTCCACGTAGACACAGGTACACATTTTATTTTATTTCGTACATTTATTTTTATGGCAGTTTCTGTGTCTTGTGTTGCATTTATTCAGATGTTAGGATCGGATGTACCCTCGCAGAGTATTGTGGGATTGAAGGGAATTCCCCCATAAGTTGACAAGCGTGCTTTCGAAGTCTCGTAAATGTGTTTGTTTTTTTGGTTGTTTAATCTTGGGATTTTCTCAGTTTTCATGCGCATTTAATCATTTAGGTGGATGTTAATTCGAATCAGACAAAAACAGTTTGTATTATTATTTTATCTGTTATTTGCTGCTTCTATTGTAAACACACTTTCGTGAATGAGACGTGAATGGAAAAATTAATCTCGCAAAATTTCGTTGCCCAAACCTTCCAACACTGAGATTTCGGGAGCCAAGACAGAAAAAAAAGTCGGGGCCGAAAAAAAAATCCCTGAGAAGGGCCCTCTCGGGGCCGGGGTCGATCGGCCCCGACTCAAGACAAGCCCTGATTAGTGTGCGTATTGACCACACGCTCTTATGTAACTTGCTAACTTTCTTTTATGCGAGTGGCACGTCGCTCCACGTTGCAAACGCACAACAGCAACAGAAAATTGCATCATGGGTATAACATCGACTTTCGCAATGTTTTAAAAATTGCTTCGGTTCGATTTTCGGTGTTCTTGAACACCGAAAATCGCACCGAAAAAACCGACACCGAGACAGCTCTATTATTGATATGCTTTAACCCTTTACCCAACATAACGGCCAAAACCGGCCAGCGCTATTCTCAAAAATCGCCAATTAATTTTCAAAATATTTTCATTTTTTGTCTCAAAAACATAGGTTATGACCCCTCGTTGGAACGAGCTCGTCGAGCTCGTTCCAACGAGGGGTCATAACCAATGTTTTTGAAACAAAAAATGAAAAAAATTAGTTATTCAAGAATTTTTTTTGCAAGTGTCGTCTGTTTTCATGTTAGGTAAAGGGTTAAAATAAATTAAAAGGTTAAATATGAATTGTGAAATCAAATGTTAGGTCCCTCAAAGCAGATCTTGATTCTCAGGCCATTTTTTTTGTAACATTGCATGAATACAAAATTTTTAATTCTTCAGCAAAATGGCCAATTCTGGCTCTGATAGAGAGCCCAAATATTAACCCAGGCTCTTGATTTGAACACAGTTAAATCTGACTTCCCTAGAGATGCTGTGTACCGAATATGAAAGCATTCTGACTGTTGGATCTGAAGAAGAGAAATTGTGAAGAAATTTCTTCGAATTGCACTAAGTTCAAATTTGGGCTACCATAGCAAGCCCAAATATTAACCTATGGATCCGATTTGAACAAACTTGAATCTGACCCCCCTAGAGATGTTGTATACCAAATGTGAAAGCATTCTGACAAGTGAATCTGAAGAAGAAGATTTTTGAAGAAATTCCCTCATATTGTACTAAGTTAAATTTCATGTTCCCATATGGAGCCCAAATATTAACCTAGGCACTCGAATTGAACAACCTGGAATCTGACCCCCCTAGAGATGTTGTATACCAAATATAAAAGCATTCCGACTGGTGGATCAGAAGAAGAAGATTTTTAAAGAAATTTCCTCTTTTTATTGCACTAAGTAAAAATTTGGGCTACCATAGTGAGCCCAAATATATACCTAGGAATCTGATTTGAACAAACTTGAATCTGACCCCCATAGAGATGTTGCATACCAAATATCAAAGCATTCTGACTGATGGATCTGAAGAAGAAGATTTTTTAAATTACCCTCCATATTGAACAAAGATAAAATTTGGGCTTCCGTAGGAAGCCCAAATATTAACCTAGGGACTTGGGTTGAACAATCTAGAATCTGACCCTCATAAAAATGATGTATACCAAATATTAAAAGATTCTGACTGGTGGTTCTGAAGAAGAAGATTTTTAAAGAATATTCCCCATATTACCCTATGTTAAAACTTCGGGCTCCTGTAGAGAGCCCAAATATGAACCAATGAGCTTTATTTCAACAAACTTTTATTTGACCCCCCTATGAATGATGTATACCAAATATCAAAAGATTCTGATGATTAGTTCTGGAGAAAAGATTTTTAAAAATTTTTGCAAATATGCTGACTCAGCATTTTTTCGATGCCCATTACAGAACACCCTAACACAACCGATGGCAATTTTTTTTTACCATTCAATTCTAATGGTCATAAGGATACTTCATACCAAATAAAAGCTCTCTGTTCCGTGGGGTTTGGGAAATATGGGCTTTTGAAAATATTTCTATTTTTAGCTCCCAGGGTTCCCATGGGGATGCGGAAATTTTTTTTTTTTGCATGGGTCAAGTATTTATGACCCAATACTACCACAAACCAAATTTGGTTCATACCGGACCATCGGTTCAGAAAATAGAAATTTTGGGCGGGGCCAAAAATCTTGCCCCTCCTATTACAAAGCCAAATATTACTTCACGAACTTCGTTTGAACAAATTTGATTCTACATCTCATATGGAAGCTCCATAGCAAATATCAAGTCATTGTACACACTGGTTCTTGAGAAGAAGATTTTAAAAATATTTTGGAGCATTTTCCCCCACTCCCTCCCTATGGGGCTGGGCATGCTGAGTTGAACAAAAATGAAATGCCCCTTTGGGACCATCACTCACACAGACTTTCACTTGAATTGGCCTAGTGGCTTTGGAGGAGAAGACCAAAACATGGTGTTGACGGACGACGGACGGAGAGCGATGAGATTAGCTCAGCTTGACTTGTCAAGATGAGCTAAAAACAAAGATGATTTGCCAGTGGCTAACCTTTTTAGACTACAAGCACACTCCGTAGATGATATTCGTGTTCAGGTTATGGAAGGAAATTTGACAGGCGCGCATAGGAGGAGGACTGTTGAGCAGAAGTACATGCAACAGAGGCATAAATAGAGACATTGGTTTTATGTCTGCGTGGCTGTGAATAGCTTCACTACACACTTTTCCTTCCATTAATTTCTACTCCAGAATTTAAGTTACGTCAAATGTAATTACGACTTCTTTCACTTGAACTGTATTTCCTCTTCATTCTTACCATTTTATCACCGGAAGAAGACTGAGAAGGTTGAAAGCTAATGTAAAAAATTAATCATAGGTTGAAAAGGTGTTATTATTCTTTTATTATATATATATATTTATTTATTTATTGGTGTTTAAGATCACATACTTATGCATAATGGCTATTTGTGACTGTGACAGTTTAATGGAGGGAGGAAGCTGGAGTACCCAGGGAGAACCACTGAGCATTGATGAGCAACTGTCAGCTCCTCAACATTCTAACTCTGTTCAAGCCCTGCTCAATCAGGTTACAGCGGTTGAAGACATGTGCACCATCGACGTGCAGTACACCTTAGTACATGGCATCATGGGGGTCCATTGGTTGAAACTTTGCCTGTGCTTGTTATGCTTTGCAACACATTTTGCAATTATTGCTTGGGTGGAATCTCCACTCTGCAGGTGATTTGGTGATAATACACTCTCCACGTACTGTATGTTGAGTGCCTACTTTATATGTTGACATTTTCAATGTCTTGGAATACCTGAGTATGTACCGTCAAGGTTACAGCAGTTGAAGACATGTGCACCATCGACATGCAGTACACCTTAGTACACAACGTTCTCATACCAACATGTAGGCAACTAAAAGTGCCTTGCCCAAGGACACAACATGGCTTTCCTGGATGGGGATCGAACTCAGGACCTCTAGCACAGAAATCCAACAGTCTACCCCTGAGCCACTATGCTCCCACATATATATATATATATATATAAATGAATATACATGTATTTGATATTTCTTTATTAACCCTTTACCCAATGTAGTGAATATCAAATTTATTATTTTAATTACAATTTTAAAATTTTTTCAAAAACAATTCAACAAAACCATATCATGTGACCCCTCATTGGAACGAGCTTGATGAGCTCATTCCAATGAGGGATCACATGATATGGTTTTGTTGAAATATTTTGAAACGTTAAATGTTTTCAACTGCTCAATTTACAAATTACGCGAGTGGATGCGGGCGATTCGGTAGGTAAAGGGTTAACTGGTGGAGTGCCAAGTTCCCAGTTTTTAAAATTTGTTCACGTGTCTTTGCCTTATTACAATTTATGGGGGAGAGTGCCAATAGGCAATCTCACAGAAACTGTAACAAGGAAAATACATACAGATGAAACTAGCGACAATCAGACCATCCACATAAGAGATGTAGAACAAAGACATAACACCACATGTGGGGAGGTTTTTGTTCTTTGTTTTACTGCAGGGACATAACTCATTTGAAAGCCTTTCCCATAAACAATCTTCATTCCAAATTTCATTGAAATCTGATAACCCAAACCTGAAATATGTGGCGAACAGACAAAAAATTGGCTATTTTACGAGGCAAACAGCGAATTTTCAAAGTTAAAAAGGGGGATAAGTCTAAAAAGTGAAAAGTAAGAAATATTATTAGAGACTCAATTGAAAGCCTTTACCATAAACAATTTTCATTCCAAATTTCATTGCGATTCAAAAACCCAAACCTGAGATAAGAGGCGAACAGACAAAAAATAGCCTATTTTTGTATATTCAAAGGGCCATAACTGACAGAAAATATATTCCGACAGCAAAATGGCTGATGCTGCTTAAAGATCTCATGATAATGAACATCCATATCAAATTTCATCAAAATCTGAACAGTAATGTAGAAGTTATATTGCTAACAGACATCCAAGTGCAGATAGACAGACATACGGATGGATGCACAGATGCATGAACTCACAGATGCATGGACAGACAGCCGCAATCCAGTATACCCCACTTTTAAAAATAAAGTGGGGGTATAATAAATTCACTTCAAAGAAAATATTAACCACATGCACAAAATATGTAACGTTACCTTAACCCTTTACCTAACATAGCGGCCAAAAACGGCCAGAAAATTAACCAGTATAAACCTATCACAGCCTGACATAACTCGAAAGTTTCTCAATAAAACCATACAAATATGGATATCCTTAGAACCAGCTCATTGAGCTGGTTCTAATGATATCCAAATTTGTATGGTTTTATTGAAAAATTGTGAAATTTGTTTTCGAAAATTATCAATTTAATTTATTTTTTAAAAATACTGTGCAAGTTGAAGTTGTGGTATTTGACGTCATGTATGGTGGAGCCCAAATATGGACTTCCAGAACTCAAACAGTAAACAAAGAAAATAAAAAAAACGAAAATAAAACCTTCCTCCCACATAGATTTGAAAAATTAATTGCTCAGGAAAAAAATGTATTCTTTTATTTAGCCTCAATGATCCGAGAGAGGACGAGATCACATGATATATTAGATGAATAAAGCAGTTACAGTGTTGAATTATTTATTGGCACTTAAGGTCACTTTCAGTATCAATGGCTGTATAAAGACTACAATAAAAGTATAAAGTAATAATTAACACAGTAAAAAAGCACTGCTCCACTTTTGGGATTCACCACAGGGAGTTGGTTATGTTACGAATAGGGCTGTCGCAACTATCATTTTTTGTAATCGAATAATCGTGACCAGTAATCGAAGGTTAGTCGATTAATAGTCGCTTCCCATGATTTTTTAGCAAATCATTCTTCTGTTCGTAAAACTCTGAAAATGACAATGGCACCAGTGTGTTCAGACGAAGTGGGGTTGTGGGAACAACAAATCGGTCCCGACTGAAGCTACATGTAGTCCAATCTTGGACCCACAGTCCGTAATATAATTTTTGGGGTTGGTACGTCCTGTAGGACGTACCAACCCCAAAAATAATATTACTGACTGCGGGTCCAAGTTTGAACTAGATTGAAGCCGATGAATTAAAATGAATTTACCAAAGAACGTTCCTGCATATGTTTCCTTTCTGCAATAAGTTTCTCGAAATTTTGAATATTGAGATCTTTGCATTCCCTCGTCAGTTGTTAAAATTGGATCTTAGTCTGAAGTTCCGAAATTTGAGAAGAGATCTGACGTTCTGACTTTCGTCATAATTTTGTCACTTCCGCGCTTTGGGTTTTCCAATGGGTGCATTCGTGTGTACAAGACTGGAGAAATTCAGAAGAATCTATTCTTCTCGAGTAACTGTGAGTGTTCTTTCTTACACAGTCAGTGACAGTCGTACAGTCTTCCGGATATGAATGTTAACTATGGTTAGATATTTAAAGTTATTCACCTTCATTGATCATTCACCTCACAAAACAATGCAATTTAGCCCCGATGTGTAGTAGACGTGTACCACCTTGAAAATGAACGACGGTTGACTAAAAATAAAAAACGTCGACTACTTCAATAGTCGACTAATCGAATAATCGCGACAGCCCTAGTTACGAAACAAGTTATAGTGGTATTAGTAGTATCAGCTCATATTACTAAATCAGTCTACGGCTGCACGGTATATCGGTACACTGATATATACCGGTATTCAAACCAATATCGATTGAATACCGGTGTAATTACAAAAATATCGGTTTATCGTCATCATTTATTTACCCACAATTTAATTTTCAAGCTGTCTTGAGTTTTAACTATAGCCCCAAATGAATAATGTTTTCCCATTACCCAGGGATTCGTCTGCATGTTCCTGCGTAATATTATACAAATTCAGCAGTTCAAAAAAAGTTTTTCAAAAATTTCAACAAAACTATATCGTGTGCCCCCTCTTTGGAACGAGCACGCTGAGCTCGTTCTAATGAGGGGTCACATGATATTGTTTTGCAGACATTTTTGGAAAAAATCTGATAAACTATTAATTAAAAAAATGCCGCTCAGGATCACAGATCCAATGTCGAGTTGTGACCTTGACCTTTGACCTGGCGAGTCCAAGGTCAATAGGGTTCTTCCTCGCACCAAGGCCAACACACCTATGAAGTTTCATGACTCTAGGTTGAACCACTATCAAGTTCTCATCCGGAAACCAATTGTTGCGATATACTATGTTCAAGGTCACTGTGACCTTGACCTTTGACCTGGTGAGTCCAACATCAATAGGGTTCTTCCTCGCACCAAGGCCAACACGCCTGTAAAGTTTCATGACTCTAGGTTGAACCACTATCAAGTTATTATCCGGAAACCAATTGTTGCGATATACTATGTTCAAGGTCACTGTGACCTTGACCTTTGACCTGGTGAGTCCAAGATCAATAGGGTTCTTCCTCGCACCAAGGCCAACACACCTATGAAGTTTCATGACTCTAGGTTGAACCACTATCAAGTTATCATCCGGAAACCAATTGTTGCGATATACTATGTTAAAGGTCACTGTGACCTTGACCTTTGATCTGGTGAGTCCAAGATCAATAGAGTTCTTCCTCGCACCAAGGCCAACCCACCTATGAAGTTTCATGAATGTAGGTTGAACTACTATCAAGTTATCATCCGGAAAGGAATTGTTGCGATTTACTATGTTCAAGGTCACGTTGACCTTTGACGTAGCGAGTCCAAAATCAATAGGGTTCTTCCCCTCACCAAGGCTAATCTACCTATGAAGTTTCATGAATGTGAGTTGAACCATTATCAAGTTATCATCCGGAAACCAATTGTTTAAGATTTACTACGTTCAAGGTCACTGTGACCTTGACCTTCGACATAGCATGTCCAAAATCAATAGGGTTCTTTCTCCCACCAAGACCAACCTACGTATGAAGTTTAATGAATGTGAGTTGAACCACTATCAAGTTATCATCTGGAAACCAATTGTTTACGCCCACCTGCCTGCCTGCCCGCCCGCCCGCCCGCCCGCCATTCACCAAACTATAAGGCGAGTTTGACTTCGTCACAACTCGACTAATAATAAATTTTGATATGTCTTCTGCGTTGGGTGAAGGTGTTTCAAACCGCATCATCAAGTCATGCTGATTCGTTCCGACTGTGTTGCTTCAAGTCTCGATTGTGGTACTTATGTTCAGAAATCTGAAGAGTTTTTGATATACCGGAAAACCACGGTATTTTTTGGAATACTGATACCGGTATTCAGTTTTGGATAGCGTGCAGCCCTGAATCAGTCACTGTTGTGAGATTGAGTACCTTTTCATTATGTGACCATATACAAATGTTGTAAGACATGGTACCCATCCATTATCTTGATCATCTGTTGTATGATAAGGCAACACCCACCCTCCCCACATAAAAACGTGTGGGTTTCCAGTTGCCGACTTACCTGGAATTTTTTGTACAACCTGGATAAAAATTGCATTTGAAAGGACACAAAACATTTCCTACTTCCACCACACTTTTCTGCATTAGCACCATTGGCACATTGTAACCGATAAACATTTATTTAAATTCCATTCAAATATTTAGGGTTTTTTTGAGAAATGGGGGTGTAAAGCAGCTCTATTTGTATGCGTGGAAGGTCTGATGTGTTTATATTCATAATTCACAGAACAAATATATGATTTAATTTTCAGAATTCGTTTGATGATTTACAACTGGACGTTAAATTTTAAAAGAGCACATGTGGACGTTTGCCGTCTGAGTTCCTGAAAAACAGAACTTCCACACAAGCCTGAAGTGAGGTCCCCAGAGGGTGGATTTGGTGATGCTACCCTACAAAGCAGGGTAGCATCACCAAATTTACCCTCTGGCAATCTGTCTGAATCAAGGTCTCAAGCCTAACCAGGTTGTCCTGTTGCATGATACAGCCTTCTGGGAGACTATAGGTAGACTACCAATCTGGCTAAGTCGTCTCCCTGCAGTATACACATTAATACACAACTAATATTTAGTACTTATGTATATATGTACATTGCCAGTATACTACTGAATAAAGAATCAATCAATCAAATAAAACCAATCACAGAAAGAGGCACCCAGAGGATAAATTGGCAGATTTTAGCCCATCATATGGGTTAGTGTCAGCAAATTCACCCTCTGGGGACCTCATTCGGCAAACGACAGATTGCTTATTTTCAGGCTTGCTTCCACACTGCATTAATGACATAAATTTAGCTTGGGGATTCCCTACACCTTTCATTGATTGGATGCTCATTATTTATTTGCCACCAAAAGTTCATATTCTTGGTTTGTTTTATGTTTTTGGCCTCATAATCAACAGAATAGCATAGGTGGTGGTGTATTTCGACCCTCGAGTGCAAGAAGGCTTTGCAATGCTAAGGGACAAATTTATCAATTTTATTAACCCTTTACCTAACATGAAAAGCAGACGACACTTGCAAAAAAAATTCTTGAATGACTATTTTTTTTCATTTTTTGTCTCAAAAACATAGGTTATGACCCCTCATTGGAACGAGCTCAACGAGCTCGTTCCCACGAGGGGTCATAACCTATGTTTTTGAGACAAAAAATGAAAAAAATAATGAAAATTAATTGGCGATTTTCGTGAATAGCGCTGGCCGGTTTTGGCCGTTACGTTGGGTAAAGAGTTAACATGGGTAAAATATTTTTACTTTTTCAAGTTTGCATTAGTTATAAAAAGAGAGTATTCGGCAGCCAAAAGGACCATGCGGGAGGGCCTGAGAAACAGATTTTTAAATTTTTTGTAGGCCTTATCAGAATTTTAATTTCATGAATATTCAAGGCATTTCAAGGCCTCCTGACACCTGTTCCAGGATTTCAAGACCTTGAATGACCCTTAGTCAAATTCACGGCCATTCCTTGAATCCAAGGCCCTGGAGAAACCGCGGGCAACAAAGCGGAAACCAACATTTTTTTTTTTTGCCTAACATGTTCATCCGTTATATCACTAATCTGTTGTAAGATGGAGCAGGGAACTTGTTTGTTATATTACATAATCATACCAGAAAATAAGTGCTCAGACCAGGGCAATGTCAGGTACAAAAAGGTCAATGTCTGACAGGTTTAAAATCATCAGTCAAAATGTCTGTGACCAGAATATCTTGCATGCTGGAAATCATGTACATAACTAGCAAGCCTAAAATTAATGATTATTGTGATTTCTGGTCCTGGAAAGTTGGGAAATGTGAAGAAAGTTATTGTACAGCTCATCAGTATTAACAGCATGTGAAGGAATACGATTTGATATAACCATACATGTATCTAAATTATGTCTGAAGGGTAATTCAGTTCTTACTGAGCCCTGCCAAACAAGGTATGGTTGGATGCAGTCTGAGCAGTTTTAAGATTAAGGTACATATACACCCAAAACACATTAATTCGAATACTCAAATTCCATTTTGTAATATGTCATATATCATTCTTAAATGACAGACATGATTTATTTGGTTTCTGACATTTTGTCTGGAAGCGAGATGAAAATTATTTTCAGGCTTGTCACTAATCTGTCGTAAGATGGAGCAGGGTACTTGTTTGTTTAATATATTACATAATTAGTGATAATGTTATGAGACTGAGTATACATTATTATGATAGTAAATATCTAATACAGTTACAACAGAAAACAATAGAAAAGTTACTCACATTTTTATCCTTTTTCTTGTTTGGTTGTGCATAAGTAACTTCATCATTCACTGGAGGAGGGGCATCTTCCCTGAAAGCAAAATAATAAGTCATATATGGTCTTTGAAATGATTTATGTTGCAATAAAACAATCCTTGCCCTCTGATTGGATTAAATCTCACAAAGTTTTTTCTGTGTTGTATGGCTCCAGTAGTACTGAAACAGTTAACCGGATAACTGGTTTGAAACCAGTTAGCTACATAACCGATTAGAAAACACGTCAAACGGTTATCCGAAATATCAATAGTGATAGTCATTCCTCGTTTCAAATGTAGAAAATCTGTCGCATCTCCTTTATGAAAGATTACACACCGAAGCCACATTGTGTATATTGAGAAATAATCGACTTTGGCATTCAAGACTTCGTTAACTATCGGCAGTTTCTGTGAGTAATGAGTAATCACAGAAACTATTCTGTAATGTGTATACAAACAAACGTTGTAGAGTACTCGACAACGTTCATTTATAGACACACTACGGAATAGATTGAGAATACTGCTTTCCAATTCCTATAGTTTTGATCCCATATTCGATGAAATGATGGCCACGGATAACCAGATATCGCCCGCATCCGACCGCGTAATATGCAAATTCAGCAGCTGAAAAAATATTATTATTCGAAAAATTTCAACAAAACCATATCATGTGACCCCTCTTTGGAACGAGCTCGTCAAGCTCGTTCCAAAGAGGGGTCACATGATATGGTTTTGTTGAAATATTTTGAAAAATTTAAAAAAATGGTATTTAAAATAATAAATTTTGAAATCGCCAGTGTTGGGTAAAGGGTTAATCACCTCCTCTTGGGAGGCAAGTTTGTTGGAATTCTGAAAGCATTGTATAAAGATGTGCAGAGTGAACTTAGCCTGGGTAACATAACAACAAAATGTGTGCCTTTGGAGATAGGCCTAAAACAGGGGTGTATCCTTTCGCCAATTCTTTTTGCATTGTACATCAAAGATTTAGGAGATGAACTCCTTCCTGCGTAGTGATAAGGGCGTAGCAGTTTGGGACTTGAAGATCCCAGGGCTATTTTTTGAAGACGATATGGTGCTAGTGTCAGAAAGCGAAGAGGGGCTAGCAAAAAATACTGGAAATTGTTGTGAAATATGGGAACAAATGGAGACTCCAACTAAATGAAAGCAAAAGCAAAGTTATACCCGTGGGCCGTAAAGTGGATCCTACTTGAAGGTGGAGTATGTGTGGGGGAGTTCTGTATTCCAGAAGGTAGCAGCAAACTTCTTAGTGTGGGAGAGACAGGTGTCTATGAGTATTTGGGGGTAAACATAAACATCACAGGAAGAGGCATCAATCGAAACCACATGAATAAACTGATCCTGAAGGGGATGTGAATCCTTAACCAAATGAAACTTATACGGAGAAACAGTTTTAATAAGGTTTTTATGGGGAAAACCATTTGGGAAATGGTGGGTCTGCCAAGTATAACATGTGGTACGGAAGTGGTACCCCTAAACCAAATGGATGTCAAGAGCTTGGAAACCCTGCAGAATGCAGACTGATGGATAATGGGTCGAGTAATGCTGCAGCTCTAGAAGCAATCAGGGTGAGCTTGGGTGGATGAGGATCAACTTATTGAAACTCTGTTATCTCAATTATTTGGTAAATCTCCCCAACAGCCGATGGTGTAAAGTAATGTTCCTGAGTATTCATATCAGGAGTTGATTACACTGAGGTACACAAGGAAAATTCTAAAACTTTGTTATAGAGATGGATGGTTATGATTTTTGCAGTTCAGTTTTTTTAGGTGAAAAACTAGGATCACGGTTCGGTTTTTGGTTTTTATCAGTCCCGTTAAATTCATAAAAGCATGAGTAATTACACAAGTAAAATAATTGACAAAATTTAACCCTTTACCAAATGCAGACGATATCAAAATTTATTATTTTAAATATCATTTTTTTAAATTTTTCAGAAAATTTCAATAAAACCATATGATGTGACCCCCTCATTGGAACGAACTCAATGAGCTCATTCCAATGAGGGGTCACATGATATGGTTTTGTTGAAATATTCTGAAAAATTTAATTTTTTTCAACTAATGATCAATTGATGCAATTGATGCTTGTGGATGCACACAGCACAGAACAAAGTTAACAACCCTTCCTGAAATTGTGATTTTCACATTCAAAATGGAACAGCTACATCTGTTATATTCCTAAGCCATTATGGTAATAAACATTTTAAATCAAATTATTTATTTATTTATTTATTGAGGCTTAAGGTCACATATTTATGCACAATGGCTAATCATGACCATGGCAGTTTTACGGGTGGAGGAAGCCGGAGTACCCGGAGAGAACCACCGAGCAACGACGAGCAGCTGCCAGCTCCCCAACATCGTAACTCCGCACTGCAGCACAGGCAGGGTTAGATTCGTTGAAGACATGCGCACCATCGACGTGCAGTACGCCTTAGTACACGGCGTCATCATGCCCCCACATGGGCAATGGGGGTGAAGTGTCTTGCCCAAGGACACACTGTGGTTGCCGCAGATGGGATTCGAACCGAGGACCCCTCAGCTTGCAGCCTGCACCTCTACCTACTGAGCCACCGCTCCCCTTAAATCAAATTAAACAGTTTCTCTGATATTGAATGACAAGGCTGATGCTGGCATTTTTTTCGTTATTTATTTAGTTGATTCAAAAGTTAAGTACCTGTTTGAGGTTCAGGTATGAAACACATCCCCAGAAGCAACAAAACAAATCACATTACTCACTTGGTGATTGTTTTTTTCATATTTATTTTTATCAAATACTGGTGCGCCAAAAGCCGTAAATGGTACCTACATCGAAAACAAACAGATACAGATAGAGTTCAAAGTATGCTATTTCGTAAAGTGGGTACAGCGGGATCATAATGTGAATAATACCTTTGCAGGGCGTTTTGATTATGTTTCCTTGAGTTCACTGAACTGTAGTGTGTGCTTCGCCTTGAGATGCCTTCTCAGGCTGGAGGATGTTGATCAGTAGTATATAAATTGTTACAGGCGTTGCATTGAGAATGGTTTGCATCTTTCTTTGTAAAATATTTCCAAATAGCGGCCTGATCTTTCGATGACATCATGAAACTGTGTACATATGGGTATTCTGCGAATTCTACCAAATTCCATTCGTACATATAATTCGCGTGGGAGTCGATCATTTGGTGGGACCGCAAAAGTTCGGAACTGTCAAATATATACCATTTATGAAACAGTATGCCCAAAACTGTTTAGTTATTCAATCCTTACATTGATTTAATGGGAAAGAAATTGCGGAGAGATAAAATTCCGAGAGTTTTTCAAGAAATTTTGATGAAACTTTTAGAAAACCGTGCCGCCAGTTTTTCACAATGGGCGGGTCGGTTGTTCGGTGGGGTTTTTTTTAAACCGAAACCGAATGGTTTCTGGTTATATCGTCCATTTCTACTTTGTTATCTCTCAAACAAGCCAGAAAATAAGCAGACAGTCAACGGCAAAATGAGGTCCCCAGAGGGTGAATTTAGTGATGCTACCCTGCACAGCAGGGTAGCATCACTAAATTTACCCTCTGTGAACCTCATTCTGAATCAGGGTCTCAAAACTAAACAGAAAGAGGTACCCAGAGAATAAATTGGCCCACTGTGTGGGACAGCATCATCAAATTCACCCTCTGGGGACCTCATTCTGCAAATGTCAGACTGTTTATTTTCAGGCCTGCTCTCAAAGAATAATTTTTATCATATAATCACCATCAAATAACTCATTACAGGTAATTAATAGAGGAAGGATGTCAAAAGTCAACATCGTCATGGTAACGTTATGATTGTATTGGTCTGGGAAGTAGAACTGAATTAATCTTTTTTTTTCATCAACTCTCTACCTTATACAAATAGCAGACAATTGCATAAAACATTTCTCGAATAACTAAATATTATCATTTTTTGTCTTGAAAACATAATTTACGACCCCTCATTTATTATTTATTTATTTATTGGTGCTTAAGGTCACATACTTATACACAAAGGATAATCATAACCATGACAGGTTTACGGGTGGAGGAAGCCAGAGTACCCAGAAAGAACCATGACGTGCAGAACCACTGAGCATCAACGACCACCTGTCAGCTCCTCAACAGTCTAGCTCTGTTCAAGTTCAGCTCAAGCAGGGTTATGGCAGTTGAAGACATGTGCACCATAGATGTGCAGTATGCCTTAGTACACGGCGTCATCGTTCGGAGAAGAGATTCATGTAGGCAACCAGGATAACGTGCCTTGCCCATGGACATAGCGCGGTCGACCCAGATGGGGATCGAACTCGGGCCCTCTAGAATAGAAGTCCAACTGTCTTCCACTGGGCCACCGTGCTTCCATGACCCCTCATTACAACCAGCTCCATGAGCTTGTTCCATTGAGGAATCATATGCTATGTAAATAATAAAATTTGGCTGGCGATTTTTGTGAACAGTGTTTGCCAGCTTTAATGGTTACATTAGCAAAAGGGTTAGCTCATTCCAGTGAGGTGTCATAAGCTATGTTTGGGGGGGGGAAAATTTGAAGGATAAAAAAAAATTGGGGATGAGTATTTTGGTGAACAGCGCTGGCCAGATTTAGTTGTTAAATTACACATTATGTGATCAAAATGAAAGTGTCAATGACACTGTAGCTCAACTTGTTAAGACATGTACATGTATAGTATGTGACACAGCAATGACAAACATCTAGGTAATGACCTGATAACAAAGGTACATATAAAATATTGTAACGGTCTATACATAAATACTGATCGTAGCCTGTAACAAATGTATAGGTAAAGTATTGTAAAGGTGGGTGACAGTCAGATGCTAAACTAGAAAAGAAATCTTTGAGTCCCAGAGTGGGTCTGACTGAACCCCAAAATATTTGTTCTCATAGCACAGTGATAACAAAGGCACCCCAAAACATACTCGTTCCTGTCCCAAGGTGAAAACAAAGGTACCCAAGAAGTTTTGTGAAGATCAGTTCATAAATACGAGCTGTATAGAAGTTGTGACAAAAAAATGATTGGAGCTAATTTTGGTACAAAATGGCCACTGGCAGCCATCTTGAATTTTGGACAGCACCCAGAAACACTCGGCCCAAGGTGATAACAAAGGTACCCAAGAAGTTTTGTGAAGATCGGTTGATAAATACAGCCTCTAGCCCGAGCCGTATTGACATGTGCACTTACAGTGTATAAGTAGCACTGAATAAATCAATGTTCATCTAATTTGCATAATTTCTGCACGAGAAAAACCCCGTACTATATGTGATGTATTCCATGTTACTAAACATTCATACAAAAATTTATTCAAATCAGAACTCTCATACAGAAGTTTTGTACAAAAGACTGATCGCACTAATTTCGGTACAAAATGGCCACTGGCAGCCATCTTGAATTTTAGACCACACCCAGAAACACTCGTTCTCGTCCCACGATGATACCAAAGGTACCCAAGAAGTTTCGTAAAGATCGGTTCATAAATACAGCCACTAGCCTGAGACGTATTGGCATTTGCACTTACAGTGCTGAAAGTAACACCAAAAAACATCAAAGTTAGTCTAATTTGCATAATTTACGCACAAGAAAAAAATCTGTATTATATGTGATGTATCCCATGGTACTAAACATTCATACAAAAAATTATTCAAATCAGCGCTTTCATATGGAAGCTCTGCGCAAAAATCTGATTGCACCTAATTTTGTACAAAATGGCTGCCAGCAGCCAACTTGAATTTCAGATCGGACCCCAAAACACTCGGTCTCGTCCCATGGACATAACAAAGGTACCCAAGAAGTTTCGTAAAGATCGGTTCATAAATACGGCCTCTAGCCCGAGCCGTATTGAATTGTTGATGGACAGACGGACAACTGGCCATGGCATAATAATCCAAAATTCGTCATGATTTAATGAAACTTTATGCAATGTACTCACTCTGGTTCTCGGGTTTTATCTGAAACAACAAAAATAGAAAATAATTAGCATTTTGTAACTTTTAAAATTTTGTTACCAACTACAAATAACAAGAGCACCGCCTAGCGGGTCATTATACGCCCGTTTTCTATTTCTGAAGGATTGGGGTGAGGGTGAAAATTGTTCAGACCAACCCATATTCGAACTTGAACTGTATTTTGTTGTGATTAAACAACATACCAAGTTTGGAACCAATCGGAAAACAAATATTAAAAGTTATCATCCGGAAACCAAATATTTGATGCATTCTATGTCCAAAAAGGGCCATAATTCAGGGGAACTTTGAAGTTTGAACTGCCCCCATATTCGAACTTAACCTGTCTTTTGTTTTGATTAAACCACATACCAAGTTTAGGAGTCAATCGAAAAAAAAAATACTAAATTTATCATCTGGAAACCAAACGTTGCCGAACAGACAGACCGACGGATGGACAGATGGACAGACAGACAGACAGACTGATTCCATAATTTGATGGTTTTTCAACAGGCGTATAAAAAATCTGTCAGGTCATACTAAAGTTATAATCCGGAAAACACAAAATGCACAAATTCAAGAGGAATAACTCTGGAACATACATGCGATTATGGCCAAAGGTGAACTTGAGCTGTACTTTGTGGTCAAAAACAAAATCTGAGAATTTGAAACAAATCGGTTAAGGCAAACTAAAGTTAACATCCGGAAACTACAAAATCCACAAATTTGAAATCATTCAAGGAGAATAACTCTGGAAAGGTATATGCGATTGTGGTCAAAAGTGAACTTGAGCTGTATTTTGTGGTCAAAAACAAAAAAACTGAAAATCTGAAATAAATCAGTCAAGGCAAACTAAAGTTATGGTCCGGAAACGAGCAGTTGGGCTAAATTCCCATAAATAAAGGGCCATAACTCTACTGCAAATGGGCTGCTAGAAATGGAAATCGAACCCATCCTGTATTGTGTCATACTAAATCCACATGCCAAATTTAACTCAGTTCAAACCATTACAACTAAAGTTATCGTCCGGAAATGAAATGTGTCCATGGACGGACAGACATGTGGAGAGACCATTCACATAATATGTCCCATTTTTCAAACGGGCATATAAAAACAACATCTGAAAAATTTGGTGTCAATCCGTTAAGGCGTTCAGCTTTAAATGAACGGAAACCAATTTTTTTTTAGAAAAATTGTGTTTTCAAAGGGCCATATCTCTGCAGCGGATGGACTGAGAAACACCAATATCGAACTTGACCTGTATTTTATTGCTAAAAACAACTTCTGAAAATTTGATTTCGATCCATCAAGATGTTCGACTTCAAATGAACGGAAACAAAATTGTTTACGGACAGATGGACAGACAGATAGATGGACAGACAGATAGACGGACAGACAGACAGACTGTTAACATAATACATCGGTTTTTATAAACGGGCGTATAAAAATGTGTTATGTGTTGTACTGAAATGTTTAACCGGATAATCGGTTTGAAACCAGTTAGCCACCTAACTGATTAGAAAAACCATCAACCGGTTATCCGAAATATTGATAGTGATCGTCATTCGAAGTTTAAAACGTAGTAAATCTGCCACTTCTCTCTTGTGATAGATTACATGTCGAAGCCGCATTGTATATATTGAGAAATAATTGACTTTGGCATTCAAGACTTCGTTATGATAGGAGGTTTCTGTGAGTAATGAGTAATCGCAGAAACTATTCCGTAGTATGTATACAAACGAACATTGTCGAGTAAGTACTTGACAATGTTCGTTTGTGTACGCACTACGGAATAGTTTGAGAATACTGCTTTCCAATTCCCACAGATCCCATATTCAGTGAAATAATAGGCATGGATAACCGGATATTATCTGGTTATAGCTCTCGGTTAGTCGGTTATGAAAATGAGCCAGCCGTTTCAGCCCTAGTTTTGTGCACATTGTGCCTGTAAAGAATCTTTTAACGCTTTACCTAACGTAACGGCCCAAACCGGCCAGCGCTATTCTCAAAAATCGCCAATTAATTTTCATTATTTTTTTCATTTTTTGTCCCAAAAACATAGGTTATGACCCCTCATTGGAATGAGCTTGTCAAGCTCGTTCCATCGAGAGGTCGTAACCTATGTTTTAGAGTCAAACAATGCAAAAAATTAGTTATTCAAGAATTATTTTTGCAAGTGTCGTCTGCTTTTCAGGTTCGGTAAAGGGCTAAAGCAAAGAGACTTGTTTTTGCACAAGTAGCTCTACCTAAAAAATTGTATGCAAGCACATAGAGCTTTTATCTATCATTCAGTCAATAAAAGACATAACAATGCCTTCTCAAAAACAGTCACTGAAAAGCCACAAGCAGCTAATCAAGACAATGGGAAAACCTCATTCCCAGTCTTTTGATTTTGATAAAGGGAGGTGTACTAGATGCTGCTCACTACCATTATTGAGTCCTAGCATCAGGAAACAACAAGAAAAACAGGAAACAACAAGAAAAACATCAACAAATGCATGCAAAACGGTTTACTCCCCTGGTGCACAGTAAGCAGGGATTCCAAAAATATAACCTATTTTTTTTTCGAATACATTTTTCGCAGTGATAATCAAATTTATCTGAGTTCAGTATAATACATGAAAGCAACTTCACTGTGGAAATTGCAAGTCAATCATATGTTCCAACACGGAACGCATCAGCGAAAAGACGGTGAGTAGCATTACTGACCTTTGAAGTCTGTCAAGTTATGTTGTTTTGTTTGATGTCTGGGAATGCTATAGCTTCAGATTTATGGTGCATTATTCAAATTTTCGACCACACACTGTTTTATTTGGCCTATTTCCAATGAAAAGATTTTAACCCTTTACAGAAAACACATGATATCATAATTTTTGCTAATTTCATTCTTTTTTTTATTTGTATAATGTTGTACACACACATCTGAGTCAACATTGCCTCAACTCCTCTGTTGCCATTAAAACGAGTGTTCAAGGACACAAAATACACAAATGAACAGGCAACATTCTTAAAAATGCAGGCGGGCTAAAAATCCCTCTCCTCACATAGCCTAGGGGAGCGATTAGCTCTCCTCAAGCTTACAAAAGCTAAAAGTGGCAAAATGAAGTTGTACTATTAACAAATTCTGCATTATGGGCCATGTACATATGTGGTACTGCTAACCAAGTAGTCTCTGTGAAACGGCTACACTGCCCTTCCCACACCTTTGGGCCTTAGTAAGGCCTGGAGGTGTGGGAGGGGAAGTGTGGCCATATTGCAGAGACCACTAACATAGCAGAAATCTGAAAACCTATGGGTTTTAGGAATAGACTGTTGTGGTAATCATTAATTTATAAGGATAGGAGGGCTATTTTTTGCTCTCCTCAATTTTTTTAAGGCAAGCAGTAGGCAAGCGAATAAATCGCTCTCCTAAAAATGCAAGGCCTGAATGAAAATACATATAATTTGTTTCACTTTTTTTAATTTTATATTTCATCAAATGTATTCACACTCTCATTTATAGCAATCCACTTCACATTCTAAGTCGTTCTTAAACATCTGCAGGTATTAAATTGCAAACCAGGATAAGAAAATGGGTACAGAAGAAATAAGAAATAATAAAATTTAGTGTTCAACTGATTACCAAAAATGGTCGTTGACCGATTACTGGTTATTTGAGCTCAGAATCGGCCGGTTCCGATGCCGATTCCAATTGTAATACTGTGTACTACTAGACAAGTCGAGGCTAGAAAGAACTACATAAAGCTGAACATTTTTCATTGTTTAACTTTGTTGCCTGGGGTCGAAATAAAATTACCAGTCGCTCACACTTGGGCGGTAAACGTGGCTCTCTCAGAGCCACATTTACCACCCAAGTGCGTGCAACTGGTAATTTTACTGCAACTTGAGTCAATGGTGTGTAACCGTCACTTTTCCGGTATGAACAACCGATTTCGCTCAATTGTAAGCTTTGCATGTCGTTTAACTTGTATGTCCCTTAAAAAGATTGAAATTACACATTGTGGTTGTTTCTCAACTTTATTGAATGGTATCATTGACATCATTTTACATTAACAATTAAACAATTGCATAAGATAATAAAATGCAGTTAACGAATCACCTCAAAATGCTTGGCTTGGCAACAATCGGCTGAACCGATTTTCCAGGAGCCGTTGCCATTGTCATCCGATTGCCTACAATCGGCAGATTGTGGTTGCCGGTTCCTGACATCGGTTGGACCCTAATAAAATTAGGTTCCCTGATAGTACTTGTTGGGACTCAAAAGTAGGTTCTATTGGGTTCCCAGACATCAAATACATGGAACCTTTTTTTCAGGTTCCATGAATTTCTGAAATCTGCATGTCTGTCATCTGCTCATCACAGAAAGTAAAGGGTTAATAATTGTTTATGGTCAGATGTTGTTTACCCATGCCCTTAAATTTTTATATTCATTTATTATTTATTTATCAGTGTTTAAGGTCACATATTTCTGCACAATGGCTAATCATGACCTCGTCAGTTTTACAGGTGGAGGAATCTGGCGTACCCGGAGAGAACCACCGAGCAACGGCGAGCAACTGTCAGCTCCCCAACATACTAACTCCACACAAGCAGGGTTAGTAATGGTTGAAGACAGGTGCACCATCGACGTGCAGTATGCCTCAGTACACAGCGTCACCGTTCCCCACGTGGGCAATAGGGTGAAATTTCTTGCCCAAGGACACAACGCAATTGCCGAGGTGGGATTCAAACCGAGGACCTCTCAACTTGCAACCTGCACCTCTACCTACGGAGCCACTGCGCCCTGCCCTTAAATTATACCATTTCCAAATAATCCAAATGAAAGGCCATAAACACACATCGTTCTTTACATTCTTGTAATTTTATTCACCAAATATTAACCCTTTACCTAACACAAAAAGCAGATGACACTTGCAAATAAAATTCTTGAAGCACTACTTTTTTTATTTTTTGTGTCAATGAGGGGTCATAAGCTGTGTTTTTGTGACAAAAAATCAAAACGTAATAAAAATTGAATGGTGAATTTTGTGAATAGCGCTGGCCGGTTTTGTCCGTTACATTGGGTAAAGGGTTAAAAGCTTTTGCCCAGTTGTTCATGTTGTCCCCTTCTGGAGGTTTAGGCAATTATACTGGCTCGTTTGGCAAGTCTTGGTATGTTTGAGTGGCTGTCCAGGTTCAGGTAGAATGTGACATAACGTAAGTAGCAGACGACACTCATAAAAAAAAATTCTTGAGTAACTAAAAATTTTCATTTTTTGCTTCCAAAACATAGCTTATGATCCCTCATTGGAACGAGCGCAATGCGCTCGTTCCAATGAGGGATCATAAGCTATGTTTTGGAAGCAAAAAATGAAAATATAAAAAAAATTGGACAGCGATTTTTGTATATAGTGATGGAAAATGAATCACACACAACTTTATTCAGCATCAAATCAAGACCAGGCTGTGTTCTTTTCCCATTTTCTAAGAATTGGGACACCTGTGAAAATAATTATTTTTAGCTGTCCCAATACATAGAGAAAATACGGTAACTAACTTACATGTTTCTCCTTTGCTTCTCTTTTTGTACCAAATAAAGACAATTATTAAAACGACGAGAATAATGAAAGCCAATGCTCCAATCGCACCACCAGCAATAACACCAGCTTTACTTGGTTCTGAAAAAAAAAAATTAACAGATATTACAGAATAAGGCTAAAACATGACAATGTTCAAATATATATTACACAGTAGTTCTTTGAAATCCCAATCTACAGCAACACTAAATCATGTGAAAAATGAAAATCCATGTGTGTGGAACAGAAATCGTTTACAGACTGTTTTTATAAAGAAGCGAAATTTCACTGAAATTTTTTACAAATCGTGCACCGCAATTACAATTTGAATTTCTAGCGATAGCTAAAAATCATCTCCTGAGTTACAATGTGTTCTATGTGCCAGTAGGCACATAGAACACATTGGAGCTGACAGGGGACAAAATAGTAACACAGGTTCCCCTCGCAAATTTAGTTGGCGATAAAATGTGTACTTTTTTGTTGATAGTTGTCAAATGAATTGCTGAGTGTCCTTCTAATAATTGTTTTATAGATGTGAAGACATGTAATAAATACAGAACGACACAAACGTGTGAATGGGTTAATCGATATGGCACTTGTGCCATCGCGGAAAGATAAAACTTGAGGCCTGTGGCCTCTCGTTCTATCCTTTTGTGCTGACACTCCTGCCATATCGCTTAACCCATTCACATGCGCATGTTGTTCTGTGTATTTATTTATTGGTGTTTACCTCTTTGCATGATGCTGGCAGATATTCTTGCCATGACACAAAGTCTCTTGCCACTGAAATAAAGATAATTTGGGCACCTTTATCCAAACTTGGCTGCTGTAAACTGAATGAACTTTTTGAGACCAATTATATCTTCATTTATTCCTTTACCTAACCTGAAAAGCAGACGACACTTGCAAAAGTAATTCTTGAATAACTAATTTTTTTCATTTTTTCTCTCAAAAACATAGGTTATGACCCCTCGTTGGAACGAGCTTATAACCTATGTTTTTGAGACAAAAAATGAAAATGAAAGTGTCAATGACACTGTAGCTCAACTTGTCAAGACAAAGACATGTACATGTATAGTATGTGACACAGCAATGACAAACATCTAGGTAATGACCTGATAACAAAGGTACATATAAAGTATTGTAACGGTCTGTACATGAATACTGACCGTTGCCTTTAACAAATGTATAGGTAAAGTATTGTAAAGGTGGGTGACAGTCAGATGCTGAACTAGAAAAAATCTTTGAGTCCCAGAGTGGGTCTGACTGAACCCCAAAATATTTGTTCTCATAGCACAGTGATAACAAAGGCACCCCAAAACACACTCGTTCCTGTCCCAAGGTGAAAACAAAAGTACTCAAGAAGTTTTGTGAAGATCAGTTCATAAATACGAGCTGTACAGAACTTGTGACAAAAAACTGATTGGACCTAATTTCGGTACAAAATGGCCACTGGCAGCCATCTTGAATTTTGGACCATACCCAGAAACACTCATTCTCATCCCAAGGAGATAACAAAGGTACCCAAGAAGTTTTGTGAAGATCGGTTCATAAATACAGCCTCTACCCTGAGCCGTATTGACATGTGTGCTTACATTGTGTAAGTAGCACTGAATAAATCAAAGTTCATCTAATTTGCATAATTTCGGCACGAAAAAAAACCCCTTACAATATGTGATGTATTCCATGTTACTAAACATTCATACAAAAATTTATTCAAATCAGAACTTTCATGCAGAAGTTCTATACAAAAGACTGATTGCACTAATTTTGGTACAAAATGGCTGCTGGTGGCCATCTTGAATTTCGGACCACACCCCAAAACACTCGCTCTCATCCCACGGTGATAACAAAGGTACCCAAGAAGTTTCGTAAAGACTGGTTCATAAATATGGCCTCTAGTCTGAGCTGTATAGAAGATGTGTACAAAAAACTGATTAGACCTAATTTCGGTACAAAATGGCCACTGGCAGCCATCTTTAATTTTGGACCGCACCCAGAAACACTCGTTCTCGTCCCAAGGTGATAACAAAGGTACCCAAGACATTTCGTGAAGATCAGTTCATAAATACAGACTCTAGTCTGAGCCGTATTGACATGTGTACTTACTGTGTGTAAGTCGCACTGAAAAAATCAAAGTTCATCTAATTTGCATAATTTCTGCACGAGAAAAAAACCCGTATTATATGTGATGCATCCCATGGTACTAAACATTCACACAAAATAATTATTCAAATCAGGGCTTTCATATGGAAGTTCTGTGCAAAAATCTGATTTCACCTAATTTTGTACAAAATGGCTGCCATCGGCCATCTTGAATTTCGGACCGGACCCAAAAACACTCGTTCTCGTCCCACGGTGATACCAAAGGTACCCAAGAAGTTTCGTAAAGATCGGTTCATAAATACGGCCTCTAGCCCGAGCCGTATTGGCATTTGCACTTACAGTGCTGAAAGTAACCCCCAAAAACATCAAAATTAGTCTAATTTGCAAAATTTACGTACGAGAAAAAAACCCGTATTATATGTGATGTATCCCATGGTACTAAACATTCATACAAAAAATTATTCAAATCAGAGCTTTCATATGGAAGTTCTGTACAAAAAACAGATTTCTGCATCGTCGGTACAAAATGGCGGCTGGCAGCCATCTTGAATTTCGGACCACACCCAAAAAAACTCGTTCTTGTCCCACGGTCATAACAAAGGTACCCAAGAAGTTTCGTAAAGATCGGTTCATAAATACGGCCTCTAGCCCGAGCCATAGCAGCTTGGCACTTACCGCTCTGAAAGTAACACTAAATAAATCAAAGTCAGTCTAATTTGCATAATTTACGCACGAGAAAAAAACCCGTATTATATGTGATGTATCCCATGGTACTAAACATTTATACAAAACTTTATTCAAATCAGAACTTTCATACAGAAGTTCTGTACAAAAAACTGATTTTTGCATCATCGGTACAAAATGGCCACTGGCAGCCATCTTGAATTTTGGACCACACCTAAAAACACTCGTTCCCGTCCCAGGGTCATAACAAAGGTACACAAGAAGTTTCGTAAAGATCGGTTCATAAATACGACCTCTAGCCCGAGCCATAGCCAATTGTTGACGTACGGACAGATGGACAGACGGACAGACGGCCAGACGGCCAGACGGACAGACGGACGACGGGCCATGACAATAGCTCAAATTTGACTTCGTCAAAGTTGAGCTAAAAATAATGAAAATTAATTGCCGATTTTTGAGAATAGCGCTGGCCAGTTTTGGCTGTTACGTTAGGTAAAGGGTTAAATTTAGATGAGTTTTTCATCAAATCTAGTTTTGGTTGCATCACAGCAGCCATCACTTGATTTGATAAAAAATATTTTGAAAATACCCAGCAGGTTGAAAGTTAACTCTTAGAAGCCGGGAGTCAAGTTTTCTTGCCTGTGATGTTATACAGCAGGTAATCTGGCTGTGACGGTTCGGCTATCTTTGGGCTGGGGGAGAATTAAACACTGAGCAAGTGCTTCCAGTCATGTGTCGTCTTACTGAATAGGCAGACGATACTTCACTAGAAGCACCTGCTTTACTGTAAGTTTTTCGCGATATGTCATGTTCAATAAATGCATTCTGATTCCCCAGCTTCTAAGAGTTAAGGTCACATATTTTTGCACAATCATGACACAACATGTATATAAAGTAAAGTCCAGTCAATCGTTTATACCTATGTTGCCCATTTTAGAGGACTTTTACCACAGGCACTGGTTACCAGAACCTATTTTACTTGTGAAACACAGTTAACAAGCACTGCTTCACTTCCCGGGTTTCACATGGGGAATGTTACAAAAAAAAAATATAACTCTCAACTTTGCTTATTTTCAAACAGCAGGTTTTTTTCCAAGTAAATTAATGAAATGCACCCCACAAATATTTGGAGTTTGGAGAGTGGATTGTCACTAGGGGAGTTATCACCCGAAGTACCATTCTCAAATACATGTACTCTACACACACACAAGACATGCCAATCTTACACAATTAGTTCTGACTTGTTTGTCGTCTGATTCTGACATTAATCACATTTTTCTACTGCTAAACAGGTTCCCCAAAATGCAGGCTTTGCATAAACTTGCAACTTACTTTCAAAGTGCCTTGGCAGTAGTGATTAACCGATGAGAATTTGCGACAGTCGTCTGCTTGCTGATTAGTTGAGCACACAATCTGCCGATTGTGAGTGGCGAAGTCAGATAGTAACATCCAAAAGGAATAGTATGTTTAACCCTTTACCTGACCTGAAAAGCAGACGACACTTGCAAAAATAATTCTTGAATAACTAATTTTTTTCATTTTTTGTCTCAAAAACATAGGTTATTACACCTCGTTGGAACTAGCTCGTTCCAACGAGGTGTCATAACCTATGTTTTTGAGACAAAAAATGAAACAAGAGGCCCCCAATGGGCCTGAGGGCGCTCACCTGACATGATAGCCTAAATATCAACCCAGAGAATTGATTTCAACAAGTTGCATCTGCTTCTCCTAAGAAAAGCTTATACCAAATATCCGAATTCGAGCTTCTATAGTGAGCCCAAATATGAATCTAGGGAGCCGATTTGAACAAACTTGAATCAGATCCACCCCGCAATGTTGCATACCAAATATCAAAAGATTCTGCCTGCTGGATCTGGAGAAGAAGATTTTTGAAGAAATTTGCCCGAAATGCACTAAGTTCGAATTCGAGCTTCTATAGTGAGCCCAAATATGAATCCAGGGGGCCGATTTGAACAAACTTGAATCAGATCCACCCCGCAATGTTGCATACCAAATATCAAAAGATTCTGCCTGCTGGATCTGGAGAAGAAGATTTTTGAAGAAATTTGCCCGAAATGCACTAAGTTCGAATTCGAGCTTCTATAGTGAGCCCAAATATGAATCTAGGGAGCCAATTTGAACAAACTTGAATCAGATCCACCCCACAATGTTGCATACCAAATATCAAAAGATTCTGCCTGCTGGATCTGGAGAAGAAGATTTTTTAAGAAATTTGCCCGAAATGCACTAAGTTCAAAATCGGACTCCTATACTGAGCCCAAATATAAACCCAGGGGGCCGATTTGAACAAACTTGAATCAGACCCACCCCACAATGTTGCTTACCTAATATGAAAAGATTCTGCCTGCTGGATCTGGAGAAGAAGATTTTTTAAGAAATTTGCCTGAAATGCACTAAGTTTGAATTCGAGCTTCTATAGTGAGCCCAAATATGAATCCAGGGGGCCGATTTGAACAAACTTGAATCAGATCCACCCCGCAATGTTGCATACCAAATATGAAAAGATTCTGCCTGCTGGATCTGGAGAAGAAGATTTTTTAAGAAATTTGCCTGAAATGCACTAAGTTCGAAATCGGGCTCCTATACTGAGCCCAAATATGAACCCAGGGGGCCAATTTGAACAAACTTGAATCAGATCAACCCTACAATGTTGCATACCAAATATCAAAAGATTCTGCCTGCTGGATCTGGAGAAGATTTTTGAAGAAATTTGCCCGAAATGCACTAAGTTCGAATTCGAGCTTCTATAGTGAGCCCAAATATGAATCTAGGGAGCCGATTTGAACAAACTTGAATCAGATCCACCCCACAATGTTGCATACCAAATATGAAAAGATTCTGGCTGCTGGATCTGGAGAAGAAGATTTTTTAAGAAATTTGCCTGAAATGCACTAAGTTCAAAATCGGGCTCCTATATTGAGCCCAAATATGAACCCAGGGGGCCGATTTGAACAAACTTGAATCAGATCCACCCTACAATGTTGCATACCAAATATCAAAAGATTCTACCTGCTGGATCTGGAGAAGAAGATTTTTTAATGTTTTTCCCATTGCCTACAGTGTTAAAAAGTGCTGACTCAGCACTTTTTCAAAGTCCTGAAAAAAGTACCTTGTGATCAAACCGATAGGGATTTTTTTTAACCAATCTATTCTACTGGATAAAAGTAAGCTTTATTCAAAATAAGAATTCTCTGTGGCAGTCTGTGCTGTGTAGTTTTGGAGATATGGAAGTTTTAAGGTTTTTCCTATTTTTAGCTCCCGAGGTTCCCATGGGGCAATGAGAAATTTTTTTTTTGCATCAATCAACTACTTATGATCCATTATCATCTCATATCAAATTTGGTTCAAATCGACCTCACGGTTCAGAAAATAGAAATTTTAGGCGTGGCCAAAATTTTTGCCCCTCCCATAACAAAGGCAAATAATGCCCGACAAACTTCTCCCTTGAATGAACTTGATTCTAAACCTCAAAAGGACTCCGTATACCACATATCAAGTCTCTGCTACTGGTGGTTCATTAGAAGATTTTCAAAAAATTTGGCCATTTTTTCCCCACACCTCTGCTCAATATGAGCTGAAACCTAATTTGGATAAAAATCAAAATGCCTCTATATAATCACCATATACATGAAATTTAATTAAAATGTGGCCAGTGGTTTAGGAGAAAGAGGCTCAAACACCACCTTCACGCAGGACGACGGACGAGACGACGGACGAAGAGTGATAAGAAAAGCTCACCCTCACTTTCAGTCAGGTGAGCTAAAAAATAATGAAAATTAATTAGCGATTTTTGAGAATAGCGCTGGCCGGTTTTGGCCATTATGTTAGGTAAAGGGTTAAGAATGCATAGAACAGAGTTAATTTTACAGTACAGTCGGGTTGATTGGTGTGTTGACCTCAAGAGTATTTCAGTGTGAGTATTAAAATAAAAATACGATATCAGTGGAAACAAGTTAACAGTGCAGTGTCTTTGATCAGTGATCAAAGACGTTGCGCTGTTAACTTATTTCTGTTGATGTTGCATTTCATTGAGTGGCATGTGTGTCATAAGCAGCAATCAAGGGGAAGATCAGACCAATCTATGAGATTAGGCCTGTCTTGATTACTGCCAATCATTGTGGCAACTTATTAAGTTTGTTAGTACAGTGGAGCCCACTTAATTGGATATCTCTTAATTGTATATCCCTGTTAATCAAATATAATTTTCAAACACAAATCCATTTACCATACCTTCAGTAAAAATTTGATCTGTTAATTGCATATGGGTTGTAGAGTAAACTCCTGTTAATTGTTATAAATTTTTGTAATATATCGAAAAAATTACTGTGACATGCACCAAATTCCCCTTATTTATCAACCTTTTTGGCCTCACTACATCCAATACAGGCATTTATTCTATTATATCTTGTTTGACAGAGCTCTATGAGCTCTGTCAAACAAGATATAATAGAATAAATGCTCAGTTTACCTCCAGAACACAGGAAACTGACCAAATGCCTGTTAATTATATACTCCTGTTAATTGAATAATTTTCACTGGCAAAATGGATATTCAATTAAGAGGATTCCACTGTACTTATATGAGATTGTTAATCAAACATAAATACAAACAATTTTGATCCAGTGGTGTTCCATGTAACCATCGGCATGGACCGATGTTCAAACACCTCTACTGATGGTCAACCAATGGCTTAAAATTGGTCAATGTCAGATGCGATTGCCGAACATCGGTTAACCACTACTTGGCTGTTTGGCCGTAGCTGTATGTAGTCAAATCACATCATTACTTGAATGAATAACGTACAAGGAATAATGTGTTGTGATACTTTTCTACCTTCTCTGCTTTACTATGCTTGCCATGCTGCTTACGTCTTGACAGAGTTTCCACCACATTAGCAACAACTAACACAGATTTTGCTTGAGCAAGATTGCATATTGGTTTACAATGGCATAGTGAGGGTTCTAAGCCACTCCGAGAGAGTTTCCTTCGGCACCAACCGCCTAGCGCAACTATACTGAACAACGCACACAACTCGGCCACCGACAGACCCCCAAAAAGGTTAACCAAGTATATACAAGGTCAGTACAGATCACACAGAATTCTCTCTCAGTTATTTTTAATTTATTCATCAAGTAATTTGGGGTCTGTTGGTGGCTAAGTGGTGTGAGTGGTTCAGTATAGTTTTGATAGGTGGTTGGTTCCGAAGGAAACTCTCTCGTCATGGATTCGAACTCCCACTAAGCCACTGTAAACCAAACCAGCGTCCTTGATTCTATGGAATGCAGAAATTTGATAGAGAAGTTCTCACTGATTTCCTTGCAGTGCAGTATGTAAAAGTGATGCAATTACTTGATCAACTGCATATTAGTTGTTGCCATTTATTGTGGAGGAAACTCTGTTGAGACAAAAATGGCGTACCATTCTCCTCATATGTGGATGCACGTTACAGCCAATGAGTCGCACTAATCCCGATACATTGTCGCGTCTGACAGACAGAACATGCTAGATTAGGAATCCAATTTTGACGGATAATTTTGTCATATTTCGTCATAACCTGAAGCTCATCTGCATATTTCACAACTAAACCCCATATAACAAAAACGATCATTCATGGATTATTTTCAGGACTGTGCCAAAGTACAGTACGTGGAGAGTGGATTGTAACTAAATCACCCACAGAGTGGAGTTATCACCCAAACTATAACTTTCAATTTTTGTACATTTGGACAAAAAACAAAAGCAATGTTTCGTCCAATGGACCTCCGGGTTTAACCCGGAGGTCCATTGGCTGAAACTTTGCGGGTGCTGGTTATGCTTTGCAACAAATTTGCAATTATTACTCGGGTGGAATCTCCACTCTGTGGGTGATTTAGTGATAATACACTCTCCACATACTGTAGTTAGAATATAACTTGTGAGTTGAACCACAGATAGCAAGTTGGAGCACCTGTTCCAATGCAGTAAAAAGTCAGAATTAGGCCCCTGGGGTTCAAGTGTGACACAACCATGCTGTTATCTTGAGAAGAGGCTAGTTTTGCTATCACTTTGGTGTCGTATAGTTCAGTACAAACGTTAATGATGCCACTGCCACCGTTGCCATTATTCTTGTTGTCTGAATTTATACTACTTATGTCTCCCCTACAGAAAAAGCAACTGAAACAAAAATGTATATGAAAAGCTAATATCATTAATGAGCATCTGTAACAAGCCTGAAAAGTCATTTGCAGAATGAGGTCCCAAGAGGGTGAATGTGTTGATGCTATCCCATACTTTGGGCCAATGTATCCTCTGGGTACCTCTTTCTGTTTAGTTTTGAGACCCCGATTCAGGTTAAGGTTCACAGAGGGTAAATTTAGTGATGCTACCCTGCTGTGCAGGGTAGCATCACCAAATTCACCCTCTGGGGACCTCATTTTGCAGATGACAGTCTGCTTATTTTCTGGCTTGATCTGTAAGAATATCAAGGGTGTGGAATAAAACACTACAAGGGGGGCGAATATTTAAAATCTCTGACCAAAAATAAGAACCTCCGGCAACTTTTCTGGTCCAGCTATAGCTTAGGGTGGTATCTGGTAACTCAAGTAATTTATTTCTCTATTTTGGTTAATCGACAATTTTGACATCCAGGGTCATATAGTGCAGACCATTTTAAGGGAGGAGGAAGTATGAGTGTCCAGAGAGAACCACTGAGTAATGGCAAGTAACTACTGGAATCTCCAACTTACTAACCCAGCACAATTTAAGCATGTTTAATATCGGTTGGATTCATGTGCATTGTTGACATACAACTGATTTTTTTTATTGGGGGTTTACAATATGCCTTTCTGCAATGTGCCACCATACTCCTACTTGGACATGGACATAGGTGTCGCCAGGGGGTGGGGCATTCAGGGGTGCAAATGAGCCCCATTTTACACTTTTTTCAAGAACGGAAAATGCAAATAAATCCCCAAAAGGTCACCAGAGAGCTCCACTTGATATTAATTTTACCCCCTCCCCCTCCCCACCTAGTACAAAGGGGGTACACTTGGCAGATGCCAAAATCATCTCGTCAAATCACATCATTACTCGAATGAATAACGTACAAGTGTACCTTTTTCATCAAAGTCAAACAACTTTTGAAAAATCCTGGAGATGCCCATAATGGGGGATGCAGATCAGAGATTGTTTTTGCTTATCCAATTTTTTGTAAGAAATTATGAATAAGAAACTGTTGAGTATAAAATTCCACCCGAATTTATCATCTTCGACTCTCCTTTTACTACGTACTGTAATCACAAAAGTGGAAAGAGAATTTCGACCAGATCCTGGTAGCGATTTGGTTGAAATCCTCGGTCTACTTATCTTGCAACAACACTGTAGAATTATTTATTTAATTATTTATTGGTGTTTAAGGTCACATACTTACGCACAATGGCAAATCGTGACCGCGACAGTTTTACCGGCGGAGGAAGCTGGAGTACCCGGAGAGAACCACCGAGCATCGACGAGCAACTGTCAGCTCCTCAACATTCTAACTCTCTTCAAGCTCCGCTCAAGCAGGGTTACAGCGGTTGAAGACGTGCACTATCGACGTGCAGTACGCCTTAGTACACGGCCTCATCGTGCCCCATGTAGGCAACCGGGATAAAGTGCCTTGGCCAAGGACACAACGCGGGTCATCCCAGGCGGGGATCGAACATGGGACCTCAAGCATAGAAGTCCAACAGTCTACCACTGAGCCACTGCGCTCCCAACACTGTAGAAACTCACTTGTCAGGGAGGGAATCCCCCAAAATTGTATCCAGGGTTTATACAGAATTAACAATTTGAAATTCAAGGCCTTTTTCGGGTCAGATGTATAAAATTTAGGGCCACTCTTTAACAAACTAAATCTCCATGAATTTTATTATCAAATCATCTTCATATTCTATTCATTTTTCCGGACTCGTTCTTGATTTAACAAAATATTGTTTCAGAATTTATTTATTGGTGTTTATGGTCAAGCCAGAAAATAAGCAGACTGTCATCTTCAAACTCAGGTCCCCAGAGGGTGAATTTAGTGATGCTACCCTGCACAGCAGGGTAGCATCACTAAATTTACCCTCTGTGAACCTCATTCAGAATCAGGGTGTCAAAACTAAACATAAAGAGGTATGCATAGGATAAATTGGCCCACTATATGGAATAGCATCATCAAATTCATCCTCTGGGGACCTCATTTTGCAAATGTCAGACTGCTTATTTTCAGGCCTTTTTATGGTCACATACTTCTGCACAATGGCTAATCCTGACGACAACATGGAGATAGTCAAGGTCAGTCAATCGTTTACACCCCATGTTGCCTATTTTAGAGGACTTGCACCCCAAGCATTAGTAACTGGGTCCTATTTTACTGGTAAAATGGAGCTTGTTTATCACAGTAAACAAGCCCCACCTCACTTCCCAGGGTTCCAGCAGAGGGTTTCAGAATTCTTGAGCCGCTGGAGTTGTGACTGAATACTGATCTGATCAAGAATATGGCCACTTTTGTGATCACATTGTGATCAACATCGTGAATATGTTAGTATGGAAATGAATAACAAAAAAAATATAAACCTCATTGACAGAAAGACCATACCCTTCACAAAAAATGTTAACTGTGCAAACTACCACCAGTAATAGTTGAACATTGACAGAGATTAAAATAAATAGACCTAGACTGTGCCAACACCATGAAATCAGTTTACTCTGTACATCATGTACCTTATTCACAATATTTTTAGCCAAATATTTTTAAAAGTTGACTTTTTTTATTTCAATACAGCTAATATCCCAGCTTGGAAGGCACTTGATTGGCTTTTCTCACAAAAGGATTTTAACATTTTACCCAGTGCATAGGGTATCAACATTTATTGTTTTAAATACTGTTTTTTTATTAAATTTTTCAAAAAATTTCAACGAAACCATATCATGTGACCCCTCATTGGAATGAGCTCAATGAGCTTGTTCCAATAAGGGGGTCACATGTTATGGTTTTGTTGAAACTTGTTGAAAAATATATTTTATTCAACTGCTAAATTTGAAAATTACATGGGCGGATTCATTATGTAAAGGGTTCATTATTTATTTATTAGGGTCTAACAACACTTTAGCAGCCAGGGTCATATCATGTCAGTGACAGTTTTATGGGTGGAGGAAGCCGGAGAGAACCACCGAGCAACAACGAGCAGCTGTCAGCTCTCCAACATTGTAACTCTGAACTCTGCACCACAGCACAGGCAGGGTTAGATTGGTTGAAGACATGCACACCATTGACGTGCAGTACGCCTTACAGCGTTACCATGCCCCCATGTAGGCAATCAGCGTTAAGCGCCTTGCCCAAGGACACAATGCGGGAGTGCGAATCAGTCACTGAAATGGTCATCCATCCAGCTACTAACTGCGCTCGACGTTGCTTAACTTCAGTTTTCTGACGAGAATCGGTTACTGCGATGCCACCGCACCCCTTGTAAAGGGTTAAGAAATGTTTTGGACGCAAAGGCTGATATAACAATGTGATCAACAATCCTAGTAAACGATTTGACCAAGTTAAGTTACGAGAGGAAATATAGATTCACATGAAAAGCGTTGCCAAAGCAACTTGAGTATCAGCATGAAAGCTCCTGTATCAATTCAGTCCATCTTTTTTTAATTTTTGTCATCAGCTGTATCAATCAATTCTACCCAATGAATCGGCCACATCTGCCTGCGTAATATGCAAATTTATCAGTTGAAAAAATATTTTTCAAAAAATTTCAACCAAACCATACCATGTGACCCCTCATCGAGCTTGTTCCAATGAGGGGTTACATGATATGGTTTGGGTAAAATTTTTTAATAACTTATATTTAAAATAATGCATTTTGATATTGTCTGCATTGGGTAAAGGGGTAAGTTAAAAAAAAATAAGCAGAGGAAATTTTCTTCTCATGTTTGTTCTAATAAAGTGATACAGTGGAATCCCGTTAATTGGATAGCCACTTTGCCAATGGAAATTATTCAATTAACAGGATTATTCAATTAATAGGAATTGTTTCCCTTTCCTGTATTCTGGAGATAAACTTAGCATTTATTCTTTTATATCTTATTTGATAGAGCTCCATGAAATGGCTTTGAAATTACAATCCAAAACATTTGTATGGACAGACAGATGGACAGATGGGTCAAATTTCCACTATATACCCCTGAATCCCTCTTGTGAGGTCAGGGGCAAAATAAACCATCAAATAGCTTCAAGAGACTATGAAAAAAGACTACATCATCAGACGAAAGTAAGACAATAAAGAGAAATTTTTGACTGATGCTAAAATCATCCCAAAATTCCAAACTTGAGATTCTGACGAAATCAACCAAATCAAAACATTTTATTCAAGCTGAAATCAAGTGTAACGTTGAATCATCAGATAACTATAAAATACACCAATATCAAAACATCAAATTCATGCTGAAAAACTCCCCAACATCAAAACATTAAAACAATTAACTCTCCTCACACTGATGTCAAAACTCTAAAATTTCAAGAAGCAAATGTTTCCCATAATGCAATTTTTTGGAACAGGAATAAAACCAATTCAGTTTTGTTTTGACAGACCACAATGAGCACTTTGAACAAGACTGAATTAGTTAAGTTCTGAGTAAACACTTGGGGGGGGGGGGGGGTCTAATTTGAAGTTTTATCACTCTTTTTGTGACAGAACGGGTGCTTCAAAATGGAGTCTTCACGTTAACTCACAAGTTTCATTCTAAGTACCTTGAGAGTTGTTTTATAAGCAAGTCTTGGCAGCCTATAACAGGCAGCCAAGACTTGCTTAAAAAACAACTCTCAAAGTTAACTTGCAAACTTCAGGTTAACCCTTTACCTAACATGAAAAGCAGATGACATTTGCAAACAATATTCTTGAATAACTAATATTTTTTTAAATTTTTTATCTCACAAACATAGGTTAAGACCCCTCATTGGAACGAGCTCGATGAGCTCGTTCCAAAGAGAGGTCATAACCTATGTTTTTGAGACAAAAAATGAAAATGAACCGGGGATTTTTGAGAATAGCACTGGCTGGTTTTGGCCATTACATTGGGTAAAGGGTTAACTTACAAATTACTCATTCTTAGTAGCTAGAGAGTTGTTTTTTTAAGCAAGTCTTGGCTGCACATATAGGCAAAGTATGTAGATTGTCAAAGTGTAGCATAAATGTGTACCAATCTCTATATAGGCCCTTGAGGGTCTAAATTAAAAAAAATTAAGATTTAAATTTCGAAATCAGTATGCAAAAGATTAAGCATAAATTCTCCTCATCCCTGACATACACATAAGCTAATGGAAGTCCCCTCTTTTGGGTTGCCTCATTTGAGTATAATCTGCTTGTTAGTAATAACATCAAGAACAGAACGACAGGATCCTTCAGTACCAGGTTCAAGAGTTTCAAGAAAGAAAAAAGTTTAATCTCAGCCTCCGCAACATGGTTGGTGCCGGAAATTTAAAATTCGGAGAAGCTTTCAGATCAAATGCAGCCAACAAATTATAAATCCCTAAGTCAGCTTCCATTATTAAAACATACAATAAATCAGCAACCTACACTAATTTTCGAAATAAATGGGTGACTGGAAACAATCTTCATTATGTGTGCGACAGAAAAAAAAGTTTCGCAATCTCTAATTCCTAACTGACCAGTACAAAATGAGAAACATAAATGTACATGAAAGCTATCAGACAACCATGTTCAAATATGTTATATTGACTTTTTGTTGGACTCCAGAATAATGACTATGGTGTTCGGTGGCAGTGACAAGTCAATAACAAATTGTAAACAATTAGAAAATTCTGTATGAACTTTCCTGTAAACTGCAATGAAACAAGGTCATACATGTGTTAATAATAAAATGTTGTCTGCATACAATTTAACGTACGATAATTTAAAGAACATGACGCCTTTCTTTTGAAGTACATTGGAACTCACCTAATCGGCTATTCTTTAACCCAAAAGGACATAATGGATAACTTACAAGAAATTTAACACACCACAACCCATAAATCATGTGACTCCAAATCGGGTCTTGACTTCTATGTACACAGCCAGATCTGACCAGAAACTACTGTTATGGACAAACTTGAATATAAGCAACCTGTCAGAATGAGGTCCCCAGAGGGTGAATTTGCTGATTCTATCCCATAAAGTTGGCTAATTTCTCCTCTGGGCACATCTTTCTGTTTTGGCTTGGGACCTTGATTCAGACTGAGGTTCACAGAGGGTAAATTTTGTGATGCTACCCTGCTGTGCAGGGTAGCATCACCAAATTCACCCTCTGTGGACCTCGTTTTGCAGGTGACAGTCAGCTTATTTTCAGGCTAGCTTGGTTATGGAGCATGAAAACAAGATGGTTTGTCCGGGTGCCTGTTTCAAGGTAATAAAAGTTGGACTTACGATTTTAAGAGTTTTGAACACCAAATCGTATTCCACACCACCTAAACCAAAGACTCTGTTGGTTTGTTTGTTTGGGGTTTAATAACACTTTATGTGATCTGAGGCAAATACTATAAAACTTTTCAAATTCTATTTTCTATAAATGTATTTTCTAGTTAAAATGGGTTGAAATGAACCCATTAGCATTCTCAGAGAGGTGGTAATTTGCCAATTGACAAATTGCCATATCTTTTAAAATGCTAATGATTCATTTAGTCAGTTATATTAATAGGTAGAAAATACAATTCTAGAAACTAGAGATGGTCTGTTGCCTGGTATACCCCCACTGTGGCATACCGTTTAGTGTGGGTGACTGAAAAGGGGCATTCAATTCTTCTAAGTAAAAAAAAAATCCAATATGGCCACCAGCCGGCCATCTTGGAACCGAGTGGGAAAAAAATTAAGTCACGCACTTCCCCTCATCATGTTGATAATTTTTGTGAAGTTTCATGAAAATGAGGCTAAAACTGTGGGAGTAGTTTGCTCCACAAGTTTACTTGTGCAACGGGCCGATGACGATGACAAACAGACCGACCAACGGACAAGTTGACTCCTATATACCACCCTCCCCCCATTCTGGGGGTTTGCAGGGGGTATAAATACAACTGTAAAAGTTTTATAGTATTGGCTACTTGTTGAAATTCTGAGTCTACTTTCTTGCACATATCACTACTAGGGAATCTCACATGTTAAAAAAAAGAAAAAGAAAAACACAACATCTCAGATGCTATTTTCATTGCTGTTTTGAAAAATAACATTTTTTCAACTGCTGAATTTGCATAGTACGCGGGCGGATGCAGGTGATTCGTTGGGTAAAGGGTTAACTCTTTACCAAATAAATTGGCCACATCTGCCCAGGTAATTTGCAAAATGGGCCGTTAGAAAACATTAATCTAAAACAAAATCCAACAAAACAGGCCTGGACATAAAGGGCTTATATTGTATCCCGTTGGAAGGCTACGCTATATATAGCATGGTGATAACTCACAGTAAAAAGGGTGTTGTGATGATTCTCTCCCATCTCTGTTTTTACTATGCAAGTCATGCTTTTTAACATCTTAACATGATTTTCGTCTATATAAATAACAACAACTTACGTGTGATCTCGCCGAGGCGAGATCACATGTTAGTTGTTGCTATTTTGGCAGAAATTCTTTCAAGACGGAAACAGTATGCCATTCTATTAATATGTAATACTCAATCTTTGAGTTGAAATCGGTCCGAAAGATTGCCCAGACATAAAAATATATTTATTTATTTATTGATGTTTAAGGTCACATATGTATGCACAATGGTTAATCATGACTGTGACAGTTTTACAGGTGGAGGAAGCCGGAGTAACTGGAGAGAACCACCAAGCAACGACGAGCAGCTGCCAGCTCCCCAACATCGTAACTTGCACGATCTCCCTTGATGTGCAATGCAACTATACATTTTTCATTGTGTGGGTGGGAATAGCTGTCATGGGACAGGTGGGCCCACTAGTTATTTATTTATTGTGTTTAAGGTCACATACTTATACACAATGGCTAATCGTGACCGGACAGTTTTACGGGTGAAGGAAGCTGGAATTCCTGGAGAGAACCACCAAGCAAAGACGAGCAGCTGCCAGCTCCCCAACATTGTAACTCCGCACTGCAGCACATGTAAGGTTAGATTGCTAAAGACATGTGCACCATCGACGTGCAATACGCCTTAGTACAAGGTGTCATCGTGCCCCCATGTGGACAATCGGGGTTAAGTGCCTTGTCCAAGGACACAACGCAGGAGTACGAATCGATCACTCAGATGGTCACCCATCCGAGAACTAACCGGGCTCAATGTTGCTTAAAGACATAATAATGTAATGTTCTTTTACTTTAAACCTGTAGTTCGTTCGTGTACTTTACAACTGACGTAACCAGCACATAACCTAAATGGTCATTCACAGGTTATCTCCAGACTGGAAAAACCACATCATGTAACCCATCATTTATTTATTTATTTATTTATTGTTGTTTAAGGTCACATACTTCTGCACAATGGCTAATCATGACCAGAACATGGAGATAAAGTCAAGGTCAGTCAATCGTTAAGACCCCATGTTGCCTATTTTAGAGGACTTGCACCCCAAGCATTAGTGACTGGGTTCTATTTTACCAGTGAAACAGAGCTTACTTACCACAGTAAACAAGCACTGCTTCACTTCCTGGGGTTCCCATGGGGGGAAACCCATCATTGGAACAAGCTCACCAGGTTCACTCCAATGAAGGGGTCACATGATATAGTTGTTGAATTTGTTTTTAAATTTGAAAAAAAATTATATTTAAAATAATAAATTTTGATATAGTGTTCATTGGGTAAACGGTTATTGATTCAGTCTTGAGATTACAATATTTTATTTATCTTCATCCACTTCTGTGAACAGACATACACAAATAAGTTGTAACAAGACAAATGCATATATAAAACAAAATACTGTGGTTTTAAATGAATCTGAAGCGCATCTTAAAAACATGACACCTTCTAATTGCTGAGCCAACACTTTCAATAGAGTCCAACTATTGAATGATTCTAACACTCAACCAGTTAATGAGCAAAAGCTGAGAAAAATTATTAAAATAAATTCAAATAAAGCTAAGCCAGACACTGAAGGATCTTTTGTTACAGAAGTATGACATACCTGATTTTTCTGTAGATCTCCTTATTGGGCGAGGGGTGGTGGTTGTATAGAGAGTAGTTGTTAAGCCTAGAGAATGAAAATACTACTAAACTAAGAATCTGAGCACACATTGCTTACAAAGAATTGATCTGCGTAATATGTAAAATCCTTGTAAAGTATAAGTCAAAATAAGTTGCATGATAACCACTATAAACTATGTATTTTTCTCTTCCTACACTGATAAACCCAGAAGATGACATCATTTTCTGGAAAGCTCTCACTGAGAGCTTTCCAGAAAATGATGTCAGATTCTGATCTTATCAGTGCAGGGGCAGCAGTATACTTAGTTTAATGCAGATATGCCACAACTTATTTTGACTTGTACTGTACAGTTTCCCACTGTTTTTCTGTCCAAGTAGAGTAACAGGTCTCAGATATCCATTCAACTGAGTCTGGACTGCATTTTTTAATTACTTGACAACTGAATCCAAATTCTGCAGACACTTGACCTTGACCTTGCAAAGGTATTGTTTGTGTTTATTTATTTATTTATTGGTGTTTAAGGTCACATATTTTTGCACAATGGCTATTCATGACCACAACATGAGAATCAACTCAAGACCAGGGGTGAGCGTCAAAAAGCCATGTTGCCCATTTTAGAGAGGGTTTGCACCTCCCAAGCATTAGTGACTAGGTCCTATTTTACCAGTAAAACAGAGCCTGTTTACCGCAGTGAACAGGTATTGTTTGAAAGTCAAGGTAGATGGTCAAAGTTGAAAGAGAATGGAAGCAAGTCAATTTTTGTATTCAATCATTTGAATAATTGAAATAATTTTTCAATTTTTCAAAGAGTTGCTCTTTGACCTGGTTTATGCACTCAACTTTACCTTGCAGAGGTGAAGTTTGAAAGCAAGATCACATGACAAAACAGGGAGCCGTGAAAAGCAAACATATATTTGTTGTATTGTCAAACTATATTTGCACCATAATAATTTTTTTAATTAATTCATCTCTTACCCACATTTATACTTGAAATAAACAGACATCTGGAATTCAATCTTCTATGACAGAGTTCATTGAGCACAGCGAAACACAAGTGAATTGGTTTAAATTTAAAGATGCATTATGGGCAAAATTTGCTGCCTAAAATTTCAGCAATTTGTCATCTGTTTGTAGAGGGTTAAAAGACACTCATAACGAGCGGGGAGTTTCCACCCAGACAACTGATCTAAGTCCTGTAAGAAATGCCCTTAATCCAGACTTTAATTATCCTGAAGTTTAAACGTCACTGGGAATTCAGTTTCTTCAACATTTTTCAAAATGCGACAAAATAAGATATTTTTCACATTAGTGATTAACTGGTTGAGGGTTAGATTATTTCTGGTGGTCTGAATTTGTTATTCAAAACTTATTTCATTACAAATTATCGGAGAGTGCCGGCAGGCACTCTCCAATAATTTGTAATAAACAAATTTATATAAACAAAATATTATTTGTGTTTGACTGAATATGAAATACAAGCAAGGAAAGTGTTGGCTTTTGCTCCGATAGCCTCATTTTTTGAAAGCCCTGATAATGGCTTCTATTTATTTATTGGTGATTAAGGTCACATACTTATGCATAATGGCTAAGCATGACCATGATAGTTTTACGGGTGGAGGAAGCCAGTATACCCAGAGAGAACCACCGAGCATCGACAAGCAACTGTCAGCTCCTCAACATTGTAACTCATTTCAAGCTCCGCTCAAGCAGGGTTACAGCGGTGAAGACATGTGCATCATCGACGTGCAGTACGCCTTAGTACACGGCATCATCGTGCCCCCATGTAGGCAACTGGGATAAAAGGTTTTGCCCAAGGACACAACAGGGGCATCCCGGATGGGGATCGAACTTGGGATCTCTAGCATAGAAGTCCAACAGTCTACCACTGAGCCACCACACTCCCGATAATGCCTTCAGGCACTCAATCAGTTAAGAAGTCTTAACCCTTTACCTAACGTGAAAAGCAGACGACACTTGCAAAAAAAATTCTTGAATAACTAATTTTTTTCATTTTTTGTCTCAAAAACATAGGTTATGACCTCTCGTTGGAACGAGCTCGACGAGCTCGTTCCAACGAGGGGTCATAACCTATGTTTTTGAGACAAAAAATGAAAAAAATAGTGAAAATTAATTGGCGATTTTTGAGAATAGCGCTGGCCGGTTTTGGCCGTTACATTGGGTAAAGGGTTAACAGCAGGATTATATCAGTATTTTAAGCTGCGATAACACTTGGTTCAATGGTTGTCACCGAGCACTATTCCGGAGAAAATAGGAATTGAGGTTAAAACCTTAAAAAAACGAAAACTTCTAACAAAACAAATGACCACAAAGTACCAACGTGCTGTTTGATTTCGTTCGTCATAAGACGTACAAAAGGATCAAAGGGTTAAAACACACTCCCACAGTATTTAAAAAAAACAGCCTTATGTAAGAAGCACAAGGTTTCAGCTAATGAACCACAACATTCAAACTGGCAATTTGCTGATTATCAGAAGCAGCGTGAGCGCATTGAAAGCATGTGTGTGGGGGGTGGGGGGCAGGGGGAAAGGCACCAGTATCAAAGTCACATCATGGTTCAGTCCATTGAGAAAGGCGATGAAAAACTGATCCACATACATGTATCTACAATTTCCTTGATTTCTTGTTCGCAACAAATGCCACTAAAGCTGCTGCAGTACAAGTCAAAGTTGTATGATAACCACTATAAACTATGTATCTTTCTTTTCCTACACTGTTAAAACCAGAAGCTGACTTCATTTTCCTGAAAGCTCTCACTGAGAGCTTTCCAAAAAAATGATGTCAGATTCTGATCTTATCAGACAGTTTACGGGTGGAGGAAGCCGGAGTACCCAGAGAGAAGCTCAGAGAACTATGAGCAATGGCGAGCAACTGTCAGACTCCCTGACATGCTAAACTCACATGAGCAGGGTTAGCATTGGTTGCAGACAATTGCACCATGAATGTGCAGTACGGCTTTGTAAACAACGTCGCCATGCCCCCAATTGGTGCTCCCAAAATTTTGTTGTTCACATACCAATGTTGGGAAAGTGAAATTTGATTAGTTTGAAGTATTGGAATGCTACAGCATATAATTGTTCATATTTGATGGCACATATTGTTATTAGTATTATTATTATTTATTGGTGTTTAAGGTCACATACTTATGCACAATGGCTAATCATGACCTTGACACTTTTATGGATGGAGGAAACCGGAGTACCTGGAGAGAACCACCGAGCAACGTCGAGCAGCTGCCAGTTCCCCAACATCGTAACTCCGCACTGCAGCACACTGGCAGGGGTAGATATGTTGAAGACATGTGCACCATTGACATGCAGAATGCCTTAGTGCACGGCATCATCGTGCCCCCATAAGGAAAATCGGGGTTAAGTGCCTTGTCCAAGGACACAACACAACACAGGAGTGGCACATATTGTAATATTTGACCTTCTTCCCCACAAACAGATTTGAACCATTTCAAGAAAACACGATATCAGAATTAGTTTTTAAAAAAAAATGTTCCCCCAATTCTTAAAAAAAAATAGCATTTGACTCCTCATTGGAACGATCTCATGGCGATCGTTCCAGTGAGGGGGACCAATGATATGGTTTCATAGAATTTTTTTAATTTATTTCAATGGCACAATTTCTTGTACAGTACGTGGAGAGTGGATTGTAACTAAATCACCCGTGGAGTGGAGTTATCACGCAGTTAAAAACTTTCAAATTATGTACATATCGACAAAAAACACAAGCAATGTTTCAGCCAATGGACCTCCGGGTTTAACACGGAGGTCCATTGGCTGAAACTTTGCTGGTGCTGTTTATGCCTTGCAAGAAATTTGCAATTATTGCTCGGGTGGAATCTCCACTCTGCAGGTGATTTAGTGATAATACACTCTCCACGTACTGTATATTATGCAGTGGATGCAGTATATTCGTTAGGTAAGGATTACTCGCTCACTAGGCAGAACTGAGGTGTGCTCTTGTCACTGTTACCAATGCTACAGAGAATGGGTAAATTAGTGATAAAAACTTGATACCACAATGTGTGCACTAAATCAATGTTTTACATACCAGAAAGATACAGCTGTGCAATTTTAAGTGTTGAGAAAGCTAGTCTATCAGTGGAAATATATAAATGTTATTGTGACAATAAATGCGTCATAGTTGGAGATGAAAACTAGTCTATAAGTGGAAATATATAAATGTTATTGTGACAATAAATGATTCATGGTTCGCGAAGAAAGATTATGTGATACAGTTCAAAATATGTTCAGGATTGTCTTCACCATTTTGGTAATACAAGTTAGAAGCAGTTAGGGCTGCATGATATTCAAAACTGAATACCAGTATCGGTATTCAAAAAAATACTGCGGTATACCGGTATATCGAAAACTGTTCAGATATATGAACACAAGTGCCACAATCGACACTCGAGGCATCACAGTCGGAACAAATTAGCATGCCTTGATGATGCGGTTCGAAAAACTTTTACCCAACACAGACGATATCAGAATTTATTATTTTCAAAATTAGTTTATCAGATTTTCCCCAAAGATTTCAATAAAAATATATCATGTGACCCCTCACTGGAACGAGCTCAATGAGCCCGTTCCAATGAGGGGGTCACATGATATAGTTTTGTTGAAATTTTTGAAAATTATTTTTTCAACTGCTGAATTTGTATATTACGAGGGCACAAGCAGATGATTCCTTGGATAAAGGGATAATATTATTCATTCGGGGCTACAGTTAAAAAGCTCAAGACATCTTGGAAATTAAATTGTGGTTAAATAAATAATGACGATAAACCGATATTTTTGTAATTACACCGGTATTCAATCGATATTGGTTTGAATACCGGTATATATCGGTTTATCGATATACCGTGCAGCCCTAGAAGTAGTTTTATTTATTTATTTATTTATTTATTTATTTATTTATTTATTTATTTATTTATTTATTTACTGGAGTTTTAAGGTCACATATTTCTGCAACATGGAGATAAAGCAAAGTTTATACCCATTGATGCCCATTTTAGAGAATCTCCACCCCAAGCTTTGGTGACTGGGTCCTATTTTATCAGTGAAACATACAACTTGTTTACCACAGTAAACAAGTACTGCTTCAGTTCTCAGGGTTGCTACAGGGGACAGGTGTAGTACGGTTTGTTTATTATGGTTTAAAACCACTTTCAACAGCCAGTGTTATGAGGGGACAGGGCCAGACAGTTTTTTGAGTGAAGGAAGCTTGAGTACCAGAAGAGAACCACCAAACATTGGGGAGTGACTGCCATACTCTCCAAGTTACTACCTCTACTCAAGCAGAGTTAGCGATTGAAGGAAAATGCACCATTGACATGCAGTATGACATACACGGCACTACCGTGGCCCCCCCACTCCCCTCCCACCCCTCCAACTTGGGCACTCAAGGATAAGTTTCTTGTCTGAGGAAACAATGCTGTTACTGTCGGTCAGTATTGAACCATTGACCTTTTGCTATAAAGTCCAACCCTCTAACCACTAAGTGACTATGCTCACATGCAGTACAGTGTGGAGCTGAAACGGTTAAGGGGTTTTCTTGATCGATTAATCACGTGGATTAACCTTGGTTAACCGATTAATCACTTGACCAAACAGATATCTGAATAACTGCCATACCAATGATGATTTACAGCATGAACCCTTTACCCAACGTAACAAACAAAACCAACTAGGCCTACATACAAAAATCTCCATTCAAATTTATTATGTTTTCAATTTTTGTCTCAAAAACACAGCTCATGACACCTCATTGGAATGAGCTCAATGAGCTCATTCCAATGAGGGGTCATAAGCTATGTTTTTGAGACAAAAATTGAAAATGTTTAGTTAATCCTGAATTTATTTTGCAAGTATCGTCTACTACCCGTAATGGGTAAAGGGTTAAGAATGACAATTTCCAGCTACTGATACAGTATGATGATCATGCAAGTAAACAAGTATGTCAGCAAGTAACTTGCATGCTTTACCCTGTCTCATATAATTGATGTGAGTCAGTGTGACAACGTTTGCCTGTTTTGAAGCAAGTTTGTTCCTTTGTTAACCCATATAATACAGTAGTTCAAAAGTAATGGTTAATCAATCACTTACTTTTTGGATTGATCAAGATGTTGATCATTGATTAATCGATTAATCGGTTAACCGTTTCAGCTCTAGTACAGTGGAACCCTTGTAGCTGAACAGCCACTTGATGTGCCAGAGAAAATTATTCAATTAACAGGAGTATTAAATTAAAAGATAATTTCCTGTGTTCTAGGGATAACCTGAGCAATAAACATTACAGTAATTTAAAACACGAGCTATTACTGAAGGAAATTCATACCCCTATGGTAGTGTGGGACTGATGACACATAAATGAATTCAAAAAAGGACAGTCAAGTAAGGGCCATAATTTAGGTAAAAGAGTGGGAGAAACTCTGCTCAACATGTGGCAAAAGTGGGTCAACCAAGAAACACTGAATACAGAATTTCATTGAAATCCATCCACACACAGCTGAAATAACTCAGGTGAAAATAAACACAATTTTTCAAAAACTGCAAAAAAATTTCATTTTTGGGTTTCTCAAATATCATAATTTAAGATTCTCAGAGAATGGCCTCCACCAGTTCAGACAAATGAAGGGCAATAAGGAATAGTGGTCTGAAATGAAAAAGGGATATTAATAAAACAGGCTTACCTGAATTAGAACTTAAGGCAACCTTTTAAAGGGGTCAACCCTTTACCTATTGAACTGAATGCATCTGTCTCCATGATTTACAAATTGAGCAGTTTAAAAAAAAATTCTCCAAAAATTTCAACAAAACCATATCATGTGAGGCCTCAGTGGAAGGGCTCACTGAGCTCATTCCAATGAAGTTCAAATAATATGGTTTTGTTTGAATGTTTTGAAATTTAAAAAATAAAAAAAGAGGCTCAAGTGAGACTAAAATGTTCACCTGGATCAAGTTGTGTACAAGGAATAAGGACATTAGTGCTGAGAGATCAGAAAGGTGTACACAAAAAGGAAGAGTCACTTACGAGAAATACCCAATGTGAGAAGATTCTTACTAGTGAATTTGAAGTACAAAATTTTTAAGAATTTTCCTCATATCAAGTTAAAATTTTGGTTCCCATAAGGCCTAAAAAAATTTAAAATTTATTTCTCAGGCCCTCCTGCATAGTCCTGTTGGCTGCCACATACTCTCTTTTTATAACTAATATAAACTTGAAAAAAATAAAAATTAAATGGTTTATGTCAGATATTTTACCCAGATTAAAAAAAATTGATAAATTTGTCCCTTGAGTGCAAGAAGGCTTTGCAATGCTTTAGCATTGCAAAGCCTTCTTGCTCTCAAGGGATGAAATACATCAAAACCCATGCTATTCCATAGATTATGAGGCCTAAAACATGAACCAAGAACACAAACTTTTGATGGCAAAGAAACAATTACAGAAATTAAAAAAAAAATGCTTGCCACTTGCCATTTTATAAATAGTGGCCTGAGAAACAGAAGATTTACTTTTTATGGTCTAAGGAGCCCAAATATAAAACCAAGGAATTATTAATTTGAACAAACTTGAAATTGACCCCCATAAGAATGCTGAATATCAAATGATTCTGACTGATTGATCTGACTTTTTTTTTTTTTTTAAAACTTTTCCTCATATCAGTTCAAGTTAAAATTGGATGCCCCATAGGAATCCCAAAAAAGAATCCATGGACTTGATTGCACAAACCAGCATTGGATCTCGCTGAGGATGATTTATATCAAATATCAAAAGACAAAAGATTCTGATTGGAAATTCTAGAGAACAATCTTTTTTTCAGTTTTTGAAAACTACTGAATCAGCATTTTTTCATTACCCCCCCATATGGCTCCCCAAGATGCAAGTGATTGAGAGTTTTGGGTCCCATTCGATTCTACTGGCCCATTAGTGCTGAGAGATCAGAAAGGTGTACACCGAAGGGTCATAACCTATGTTTTTGAGACAAAAAATGAAAAAATAATGATAATTGGCGATTTTTGAGAATAGCGCTGGCCGGTTTTGGCCGTTACGTTAGGTAAAGGGTTAACAGATATCAGGCATATACAGAACAACACATGCATGTGAAGGGGTTAATTGATATGACACAAGTACCAGCATGGAAGGATAAAACGAGAGAATGCAGGCCCAGAGTTTTGTCCTTTCACAATGTCACGAGAGCCATATTGATTAATCCATTCACATGCATGCATCGTTCTGTGTTTCTTACAGGACTTCTGTCTATAAAAGCAATTAGTAGAAGGAAACTCGGCAATTCATTTGACAACTCATTCCCTGAGTTCCAATGTGTTCTATGTGCCAATAGGCACATAGAACACATTGGAACTCAGGGACGAACTATCAACAAAAAGAACGCATTTTATCGTCAACCAAATTTGAGAGGTGAACCCGTGCACTAAATGACTGTGTACTCTCCAGTGTATAGAAAATTCAGAATAAAAAAAAATGTTGAAGAATAAATGAAATATTAAAAGCAAGACACAAGACAATATAAGACTATGGTCTACTCATTCACGATAAAGTAGAAAGACAAAAGAGAGACATACCATTATCAGTACTGCCATCATACCCAGGTCCGTCTGGAATGTATGATAACACAAAGAGATGAAACATATACTGAAATATAGTGTTTCATGCTCAGGATTAGACCTCTGACAGGAAAAAAATCCAGAGCATTTTTAGGATTTTTCCAAGCACTTTTCAAGAACATCTCTGATGTCCCCATGCATACTACAGTTTCTGCCAAAATGAATGGTAGAATTTCTGTAAGTTTCTCTTGTTCGTACAGTACAGCCACCGTGGAATGGTCATCATAACGTGTGACAGTGATGTCCACGCATGCATTAACCAGGTAATAAAAATCATCATAAGCAAAATTTTAATTAATGTAACCCGGTGTAGCAGGATATCTCCCCCCCCCCCCCCCTCCCCCACACCCATGACAAAATTTTTTTTTGATTGATTTGACATTATTTGATGATGAGATGGAGAGAAAAACATTTTGGGCCAAATTTTTTTTTCAATTCCAACATGGATATCTTGCCTCCAGGTCCATCCAGTGCCAAACCTGTGACAATAAATCATCTCAATATTTTCTATTTCACATATTTGACATTATTTTGCAGAAAAATTGATTTTAGATATAAACACTGAGTTGGGGTTGATTGGAATTCAGGGGTGTGGGGGGGGGGGGGTCAATTCACTGGTCATTATTCAATGGTATAAGCCAAGTTGAAACTGTTTTTAATTTGATTTATATTTTTTGACATGGGTGGGGGTGGGGGGGGGGAAGATAACCAGGCCTGGATATCTTCTCCCCACCCATGTTAAACTCCCAATAGACATTCATAGAACCTTTTGCAGCCATTGTTTGAACTTTGTTATGGTTGGCCCCACGGTGTAAAAAAACCTATTGATATTTGTGAAATAGTTGCTTCTGAGATTGCCTATTTTCTATTCACTGGTCATGTATATATTAAAGAGTTGAACCATTTTTTGTGTTAATTTCAATGAAAATTCCATAAATAAATGTTCTTATCTTTATCTTTTTGTTTAGTTCTTTTTATATTTTATTTGTGAGGTGGGGGGGGGGGGGGGTAAGATATCCAGGGTGGGGGGGGGAAGATAACTTAGGTTATCTTACCCCGGAGGAAAGATATTGTGGCACACCAGTGCTTCTTCAATTAAATTGTTGATGATTATTCCTGTAATTAGGGTTTGGAATCTAATATCACTGTGTCAGTGGAAATATTGCCCATGCATGGAAAGTGACCAGTCCATGACAGCAGTACTGTAATGCAAACACTTGACATCATTTCTCTTAGAGCTCTCTAGAAAAAATGTCAACTGGTGGGATTATAAACAAACACGATCTTAAAATATTAACGTAAATTGACACCCGTGACAGAATGTGTGGGGGTAATATTCTCATTGGAAGCTATTTGTTTTGACTGTGTAATTGTATTCAACCAAATATTAAAAACAAACATCTTTAACCCTTTAACTAACATGAAAAGCAGACGACACTTGCAAACAAAATTCTTGAATAACTATTTTTTTCATTTTTTGTCTCAAAAACATAGGTTATGACCCTTCTTTGGAACAAGCTCGATGAGATCGTTCCAAAGAGGGGTCATAACCTATGATTTTGAGACAAAAATGAAAAAAAATAATGAAAATTAATTGGCGATCTTTGTGAATAGCGTTACGTTGGGTAAAGGGTTAATTACAAAGTTGGTAAACTTTGGGAACACATCAAATATAAAAACTGGCATCATGGTGTGGTTTTATAAACATGATTTACGTAACAAACACACATATTTGAAGCAATGTATAAGCACACTTTCCGACCAAAATGAGCCAAGAAATGTTTTCCAAGGAACTTTTCCAAAATGTTTCATTTTCCATTTCATTCAACATCCTTGAATTCCAGTTTTAAAAGTCAAGTATTTCTGGGATGCATATGAATTCTGATGCTACCACTGCTCCAGAAACAACTAGAGATGGTCTGTCGCCCGGTATACCCCACAGTGGCATACGACCTAGTGTGGGTGACAGAAAAGGGGAATTCAATTTTTCTGAGTAAAAAAAATATACAATATGACCACCAGTCGGCCATCGTGAATCCGATCGCATAAACGATTATGTCACGCAATGCTCCTCATCATCTTGATCATTTTGGTGAAGTTTCATGAAAATGCGACTAAAACTGTGGAAGTTTGGAGCTTCTCCACAAATATTTTACAAAATCCAATATGGCCTTCAGTCAGCCACCTTGATTCCAATCTGGAAAAAAATTATGGCACGCACTGCTCCTCATCATGTCAATCAATTAAAATTGAGTTTCATGAAAATGCAGCAAAAACTGTAGATGTCGTTCGCTCCACATGTATTTTTCAAAATCCAATATGGCTGCCAGTCAGCCATCCTGAAACCGATCGTAAAAGATTTTTTGTGAAGTTTCATGAAATGCGACTAAAAATGTGGAAGTAATTTGCTCCACAAGTTTACATGTGCATCGGCCTGACGACAACAGATCGACGGGCAAGTTGACTCCTATATATTTGTTTGTAGAGGTATAATAACGTACACTATAGGTTTCATGGATAATTATTAAAACACAGTGAGGATGAATTTCTATTGTCGGTGGCTATCTAGTGTTTATGCAAAAAGTCAAATTACATGTTCAGCGGCAAACTTTTGGCTGAATGACCTCTGGCTGCAAAAGCATTATAAGCAATAATTTAGTTGATGAGCCATGGTAGACCAAATTTCCACCCCCAACCCCCATCCCATCGGTGAAGGTAAATGTAGTGGCCACACACATTACAGTAATCATGTACAACAAACCAAGAGTCTGAAACCATTTTTGCTTCGTCTTGGAATGTTGTAATTTGAAAATCAAATATTATTTTGGCTAATATTGCCCAGCACTAAATATGCATACTCTGAGAACTTATGTTGTATTAAGCTTTCATAATTGATGATTTATCAACGAAATTCTGTAGTATAACAGCCACCAACAGATTTTCTTCAGTGCCCTACTTCAGCCATCGGAATCGGCATTGGAATTGGCATAATCGGTAGAGAAATAACTGGTAATCGGTTGATAGCAAGTTTTGATAATCGGTTCATCACTACTAATAAACCTCTAATTCCCAATACAGGCCCAAACTGCCACATTTGCATTGCTTTGAAAAAGTACCCTCTCAAGTTTATTCTTCCTTGAGAACTAAGCTAGTAAGCCATATTTATCTTAGCAGTGTTTTGACATCATTGTTGGCTGCCAGTAACAATGATGTAGAAACACTGTTACATGTACAAGTCACCTGCAGATGTGTACTTGTATATATGGTAGTTATCATAAAATTAATTTGAGACTTTAAGTGTTAAATTTATCTATTTATTATGGTTTAACGACACTTTAACAGCCAAGGTCATATCATGTTGGTGACAGTTTTACAGGTGGAGGAAGCCGGAGTACACGGAGAGAACCGAGCAACGACAAGCAACTGCCAGCTCCCCAACATCGTAACTCCACACTGCAGCACAGGCAGGGTTAGCTTGGTCAAAGACATGTGCACCATCGACATGCAGTAGTCTTAGTACACGGCATCATCGTGCCCCCATGTGGACAATCTGGGTTAAGTGCCTTGCCCAAGGACACAACGCAGGAGTCCATATCCATTGCTCAGACGGTCACCCATCCAGGGTCTAACCGGGCTCAACATTGCTTATCTTCGGTGATCTGATGAGAACCGGTTACCGTAATGCTTTTAACCCCTTTTTAGTGTTAAATGAAGACAGTACTGAGACAATCAATATGACCAAATTGGCCATGAAGAATTTATGGCAATTTATATTTTCCTTGTTCTGACAATTATTTATTAAGAGCTTGGTATAAATAAAACAAATAGGTACTATGCCCGGTAATCAGATTTAAACCACTTGTAGAATAGGGGTTTTAACCACACGGCAGAGCCTTATGGTTAAAACCCTTATCCTACTTGTGGTTTAAATCTGCTTACAAAAAGCAATAGCAGAGATCGCATTACATCTTTGCATAATGTATTGCCCCTCAAGTGGATCAGGGGCAGGCCTGAAAATAAGCAGTGTAACATTTGCAGAACGAGGTCCCCAGAGGGTGCATTTGATGATGCTATCCAATACAGTGGGCCAACTTATCCTCTGGGTACCTCTTTCTGTTTAGTTTTGAGACCCTGATTCAGATTGAGGTTCACAGAGGGTAAATTTAGTGATGCTACCCTACTATGCAGGTTAGCATCACTCAATTCACCCTCTGGGGACCTCATTTTGCAGATGACAGTCTGCTTATTTTCTGGCTTGATCAACGGACAATCTGAATTGCAAATGACGGCTTATTCCACTCCAGGGGCGATATGTGGCTTTTTCCTTATCTTCTTTCAAGATAACAGTTCAATTCTCATTTGAATCCAGTCCCATTGCTAAGATAACTGCAAGTGAGTGGTCACCACTGGAATATTAAGAACAGAAAATTCAAAACTCAAACATTTTGGTAGCAATACATTTAAAGGGGGAGCTTTTGAGTAATCTGAATGTCAGAATCCCACCGTATATATGCACAATTCTGATATAAATGAAAGTATGTGGTGCACTGGATCTTTGACTTGGTCCATACTGAAATCTCTGTACAGAATACCTTTGGCTGCCATATCAATAAATTTCACCAGTACGATGGTCGTAGTATCGTAACAATTGGAAAGAGGATTTGGTTCAAGATTCAATTTGGATTCAAACCTTTTGCCCGATTCAATTTGAGATTTGATATAAGCTAAAAATTGTGATTCACCGGTCCCTAGATCAGTGAGTATCAATCCAACACTACCAACACAATTAGCTCTTCAAGGTTGAGCTCTGTGTGAAAGGTGAGGGTACTTAAAGGGGGGGGGTCTCTCCTGCTCTCACAGCTCAAATGTAGTCACCTGGAACTTGTATTTCTCTTGTGGGTTTCAATCATTGCAATCATATTTGGAATTACAGTGGAGCCCACTTAATTGGATATCTCTTAATTGCATGTCCCTGTTAATTGAATATCATTTTCAAACACAAAACCATTTGCAATACCTTCAGTACAAATTTGATCTGTTAATTGCATATGGGTTGCAGAGTAAACTCCTGTTAATTGTATATAAATTTTTGTAATATGTCAAAAAAAGTTAGTGTGACACGCTCCAAATTCCCCTTATTTATCAACCTTTTTGGCCTCACCACATTCAATACAGGCATTTATTCTATTATATCTTGTTTGACAGAGCTCTATGAGCTCTGTAAAACAAGATATAATAGAATAAATGCTCAGTTTACCTCCAGCACACAGGAAACTGACCAAATCCCTGTTAATTGTATACTCCTGTTAATTGAATAATTTTCTCTGGCTAAATGGATATCCAATTAAGAGGATTCTACTGTATCAGGAAGACTGTTTACTCTTTAGATGTGATACATGTATATGACTTTTTCTCAAGTCTAGAAACGTGCACATTTTTTTGGCTCCATATATTACAAATACATTTGCTAAATAGGGACCCCCAAAACCTGGCCTTTTCTCAGTATTGAGGTACGTTAATCCCAGACTCAGACACAGCAATATTTATTGTATTCCTACCCATGGCTAGGAATACATGGACCACCATTGTTATGTATCAGTGAGTAGTACCCTTCAATGACTGTCCCTCCTCTCCTCCAAGGTTTAAATGTCTCCCAGTTACATAGGCCCAGTGCCCCACCCCCAAAAAACAAAACAATGGCCCAAAGCAAGTTTCACACAACATAGGGTCTCAAAATGGTCTCCAATGTCGGGGCTACACATGCTAAAATGCCTCAGATTCGCTCTTAGAGCACAATATTTTGCAAACTGTTTATAGGGGTGTTGTGGGGGGGGGGGGGGGGGGGGGTGTATTTAGTCCCAACTTGAACACTCCAGTCACTATCCCTTTTACTCTGTTCCCTTCAGGGAAGTGCAAGGAAGGGACAATGACCAGAATATCTAAGTTAAGACTTGGGAGAGACTTGCGAAATTCCACACAATGACCTTTCAAATATCAATATCACCCCCCCCCCCCCCCCCAGCACCCCTGAAAACAAAATAAAATACTGGCAATGCCACCCTCTATTATAGAATCCTGGCTTCGCATCTGATGTTTCCTACACTCTGCCAGTAAAAAATGCAAAATATCGCAATATTTTCAATTCAGTCAACAAAGATTAAATCTATATTTGGAAATTGTCGAGTACAAGTATGCCAACACCTTTGTTAATAATTGTACAAACATGTGCAATGCGAAGCATGTGGTGTGACCCTCCCTCACCCCAACATCTTAATCAGAGGTCAAGGTCACATCACTTTCAGGCAGTATATTTCATGTATATTCCTTATATATACATGGCAAAGAAATAATTACAGAAATAAAAACTAAAAAAAAAAAATGCTTGCCTGCATGCAATTTTACAAAAAATGGCCTGAGAAACAAGATATACTTTGTGTGACCAAATTAAGATCCTTCCAAAGAAAATTCCAAGTCATCATTTCAAAATAATTTATTGACTACTGTAAATCACGCTTGATGAGAAATCAACAATCCTTGAGAAACCCATTTATTTCAATTTATTTATTTATTTATTTATTTATTTATTTATTTTTTTTTTTATTTATTTGTGCTAAAGGCCACATATTTCTCCACAATGGCTTATGACTGCAACTTGGAGGTAAAGTCATGTTTAGTCAATCGTTTATACCCATGTTGCCCATTTTTTAGGACTTCCATGAAACAGTGGTGATTGGGTCCCATTTTACCAGCAAAACAGAGTTTGTTTACCATAGTAAACAGGCAATGCTTCAGTTCCTGGGATTCCCAGAGGTGAATTAAATCTTTAGTTTCAAGTGCAAAGTTCATGAATTGCATGTGTAGTGCAGTTAAGATTACATTCAAAGCAGGTCTATCTGGAGAGTTACATGCATGATGTCATGAAAAATGAATGCTTGAAGGTTTATGAAGAAGGCTTATGTGAGTACATGCCATAACTTATTTTTACATTGGAACACAGTTATCTGAATGGCTATTTTGCCAGTGGAAAATATTCAGTTAACCCTTTACCTAACATGAAAAGCAGACGACACTTGCAAAAAAAATTCTTGAATAACTAATTTTTTTCATTTTTTGTCTCAAAAACATAGATTATGACGCCTCATTGGAATGAGCTTGATGAGCTCATTCCAATGAGGGGTAAAAACTAGGCTAGGACTGTCATGATTAATCGATTAGTCGATTGTCGATCAGTCACGGCGAAATCGATTAGTATATTTCGTTGTCGAATAATCGGTAAATTTTATCCCGCTTTAGACGTTTAATAATTAAAAGAAAATTTGATGAAAAAACTATTGTTTCTAAAGGTAAAGAGTTAAGAACATCAATGTTAAACCCCAAGAAGCTATTGGAAGCATTTGCCATTCAGGTACATTCATCAAAGCTTTGATGTTCTGAACTTTTGAACCATCAGTGTAATAATCAAGACCGATCGGCAGTTGCGAAGTTCGCAACTGCCGACCGGTCTTGATTATTACACTGACGGTTCAAAAGTTCAGAACATCAAAGCTTTGAATGTACCTAAAAGAGGATCGTCTTCGTTGTTTACCGGAGGTAGGTCAACTGACTTGAACTTTATTTTTTATCGACTTAAGAGAGAGGGAGGTCATCAAGGTACGATTAATCGATTATTATCGATTATTTGCGACGATTAATCGATTCCTAAATTAAAAAATCGTGACAGCCCTAGTAAAAACCTATGTTTTTGATATAAAATATGAAAGAATAATGAAAATTCACAATTTTTTAGAATAACGCTGGCCGGTTTTGGCCGTTACATTGGGTGAAGGGTTAAAAGGAGTATTTCATTTCATTATCCAGGGTCACATCATGCTGATCAATTATATGGTTAGAGGAAACTGGAGTACCCAGAGAGAACTACCAAGAAGTATTGACTCTTCACGGTTGAAGGCAAGTGTACTATTGATTGCTGTACACGTTAACATACAGTTAACAGGCCTAGTGATTAACCGATAAGGATTTGCAACCGTCATCTGCTTGCCATTTAGATGAACAAACAATCGGCCGATTGTGAGCGCTGGTGTCAGATAGTCACAGTCAAAAGGAGTAGAATGCTCAAGAATGCACAGAGAAGGGTTAATTTTACAGTACAGTCAGGTTGATTGATTTGTTGACCTCAAGAGCATGTCACTGTGTGTATTAAAATAAAAACATGACATCATCAAAAAGAAGTTAACAGCAGGCCTGGTATTCTTAAAATGCAGGAGGGCTAAAAATCGCTTTCTTCGCATGGTCTAGGGGAGCGATTAGCTCTCCTCAAGCATACAAAAGCTAATAGTGGCAAAATGAAGTTTTATTGTTAATGAATTCTGCCGAGTGGGCTTCATAAATTTTATTTGGGACTGCTAACAAGGTAGTCTCTGTGAGATGGCGACACTGCCCCTCCCACACCTCCGGGCCTCGGCAAGGCCCGGAGGTTTGGGAGGGGCAGTGTGGCCATCTCACAGATACCACTAACATAGCAGAGAGCTTAACAGATATGGGTTTTAGGAATAGGCTTTTATGGAAATCATTTTTTTCTACGGCCAGGAGGCTAGTTTTCGCCCTCCTTAATATTTTTAAGGCAAGTAGTAGGCGAGCGAATAAATCGCTCTCCTGAAAATACCAGGCCTGTAACAACACCGCATCTTTGATCAATGATCAAAGATGGCATGTTGTTATCCTTTTACCTAACACGAAAAGCAGACGACACCTGCAAACAAAATTCTTGAATAACTAAATATTTTCATTTTTTGCCTCAAAAACATAGCTTATGACCCCTCATTGGAACGAGCTCCTCAAGTTCGTTCCAATAAGGGGTCATAAGCTATGTTTTTGAGACAAATTTTTTTAAAAAATAATGTAAATTGAATGATGATTTTTGTAAATAGTGCTGGCCGGTTTTTGCGTTATGTTGGGTAAAGGATTAACTTGTTTCTGCTGATGTCGTATTTCATAGTCATCATGACAGGTGTCGCCTATGTCTTGAGAAGCTATCAAGGGGAAGATCTGACCAATCAATGAGATAAGACTAATCATGATTCCTGCCAATCATTGTGGCAACTTATTAATCTTGATACTGCTTGTATGAAGTCGTGAATCAAACATAAATACAAACAATTTTGATCAAATGGTGTTCCAAGTAACCCTCGACACAAACCAATGTCGGAACACATATACTGATGGTCAACCAATGGCTTAAAATCCGTCGATGTCACATGCAGTTGCCAAACATCGGTTAATCACTAACCATGTCCCAATGTGAGTAATCAGGATTAACGCTTTACCCAATGCAGACGATATCAAAATTTAGTATTTTAAATACCATTTTTTCAAATTTTTTCGAAAAATTTAATCAAAACCATATCATGTGACCCCTCATTGGAATGAGCTCATTCCAACGAGGGGGGCACATAATACGGTTTTGTTGAAATTTTTTGAAAAATAATATTTTTTCGACTGCTGAATTTGCTTATTACGCGGGTGGATGCGGGCAATTTGATAGGCAAAAGGGTTAACCAGTAAAACAGAGCATGTTTACCACAGTGAATAAAAAAGGCCGTACAAGCAAACATCCCCTGAAAAATACTGAATTTTACAAAGTCAAAAAAGAGACATAACTCAGACAAAAAATTTCCACCAAACCCTGATTTGAACTTAACCTGTATTTATGTTGATAAACCTACAAACCAAATTTCATTTGATTCGGTCAATTACAGCTTAAGTTATTGGTGGGATCCTTTTTTGGAAACTGGAGTTTTCAAAGTAAAAAAGGGCATAACTCTGGAAACAAGTGCACTGCCAGGTGGTGGATCAATACATGGTGCCCTATGAAGAAACTGCGCTTGAAAAGGAATTTTTAGTTGAACAAAAGGTCAATCATTCCTTCAAAAATAATTGTACATTCCTGGCTTATGACCCATTAAAGTTGAATATATTGTTTTCACGCTATTGCATGGAGAATCAAGTCACCAAAACTCCCAGATGGTTGCCATGGCAGCCATATTGGACATGCCAGAATGCTGATTATCAAAAGGAACCATCCGCTAGTCATGATTAATCAACCATGAAAAAGCAGTACCTGTTGGATCTATAGTTTTCCAAGTTATTGAATGGACAATCAAAAGTCCCTGAAAATCCAAGATGGCTACCCTGGTGGCCATTTTGGATATGACAGAATGTTGGTTATCAAAAGGAACCATCCTCTAGTCATGCCTAATCAACCATAAAAAAACAGTATCTGTGGGATGTATTAAGTTATCCCATGGACAAACAAAAGTTAATGGACGGATGGACAGAAAGATGGACAGATGGACGGATGGACACTGATGCTGTTTATTGAAAGGAACCATCCTCTTGTCATGACTAATCAACCATGAAGAAACAGCATATGTTGGTTGTTCTGTTTTCAAGTTATCGCATGGACAAACAAATGTTAACAGACAGACAGATGGATGGACAGGCAGACATTGCCATCCATAATACAGCCCACTCATATAAGCAGACGTATAAAAACTCTCAGGCCACACCCCCAATTCAGGTTAACCCATATTTTTGTTGATATGCCTACATACCACATTTAAATTTGATTTGGTCATCTATAACTAAGCTATCATTGGGAAACCAAAGTGGGATGGACAGACTGATGCATGGACGGACACTGCCTTTTTTAATAGTCAACCAAAAATTTTTTTCAAGGGACAACTAGTACTGCTTCACTTCCCAGAGTTCCTAATGGAGATCCAACAGTATGCAAAGGCTTAACCTAATGTACTGGAGGTATGGTAAATGGTTTTGTGTTGGGAAATTATATTCAATTAACAGGGTTATTCAGTTAACCCTTTACCTAATGAATCGGCCGCATCCACCCACATAATTTGCAAATTAAGTACATTGTAGTTAAAAAAAAATGTATTTTTCAAAACATTTCAATGAAACCATATCATGTGACCCCTCATTGGAATGAGCTCGTCAAGCTCGGTCCAATGAGGGGTCACATGATATGGTTTTGTTGAAATTTTTTGAAAAAAGAAATATTAAAATAATAAATTTTGATATCGTCTGCGTTGGGTAAAGGGTTAATAGATATCCTATTCAGGCTTGGCAATTTCAGGAGAGCGATTTTTTAGCTCTCCTTACTGCCCTCCTGAAAGAATTAAGGAGTGCGAAAAATTGCCCCCCTAAATATTTTGGTCTGGGATGATTGAGATTACATGTATTATGCTCACATTAAATTTTTGTTGTAAAGCAAAAATGTAATTTAACTTCGAAGTCACATAACATCACGTAATTTCATTTTGAAAGTGGTTTAGTGGTAAAAGGTAATGGCTGCAACCAAACCCAAACACAACTGCAATCATTTGAAGCAAAATGGGTCACAGCAATATTTTTTTTTCTGTCAGTTTCAAGTTCAACAACTGACATCACAGTTTGAGGAGTAATTATTCAAGGAATACTGACACCATAATATACTACCATTACTACTATCCTGTCACTTGAAGCACTTGCACCAGGATGTGACTGTAGATTCAAGCAGACCTGTTGTCCAAGAAAGTCATACGCCTACCACTACCACCTTCAACCTCCTTGGGGGGTTGAAGGTGGTAGTGGTAGGCGTATGACTTTCTTGGACAACAGGTCTAGGTACACAGACAGGTCTTGTCAAGTGTGTGTTCGGTTGTTGAGTGAGACATCTAGATGTCCAAGAGATTTCGCTTTACCTTAGTAAAGTTAATAAAATCACTGATGTAGTCGGTTGGTTTCAGTTTCAATGAGTTCGTTCAACTGGATACTTAAAATGCTGTGTAAAGCTAATTGCTCTCCTAAGCTGATTGGGGAGAGCGATTTTTTGCCCTCCTGCATTTTTCAGAATGCCAGGCCTGCCTATTAAGTGGGTTCCACTATATCAGTTCTTTTCACAATGGTCAACTTACTTTCACCATTTTCCCTACCTGTTGGCTGTTATTTTCTATGCAAAGATGACTCATATCTGAAGGTAAGGAACTGCAGGATAATTTATTTATGAAGCAAACGTAAGGTTGCTAAAAACTCGAGAATTCTTCATGAAAAAAAAGGGTCTAATAAACACATGATATATGTACATCAATTAGGAGAAGAGTTAAACATTCACAAGCAAGATACAAGAGAGAACAAAGCTGCAAGCTTCACGCTGATAAACAAGAGAGATTAAGACATACCATCATCCGTGCTGGCACCAGTACCTTTTGTTGTTAGCTCTGGAATATCTGATAAAACAAAGAAAAGGAGAAGCATGCATTAGGCCAAAGAAAACAATATGCTAATTTCCTTGAGTTTTGGTTAAATTTTACTTTCATTATACAAAGAAAGTTAATTTGTTGTGTATATGTCACAGGCCTGTTCCAAATCTAACGGGTACACTAATTTAGAGTTGGTCTAAGCCACATCCAAAATGGGATTTGGACAAGCAGTCCTGGTAATTCATCCTCGTTTCCACTGCAAAAAATTGCTGTGGAAAACTGGCGCTTCTACGTCAATTGCTGTGAAGCCTGTTTGATTGCGTAAAAACCATCAGGGGCAGGGCAGTTTCAATTGCTATGTACAGTACGTGTAGAGTGTATTGTCACCAAATCACCTGCAGAGTGGAGATTTCACTACAGCAATAAATGCAAATTTGTTGCAAAGCATAACGAATACAAGAAAACTTCCAGCCAATGGAAATCTGGGTTGAACCTGGGAGGTCCAATGGCTAAAATATTGCTTGTATTTATTGTCCATATAGACAGAATTTGAAAATTATAGTTTGGGTGATAACTCCACTCCACAGGTGATTTTGTTACAATCCACTCTCCACGTACTGTATATGTAGTGTGCGGTGGAGTGAAAACTTTCAAGTAACTTTAAAATGTGAAAGTAGTTCGAGATACATTGTACATGTGTATATAATCACAATCAATGTGTGGAATCTTTCACGCAATAAGATCATGCCAATATCATGAACGGTGTGAATGCAGAGAAGAAATCTTGTAAGTAAGCATGCGACTTGCTCAATATGTATAGTATGAGTGAAAATAAGATGTAGCATAATCACAAACTTAGTATCTCACTGCTTCTATGTTGATAACACCAAAATCTTAACATCAGTTTTTGGAAAGCTCTGTAACAGCTTTCCAGAAACTGATGTCAGATTCTGGTGTTATCAACATAGAAGAAGCAGAACACATTATTTCTAGTGGTTAGGCTGTAACTTGTACTGTAAATTTTAAGATTTGCAATACAGCGTAGTGCAACTCACATGGTTTGATTCCTTGTGTAACCAGGAAGTTGTGCAATTTCTACTACCACAATGCTTTCTGAAGAAGCCATCCTCGGCAGTAATTTTGCTGTGGATATTTTTCGTTTCCTCTGACAGCTGAGGGTGAATTATCAGGGCTGGACTAGGCTATAACTTAATTAGGATTTAGACGAAACCAATTTAGATCTAGACCAGACCAGCAGATCCAAACTGAGATTTGGTCAAGGCAGATCTGAATCATATACCCAATTGAGTTTTAGACTAGTCAAATTTAGAACTGGACTAGGACAGATCCAATTGGGATTTGGTCTAGACCAAATCTAAATCATATAATTAATAAAGTATTAGAAATGTATTCTACTTATGGATACAGTACAAGTCAAAATAAGTTGTAGCATAACCCCAATAAACTTAGTATACTGCAGCTCCTGCACTGATAAGATCAGAATCTGACATCATTTTGTCAGTGAGAGCTTTCCAGAAAATGGTGTCAGCTTCTGGTCTTATCAGTGTAGGAAGAGAAAGATGTATAGTTTATAGTGGTTATCCTGCAGCTTATTTTGACTTGTACTGTAAGTTAAATGATCATGAAAATGGTTGCTGGATTTTTATTTTGTTCAACATGTCCTGTATGATATTTGTAACTGTGAAGTGACCAAATGGTTGTGTTGGATTTTTTTATTCTTTTAATAAATTAATGACTTGTCATAAAAATGCTCCTGTGCTGTTAAGATTAGAATCTGACATCATTTTCTGGAAAACTCTGTGAGAGCTTTCCAGAAAATGATGTCAGCTTCTGGTTTTATCAGTGGAGGAAGAGAAAGATACATAGTTTGTCATGGTTATCCTACAACTTATTTTGACTTGAACTGTATGCTGTTCATGTGTAAGGACTTCCATCCCTTCATGTTAGTTCCGGGTCCTATTTTACCACTAAAGCAGAACATATTTACATGTATATACAGTAGAATCCTCTTAATTGAATATCCATTTTGCCAGAGAAAATTATTCAATTAATAGGAGTATACAATTAACAGGGATTTGGTCAGTTTCCTGTGTTCTGGAAGTAAACTGAGCATTTATTCTATTATATCTTGTTTGACAGAGCTCATAGAACTCTGTCAAACAAGATATAATAGAATAAATGTCTGTATTGGATGTAGTGAGGCCAAAAAGGTTGATAAATAAGGGGAATTTGGTGCGTGTCACAGTAATTTTTTTAACATATTACAAAAATTTATATACAATTAACAGGAGTTTACTCTACAACCCATATGCAATTAACAGATCAAATTTGTACTGAAGGTATGGTAAAAGGTTTTGTGTTTGAAAATTTGATTCAATTAACAGGGATATACAATTAAGAGATATCCAATTAAGTGGGCTCCACTGTATTTGTTGGTGTTTAAGATCACATATTTCTGCATAATGGTTAATCTTGACCACAACATGAACATAAAGTCCAGTCCAGTCAACCATTTATATCCATGCTGCCCATTTTAGAGGACTCCCACCCTATCAGTTTTGTAACTGACTAACCCAGAGCTATAACCAGATAATACCTGGTTATCCATAGCCATTATTTCACGGAATATGGGATCAAAACTATAGGAATTGGAAAGCAGCATTCTCAAACTATTCTGTAGTGTGTATACAAATGGTACTCGACAACGTTCATTTGTATACACACTACGGAATAGTTTCTGCGATTACTCATTACTCACGGAAACTGCCAATCATTAACAAAGTCTTGAAAGCCAAAGTTGATTATTTCTCAGTATATACAATGCAGCTTTGATGTGTAATCTACCACAAAGGAGAAGCAGCAGATTTAGTACGTTTTAAACGTGGAATGACGATCACTATCCATATTTCGGATAACTGGTTGGTTTTTCTAATCGGTTAGGTAGTTAACTGGTTTCAAACCGATTATCCGGTTAACTATTTCAGTACAAAACAGCAGTATACAAGCACTGTTTCACTTCCCAGGGTTCCCAAGTGATTGACGTAGAACTTGTTTATTGCAGTAAACAAGTACGGTTGTACTTCCTGGAATTCCCACAGGTGCTATACTAATTGAGTTGGCGGTCAAAATTATGTTTGATCAGGCAAATGAAAAAACACATTGTTTTAATTGTTTGTAAAAGACTGTGTTTCATGCTGTTAAGTGATTTAAAAATTCTTTTTCTTGTTGCAAGACACACATACTATTGATTAGAAAAGAAAACATCACAGGTAATCATGCGATGATATAAATTTATACCTTTGTGTTTTCTCAAGTACACAATGGAACTAGGGCTGCCACGATCAATCGATTAATCGATTGTTGATCGGTCACGGCAAAATCGATTAGTATTTTTCATCGTCGAATAATCAGTAAACTGTATCTCGTTTTAGATGTTTAATAATTAAAAGAAAATTTGATGAAAAAACTATTGTTTCTAAAGGTATTGAGTTAAGAACATCGATGTTAAACCCTAAGAAGCCGTTGGAAGCATTTGTCTTCCAGGTACATTCATCAAAGCTTCAATGTTCTGAATCTTTGAACCATCAGTGTAATAATCAAGACCAGTCGGCAGTTGCGAAGATCGCAACTGCCGACCGGTCTTGATTATTACACTAACGGTTCAAAAATTCAGAACATCAAAGCTTTGAATGTACCTAAAAGTTGATAGTCTTCCTTGTTTACTTGAGGTAGGTCAGCTGACTTGAACTTCATTTTTATCGACTTCAAAGAGAGGGAGAGGGAGTGGGGGTCATCTAGGTACGCTTAATCGATTATTATCGATTATTTGCGATGATTAATCAATTCCAAAATTGAAAAATCGTGACAGTCCTAAATGGAACTGATTGAATTCAAACTTGTAACCACTTCTCATTCCTAACAAGGCTCAAAATCATTTTTTCCCCCTTGCAGGTCAAAATGTCCTGCCAAGTAGTTAATGCAGGTCATTTTTAAGATATTGCTTTACGCATACGGTGACTACTAAATGAGGAAGTGACTTGTTAATTCACAATGGAATTTAAGTTCATACTGAATTACCAGTGTTTTTAAACACTTTACTTAACACAGAGACCAAAAACTGCTTGAAAATTAACTAGAATTAAGCCTTCCACAGCCTAAAATATCTTGGAAGTTTATCAATAAAACCATACAAATATGGATATCATTAGAACAAGCTCATTGAGCTGGTTCTAATGATATCCATATTTGTAGGGTTTATTGGAAAAATTTGTTTTACAAAAATGTGAAATTTAATTTATTTTTTAAAAATACTATGTTAGGTAAAGGGTTAAACTCAGATTCTAAAAATTGAGAATTTCACGTCGGTCAAAATGTCCAATGGATTTCAAAGTGTGTCAGTCAAAATAAGTTTGGGGTTGGCCATTATTCTTGCCCCATCACTTATTTCGAGCTTTGATTCCTAAGTTTGAATAATCACCTTCAAAGTAACTAAATAAAGTATATTTTATTGAAAACCTATCGGAAAGATCTTTCATGAAATGAAAGTGTCAATGACACTGTAGCTCAACTTGTTTAAGACATGTACATGTATAGTATGTGACACAGTAATGACAAACATCTAGGTAATGACCTGATAAAAGGTACACGTAAAGTATTGTAACGGTCTGTACATAAATGCTGACTGTAGCCTGTAACAAATGTGTAGGTAAAGTATTGTAAAGGTGGGTGACAGTTAGATGCTAAACTAGAAAAGAAATCTATGAGTCCCAGAGTGGGTCTGACTGAACCCAAAAATATTTTTTCTCATAGCACAGTGATAACAAAGGCACCCAAAATCACTTGTTCCTGTCACAAGGTGATAACAAAGGTACCCCAAGAAGTTTCGTGAAGATCAGTGCAGAAACACAGAGTCTAACCCGAGCCGTATTGACATGTGCACTTACTGTGTATAAGTAGCACTGAACAAATCAAAGTTCATCTGATCTGCATAATTTCTGTATGAGAAAAAAACCTGTATTATATGTGATGTATTCCATGTTACTAAACATTCCTACAAAAATTTATTCAAATCAGAACTTTCATACAGAAGTTCTGTACAAAAAACTGATTGCACTAATTTTAGTACAAAAAGGTTGCTGTTGGCCATCTTGAATTTTGGACCACACCCAAAAATACTTGTTCTCGTCCCACGGTGATAACAAAGGTACCCAAGAAGTTTTGTAAAGATCGGTTCATAAATACGGCCTCTAGCCCGAGCTGTATAGAAGTTGTGACCAAAAAACTGATTGGACCTAATTTCGGTACACAATGGCCACTGGCAAAACCTTGAATTTTGGACCGCACCCAGAAACACTTGTTCTCATCCCAAGGTGATAACAAAGGTACCCAAAAAGGTTTGTGAAGATCGATTCATAAATACAGACTCTAGCCCAAGCCGTATTGACATGTGCACTTACTGTGTATAAGTTGCACTGAATAAATCAAAGTTCATCTAATTTGCATAGTTTTTGCACGAGAAAAGAACCTGTATTATATGTGATGTATTCCATGTTACTAAACATTCCTACAGAAATTTATTCAAATCAGAACTTTCATACAAAAGTTCTGTACTAAAAATTGATCTCACCAATTTCGGTACAAAATGGCCACCGGCAGCCATCTTGAATTTTGAACTGCACCCAAAAACACTCGTTCTCGTCCCAAGGTGATAACAAAGGTGCCCAAGAAGTTTTGTAAACATCGGTTCATAAATACGGCCTCTATCCCGAGCCGTATTGGCATCTGCAGTTACAGTGCTCAACGTAACATTAAATAGATCAAAGTTAGTGTAATGGGCATAATTTATGCACGAGAAAAAAAAACTTATATTATATGTGATGTATCCCATGGTACTACACATTCACACAGAAAATTATTCAAATCAGCACTTTCATATGGAAGTTGTGCGCAAAAATCTGATTGCACCTAATTTTGTACGAGTGGCCATCTTGAATTTCAGACCAGACCCCAAAACACCCGTTCTCATCCACAGTGATAACAAAGGTACCCAAGAAGTTTCGTAAAGATCGGTTCATAAATATGGCCTCTAGTCCGAGCCGTATTGGCTTTTGCTCTTACAGTGCTGAAAGTAACACTAAATAAATCAAAGTTAGTCTAATTTGCATAATTTACGCTCGAGAAAAAAACCTGTATTATATGTGATGTATCCCATGGTACTAAACATTCATACAAAAAAATTATTCAAATCGGAGCTTTCATATGGAAGTTTTGCACAAAAATCTGATTGCACCTAATTTTGGTACAAAATGGCTGCCGGCGGCCGTCTTAAATTTCGGGCCAGACCCCAAAACACTCGTTCTCTTCTCACGGTGATAACAAAGGTACCCAAGAAGTTTTGTAAAGATCTGTTCATAAATAAGGCCTCTAGCCCGAGCTGTGTGTATGGCGCGACAGGCGGACAGACGGACGATGGGCCATGGCAATACCTCAAATCTGGCTTCGCCAAAGTTGAATTAAAAATGATAAGATATTAGCAACTGAAAAAGAAAATATCTTACGTGCGATTACCTTTGACTTAATTGTATCCTCACAAAATTGGCTGCATCTGTTGCATAAGTTCCACATAATTTATTTATTTATTTATTTATTTATTTATTTATTTACTGGGGTTTAACAACACTTTCATAAGTCAGTGTCACCTCATGCTGGACAGCTTTATGGGTGGAGGAAGCTAGAGAACCTGGAGAGAACCACTGAGCAACGGCAAGCAGCTGTCAGGCTCCCCGACATACTACCTCCACATAAGCAGGCTTAGCATTCGTTGACAAGTGCACCATCGACGTGCAGTACGCCTTGGAACACAATGCCACAGTGCCCCCACGTGGGCAATGGGGTTGAAGTGTCTTGCTCAAGGACACAATGCAATTGCTGCAGGTGGGATTCAAATTGAGGACCTCTTGGCTTGCAGTCTGCACCCCTACCCCAAGTTACACATTAAACAGATGCAAAAAACTATTTTTTTTAGAAAAGTTTGACAAAACCTATCACGTGACCCTGTGGTACAAGTTTGTTCCAATAGGGGTTGGGTGAGGGGGGACACATGATATGATTACGCCATTTTGATTCTCGCACAAGTTTCTGTAATTCTGCCCCTGCTGAAAAAATAAAAACTGCAAGACCAAAGTTGCAGAAGAGCAATAGTGCACCTCAAAATAGAAAGATTGATTTTCGTTCATCATTGTACACATGTACATGTATTGACTAGGCTCTGTGGGCGACATGCTTTGGTACCACCCGGTGCTTCATGAATCAAAATTTTGCTGGTTATGTTTTTTTTACCCAATGAATGCATGCATGGACATCAATTCCCATGCATGGATTACTATCCGTCCACAGTGGCTGCACTCTATGCTGTGCTTGGAGTGTAATCCTGAGTTAGGAAACTGAGTCACCAATAATAATTTGTAAAATATATGTATGAAAACACTTTTGTCAGGCTAATTCAAAAGTCAAATGCTTGGCAATTTGCGCATGCACATCACATTAAGATGAAATTCCCCAAAATCAATGCGTCATTGAATTAATTAGAAAAAATGATCACCTGGCCAAGCAATTACTTTATTTCACTGTCGGGACGACATTCAGAGATTAATGAACAGAATGCCATCATGTGTGAATGAGCAGCCTGGAGTTCTATCCTTCCACATCTTTTTATTCATACTGAGTCACCAATATTAATTTGTAAAATATATGCATGAAAACATTTTTGTCAGGCTAATTCAAAACAGTCACATGCTTGTCAATCTGTACAGGCATATCACATAAAACTGAAGTTTCCCCAAATCAATGTGTCAATGAATTAATTAGAAAATGCTCATCTTCTCAAGCAATTCTTTTTATTTCACTGGCGGAACTGCTTTCAAAAATTAATGCAAGTAATTTCCATAATTTTCTCTCATCTTCACAGACATACACTGAACATGATGATGCGTGAATGTATAGCCTTGAGTTCTATCCCACCACTATGGTATGAGTGCCATATTGACTAATGCATTCACACACCGTGACATTGTGTGTTTATTACAGGCCCCTATTACACAGAATCCATTAATTTGAAAATTTGGAGTTATTTGTTGAATTTAACAGTCCTGACATCTGCTTCAAATAAAAACAAAAACAAAACTTGGATGTGTGATTAGCAAACACATGTGACAGATCGATATGTAAACAGAAAAATATATAAAATGAAAAGTGTGTCCAAATAGGTTACTTGTACTTTGAGGAAACTGGTGGGTACAACTGAGAAATATCTGCTTCAAAGTCAAAACTTGAGTGTTTTAAAATCACTCCCCATTTCAGGGACCGATCAGGACTATTTACAATACGCTCAAGCCTCGGAGCCTATTTTTTCAATTCATGCGCCAGATTTCAATTTACGGAGTCACACTGCTGTTTGTAACACACACTGCAAATGTGTAATAGCTCTCATCATTTTCATTTAGTACACTGTAGCAAACATTAATCTTCACTGTGGTTTCTGATCAAGTCTTGGCTGCCTATTTAGGCAGCCAAGACTTGATCAGAAACCACAGTGAAGATTAATGCTTGGTAATTAAGACTTGAAGTATTAACTTAAGCACTCTACAACAATGATAAATGATAATCATATATATAATACATGTAAGAGTGTCTCTCTCGATTATCCATCGAAAGAATATCAAAATATGATCTGAGAAGTTACGCGCCAACTGAGAAGCCTATTTCTGAGATTTAAGAGCCAGGTCCTGATGTTTCAGAACCAAATACGCACTGGCGCATGCCCAGGTCGGTCCCTGCCATTTACTGAATAATTTTAATTTCATTAATTTTAGTGGATTTGAACAAAAATATTTTCCAATTGACATTTATCAGCCGACTCTGCAACTTCTGAAGTGATCAAGGTCAGAATGTGGCGTTCTGATTGGCCAATTATGAAAATGGGTGGAGTTTGGTTCTCTTGGTGGATCCTTGACATCAGGAGGAAAAATGGTCTGTCAATGTAAATAAATCCCTATGGAACATGTGTTCTGTACGGATTTGTCAATGCAGAACTGTACGAAAAGTATGAGACGTATAATAAAAACTTATTTGTAATGATGTCAATCATTTATGATTGCAGTCACAACTGATTTCTTTCAATTCTTTGATGAATGATATGCATTAGAGGTCAAATTGCACTACATTCTGCAACATGTAAACACAGCACAAGAGTTGTCATGTATTTAACTGTATGTTACAATAAGTGTGTACAGTAGAACCTGTCTTGAGAGACCGCCCTTTGGGCCACACAAAAGTGGTCTCTCAAGACAGGTGGTCTCTCATAACAGGTTTCAGGTTTTCTCAAGTCAATGAATAACCAACCACAAAATTCAGAAATGGAGAAGAATGGATTTTTGTAATTACTTTGTAGTTCTTTTTTATGAAGTTTTTGTAACAAATTGAAATTGACTGTTATAAAAATTATAAAAATAAATTAGTGTTGAAAATCTTCATTGAAGATTTTCAACACTAATTTATTTTTATAATTTTTATAACAGTCCATTTCAATTTGTTACAAAAAGATTTTCAACACAAATTTATTTTTATTCCTATCTGTCACATTTCAGGTATGTATGAAATTGTTTATTCAGCAATAATCCTAATCTTTTCACAGGGGTCTTATAAAAACATCTCAATCTGTAATGAGTTAGCAATTGAAACCCAATTAAGAGCTTTTAATACTTTTAATTATGTTAGTATAACCACAATGGATTTTCCAATTCCAGAACAGGTAAAATGTTTTTGTCACGGTTTCAGTCTTCAAAGGGGCGGTCTCTCAAGACAGGTCCATTATGGCATAAAAATACAAGTTGGTACCAGGTCACAGTGGTCTCTCAAGACAGGTGGTCTCTCAAGACAGGTGGTCTCCCATAGCAGGTCCATTATAGAGTAAAACCAATCGGTGCCTGGAAGAGGTGGTCTCTCAAGACAGGTGGTCTCTCAAGACAGTGGTCTCTCAAGACAGGTTTTACTGTATTGGACCCATAATTGCGGTAATGTACCACAGGCCTCTGATACAAAACCTGTATCTTGCAATTGCATGATACAAGTGCCTGCTTAATTATGATTTGCTTATGTTATTAGTTACAGAACATTACATGCTTTCAAAATGCATCTCCAATGGAACTTGGAGGTAGGGCCCGACAAAGCTTCAATATATGATTCAAAATCCTAAAGTGGGTTTGAGTCGATTTGAAATCCACATTGCTATTCGGAACTGAATCGAATATCTGCAATTTCCTTGTTGTCATCAAAACAACTAACGTATTTTGTGCATGTCTTTGGAGTAGATTCCCAGGATAACTAATTTTATCTCCAAATTTATTTATTTCTTTATTGGAGTTTAAGGTCACATACTTATGCACAATGGCTAATCGTGTCCGTGGCAGTTTTACTGGTGGAGGAAGCCGGAGTACCTGGAGAGAACTGACAAGCAACTGTCAGCTCCTCAATATTCTAACTCTGTTCAAGCCCTGCTCAATCAGGGTTACAGCGGTTGAAGACATGTGCACCATCGACGTGCAGTACACTTTAGTACATGGCGTCATGGGGGTCCATTGGTTGAAACTTTGCCTGTGCTTGTTATGCTTTGCAACACATTTTGCAATTATTGCTTGGGTGGAATCTCCACTCTGCGGGTGATTTGGTGATAATACACTCTCCACGTACTTTATGTTGGGTGCCTACTTTATATGTTGACATTTTTAATGTCTTGGAATACCTGAGTATGTACCGTCAATGTTGGTGTTTGGTCACACTAGTCTGCGGCATGAACAGTCATGTGAAATCAATAGCCCTATTCGATTCGATACTCAATTCGATATTCAATTCGAGAAAAAAAAACAGTATTCACTGGGTCGTATTCGTATGTTTCTATACATAACAAGAGAGGAAAAAGAAACATTTCTCAAACATATAATTATTTATTTATTTATTGGGGTTTTAACTACAGCTTCGACAGCCAGGGTCATCTCGTGGTGGAGAGTTTTACGAGTGGAGTAAGCTGGAGTACCTAGAGAGAACCACCGTCCAACAACGAGCAACTGTCAAACTCCCCAATGTACCAACTCAACAAGCAGGGTAAGCACTGGTTGAAGACAAGTGCACCATCGAGTGCAGTACGCCTTAGTACACAATGCCGCCGTGCCCCCACGTGGGCAAGTGGGATTAAGTGTCTTGCCCAAGGACACAACGCCGTTGCCGCAGGTGGTATTCGAACCAAAGACCTCTTGGTTTGCAGCCTGCATCTCTACCTACTGAGCCACCACTCTCCCAAACATATAATTATTAATTAAATTTTGGAAAAACATTGCTTTTATGCTTCAGTATCTGAACCACTGGAAGCATTCAAGTTGCAAACAGTTATTCTGTAACAGGGCTGAATGTGTATGCGATCACTAAAATTAACCAAGGATTGCATACAGTTCTAACAGAAATAACAAGCAGTTTTATGAGTTTGAAAATGAAATCCGAAAGTAATATGCTAGTTAACCCTAATGGAGTGTCAATTTGGACCTGTGTGCTAATTAGAGATGGGTAATAAACTGAAAAAACGAACTGATACCTTTATCAAGGGAATACTGAAAAAACCAAAACAAACCAATCATTGAATATGAAACTGTCCGAATTTTAATATTTTCCTTCATTCGCTATTTAAAAGGCCTTCTTGAGGCTTGATAGCCACTGAGGAGGGGGGGGGGGGGGCATTTCCTTGAAAGAACCACTTATTTTTCTGTTAAACTCTAAGGGCCTAGGACATTGTAATGAATTCCCACTGGACTACAACCTGTACATGTCTGAGCCAAGACTTGACTAGAAATCACATTAATTAACCCTTTACCCAATGTGACGGTCAAAACCGGCCAGCGCTATTCTAAAAAATTGCCAATTAATTTTCATTATTTTTTGTCTCGAAAACATTGGTTATGACCCCTCGTGGGAACAAGCTCATTCTAACATATGTTTTTGAGACAAAAAATTAGTTATTCAAGAATTTTGCTTACAAGTGTCATCTGCTTTTCATGTTAGGCAAAGGGTTAACTCTCTGCACCATGATGTCAAAATACCAAAATGGAAACCTTCAGTTTTTCCCATAATGCAACTAGGAATTTAACAAATTCAATCTTTTTTGACAGAGCTCAGTGAGCTTTGTCAAACAAGACTGAATTACTTAAGTTCCTAGATGCATTATAAGGAAAACTTGAAGGTTGAAATTTTGTTCTTGAAATTTGGCTCTTCTGACATCAGAGTGCAGAGCGTTGTGATTCATCTATTGTCAGCAGGACCTCATCTTACGCTTATTGCAATGAGTTTTATAAAAGAAATACTCTGGGAAAAGACGCCCATTTCTACCCTTGCAGAACACATCCTAAGTAAGACTTAAATGACTACATTTAGTGTTCAAGCAAACAGTATTTCGATTTTGAAAAGGAGAAGTGTGCCATACTGTTCACTAACTACTGATGTGAAGCACGCTATTTGTGAGCACAGGCATAATTCATGTATTGTTTACATTTTTGTGCATGGGATTATTTTGGCCCATTTCCCCTATTTCCTACGATTACATTTTACCCTGATTCTTGAAAAAACATTCAACAAACCATATTGTGTGACCCCCTCATTGGAACAAGATTGATAAGCTCACTCCAATGATGGGTCACATGATATGATTTTGTTAAAATTTAAAAAATTTCTTTCCATGGCACAATTTCAATATTACGCAGCTTATGCAGCCAATTCATTAAGTAAGGGTGGAAGCAAGCTGTGTTGTCTACTCGCAGAAAGTACAAATTGACGGTGAGGTGGATTGCAAGAGTGATTGCCCATCTCAAAATCAAAACACTGGGATATATATAGAAAGTACCCATAGTAGCTTGGAGTACCAAATGTTCACCACGAGTGAACATTTGGTACACCAAGCTACTTTGAGTATGTTTTATTTATACCATGATCGTCGGATTAATATGAGTTTAAATGTTAAATAAAAGAATATTCACACATGTGATTCTGTTTTTGTTTACATGAACATCGATGGCAGTACTCCCACTGGTAATTTATCGCCGAAACGAAATAGAAAACAGAATGCGAAAATTACAGAGCCTTTTTTCATTTTAATAACACAACATAATAACATACTATTTTGAGTTATGGATGCTTTATCAACATGAGACAACGTATGTTTGTTAATTTTTGGTATCTTATGAGACAAACTTATTTAACCCCTTATAAACCCAATGAATCGCCCGCATCCACCCGCGTAATATACATATTCAGTAGTTGAAAAAATATTTTTCAAAAAATGTCAACAAAACCATATCATGTGACCCCTCGTTGGAACGAGCTTGTCAAGCTCGTTCCAACGAGGGGTCACATGATATGGTTTTGTTGAAATTTTTTTTAAAAATTTGAAAAATATTTAAAATAATAAATTTTGATATCGTCTGTGTTGGATAAAGGGCTAAATACGTAATAAATAATTGCTGGTTACATTTCACTCTTCACGAGGTGACGAGTGATAAATTTGGATGTAGTTCCACTGTAGATGTAAATTTATCTATTGAAATCCCATTTCTGGCGTCTTCACCATGGTTGGTGTGTAAAGCTAAAACAAATCAAATGGTTTTGCGCGCCAAAGGCGCGCAGGGACGATTTGGGGAGCAAGCCCCTTTCGACCCTGATTAGCTGTAGAATTTGAAAGTGTCAGACCGTGGTAAAGGAGGAGAAGTTGTGGGTTGTTAGCGGCGCTTGTGTCTTTTCAGCTTCTTTTTCAGAGGTGGAGGTTTGGAAGGAGAGACAGTGGTAGTTGGTGTTGTTGGTGGGCTGCCTGATGGTGGTTGCTGAGTTTTGTAGGGTCTGGTCCTAGCAGAGTCTGGAGTGGTTGTGGGTGATTACTGAGTCTTTTGTTGTTGTAGATTTCTGGCGTCTATTAGTTTTTTGGCTTCTTCGACTTTTTGGAGGAATATTTGGTATTGCCTGTCCATCTGTTGTCTGTGAAGGTCCCCTTGTATTTCGTGTTCCAGTAAGATGTTCTCTATCCTGTCGTCTGCGTCCTGGCATTCTGGTTTAGAAGGAAGAGGTGAGAGGGCAGCTTCCATTTCCACCTCTGTCTCCACAGACTCTTCCACATCCGACAGTACCGACTGGGAAGCCGGCATTTGGATGGGGCTGTCTGTGGAAGTGGGAGGGGATGTGGTGGCCGCCTCTGGCTCTTTCTTTTCCTCACCTTTCTCTTTCTTCATCTCCAAGAATGCCTCCAAGCGTCGGGAATCCCTCCGCTTGGTGGACAGGCTCTTCTTTCTTCTCTTTCTCTTTTCAGGGCCTCCTTCCCTCTTCGGGTGAGGACCAGTGCGAGAGGAGGTCCTCTCAACAAAGCTAATACCTCTCCCCGAGGAGGGCGGTGATATTTTCTCTTCTTCAACTAGGAATTCCATAGACAGGTGGACTCTCATTCCTATCTCTTGGACAGTCCAGGTGATAGGACGAGAGACCCCTAAGGCTGAAATAGTCTTCAACAATCTATCCGGTATTTCCATGATTGGATGTTTGCTCTCTGAAATCAGAGGTGCGAATGGTGCATGGCGAGTGACGAAAAAATGAAAATGAAAGCTAAAATATATGTCACAGGCTTTTTATATACAGTAGAATAGGTAATCATGGTATAAAATATGTTACTCAGCTTACCTGTTATCGTTATAATGACACTTTTTGATACTGGATAATTTTGATTTGAGATTCTACATGTAAAGTTGGCTCCCTGGTCGTCTACAGTCATATTGTACTTTAAAATTGATTGTACTCTGTTCTGACAGTTGTTTGCATCTTCAGTGTAATCTGTGTTAACATTCTGTGTTATCTCTTGAGGAAACTGATCTTTAAACTGCTGCCTCTCCCATGTTATTTGCTGTTGTGGATCACCAACTTGTCCAGTGCATGTAAAAGTGACCATATCATGAAGCTTAATAAAGGTAGTGACAGTAATGTCCAGGCTAACTGGATAAGCTGAAAAAGAAATTTAATTTTCACTGACCAAAACCTGTAATTCAACAAATCAATCAATTCCAATCAGCCTAGCACAAATATTGTTATTCGTATTTTAATATTTGTTCTGGTTACATTTCCAAAATCCATCAAAAAGGTATAAATAATTGAAAATTGAAATAATCTGGTGTGGGCATTAATTTGGCATACATGATTTGGATACTTTATGGTTATAACGACGCCTTCTCCCATTGTCGTATATAACTGTGGGAAGTTTAACACCCAGGCCTGAAAATAAGCAGCCTGACGTTTGCAGAATGAGGTCCCCAGAGTGTGAATTTGATGATGCTATCCCATACAGTGGGCCAATTTATCCTCTGGGTACCTGTATCTGTTTTGTTTGAGACCCTGATTCAGATTCAGATTGAGATTCACAGAGGGTAAATTTGGTGATGCTACCCTGCTGTGCAGGGTAGCATCACTAAATTCACTCTCTGGGGACCTCATTTTTCAGATGGTAGTCTGCTTATTTTCTGGCTTGTTAACACCTTGCATGCTGCCAGCGGGAATTCCTGCCCAGGACAGAATATCTCTTGCCGCTGAAATAGAAGTATAATTCAGGCACATTTAATCAAACTTTTTCCATGTAAATTGAATAGATACTTTCTCCAATAATTTCTTGTGCTGAATTTAAATTAATTTTTCATTGAATCTAGTCATGGCTGCTTCATTGCATGTATATAATTGAATATTTAAAGAAATTTGTGACCTTAAAGAAAAAGAAGTCAAGCATGACATTCACCTTGAGGTAAAGTGGCTTTATGTTTGGTAGAGCAAGCAACTACTACAGTCACCAAAAGAGAATTTACCTATCTTCGCGACACATCCACACTACAGCCCACGGGAGTAGTGTACAGTTAAAACTAAAAGTCCTGTCACAAACTGTGTGCTTATCTAGGCTTAAATGCAGATAGGAATTGCACGCAATTGCCATATCGAATGGCATCCAAAGCACGGCAGCTTCTCCTGGTTACACATAGCAAACACTGGCAATGTTTCTGCCAATGGACCTCCAGATTACCCAGAGATCCATTGGCTGTGCACAGGCCATATGTACAGAATTTGATAGCCTTACTATAGTCATAACGTGTAGATTAACACGCAGATCGACATGCTATTTGTGCGCATTTCATGACAGGACTTCTAGTTTTAACATGTATATGTACCACATCCTCTGGCTGTCCTTAAAGTTCCTATGAAGTTTGATAATTATACATGTAGTTTGTTTCAATTTCCTAGCTAAAGCTGAGACACAAATATTGACTGATTTTACAGTAGACCTTGAAATGGGTCCTTGGTCTAGAAGATATGGACACATGCAAGCTGTGTGGCAAGTAGGGACCTGTGAATTGCCGATTTTGATTGAATTGAATATCAAATCAAATTGGAGAAAACAAATCAAATTTTGAATCAAATTTCAAATTGAATCACTGTTAATGAATATGTCATCAAACGAAAAGTTTTTATTCCAAAATAATACCTCTGATTAATAAAAGGCACACAGTTACATGTAGAGTGTATTTTTGCCTCACCACTTCCCACGCTATTTATTTATTGGTGTTTAAGGTCACACATTTCTGCACAATGGCTAATCATGACCATGACAGTTTTACGGCTGGGGATCCGGAGAGAACCACGGAGCAACGCCGAGCAACCGTCTACTCCCCAACATATGAACTCCACACAAGCAGGGTTAGCATAGATTGAAGTGTACCATCGACATGCAGTATGCCTTGCCCTTGTTACCTTGCCCCCACATGGGCAATGGGGGTGAAGTGTCTTGCCCAAGGACACAACGTGGTTGCCGCAGGTGGGATTTGAACCGAGGACCTCATGGCTTGCAGCCTGCACCTCTACCCACCTAGCTATAAACTGAGATATGAACTAATATACTAGTTACTGATTGAAACTTTTCGAATTGTTGACTTTGTAGCTTTCAAATAAAAATGTGGAATTTCTAAAACAAAACAATAATTCAACCCCAAATGGAGTCGATCCACTTGTAAATTAAATTTAAAGCCTGCTTTAATTCCGTTTATATAATAATCGGGTTTTATTTTAGAAAATCGTAGCTTTTTGACGACGTATCTAGTGACTGTGATCAAACAGTAACAAATCATTTATTGAAGTTTAACAGCTGAATAACTTTTCAAAGTTCAAAACTTCAAATTTTCATAAATGGTCACTGGTCAATAAGTTGAAACGAACAGCTGCAGCGGTAACAATGTTTGTAATGATGTAGCTACAACTATTATACAGTTGTAGGCCTGTAGCTACATTGCTACAAACACTGTTACCGCTACAAGTCAGTTACATTTCTACCTAGAACAATACTCAATATAAAATAATGTGATCAATTACAATCTGTAAACATTCACGGTTATGGCGGAAGTATATTCGAAACTATTCGAATTTCCGATTTCGAATCAAAATTGAATATTGACCTTCCAATTGAATTTTTGCAGGAGCCTTTTTTAGATCCATTGATGCAGTAAGTGACTTAAAACCCCTGCAAATAATGAAAATAAGTCAAAAATATATAAATAAGGAAAAATCTATTAAACAGGTCTTCACATTGGTCAAATTGGGTAACATCCTAGAATCACTGGGACAACCAAGGTTCAACCCATAGAAAAATTGAAATGTCATTTTCTTTCTTCTCAGAGTTTCATTAATACCTGAAAATAACTATTAACCCTTTGCAGACTGCTGTAAAAATATCAAAATTTCAACCAAGTCTGAATTGGTTGCCTTGTGGGAAAATTTGATTCTTGTAGTTTTGATGTTTTTCCTCTTTGCATGCTGCTGGCAGATATTCCAGCCCAGCACAAGGTTTCTCTTATCACTGAAACAAGTATAATTTGGGCACATTTAATCATATCCCCCATCCCCCCCACCCCTCCTCCGTAAATTAAATGGATTTTTTCAACAATGATTTCATGAGTTACATTTAGATTAACATTTCATCAAATCTAGTCTTGGCTGCTTCGTATTTTAAAGTACATGTATTACCGACACAAGTCAGTTATAATTATTATTATTATTATTGGTGTTTAGGGTCACATACTTATGCACAATGGCTAATCATGACCGCCTACAAGTGAGTTACGTTTCCACTCAGAAGAACTGTCACAAACTTACGACTGAAATATATTCAAATTTCCAATTTTGAATCAAATCGAATATTGACTTTTAAATCAAATTTTGAATTTTCGCAGGAGCCTAGCGGCATGTACACCCATTGTCATTTATAACTGGGTCAAGTTTGATGATTGTAGCTCTTACAGATTATAGTTATGACTGAGACACCATTTATGACATGTGACATACAATGTCGAGCATGACCTTGACCTACAGTTAAAACTAAAAGTCCTGTCACGAACTGTGCGCTTATCTAGGCTTAATTGCGCGTAGGAATTGCACACAATTGCCATATCGAATGGCATCCAAAGCACGGCAGGTTCACCTGGTTACTCATAGCAAACACAGGCAATGTTTCTGCCAATGGAACTCCGGGTTCCCCGGAGGTCCATTGGCTGAAACATTGCTTGTGCACAGGCCATGTGTACAGAATTTGATGGCCTTACTATGGTCATAACGCGTAGATTAGCGTGCAGATTGACGTGCTATTTGTGCGCATTTTATGACAGGACTTCTACTTTTAACTGTAAAAGACGTTCAAGCAACTACAGTTAAAACTATTAGTCCTGTCATGAAATGCGCACAAATAGCATGTCGATCTGTGCGTTAATCTACGTGTTATGACCATAGTAAGGCTATCAAATTCTGTACATATGGCCTGTGCACAAACAATGTTTCAGCCAATGGACCTCCGGGTAACCCAGAGGTCCATTGGCAGAAACATTGCCTGTGTTTCCTATGAGTAACCAGGAGAACCTGCCAAGCTTTGGATGCCATTCGATATGGCAATTGCGCGCAATTCCTATGCGTAATTAAGCCCAGATAAGTGCACAGTTTGTGACAGGAGTTCTAGTTTTAACTATACTATACTATACACAACACAACACACCTTCTGACTGCCCTTAACATTTCTAAGTTTGTGGGTCACTTAGTTTCTGAGTTAGTTAGTTATCTTTATGCTGCTAACATGACAATTGAACATCAGCTGAATTGGATGAGGATAAGGAGGCCATAAAGGAAGCTGACTCAACAGCAAGTAAAAAAAAACCGAGTTTACCCATAAAACCACTGTAAACAAACAGTGCTGATCTTTCCATTGTGGAACTATCAGATTAATTTTAGTCTATATGGAGAGAGCCTTGGAATTTACAGGCTTGGCAATTTCAGGAGAGCGATTTTTTAGCTCTCCTTACTGCCCTCCTGAAAGAATTAAGGAGAGCGAAAAATTGCCCTCCTAAATATTTTGGTCTGGGATGATTGAGATTACATGTATTATGCTCACATTAAATTTTTGTTGTAAAGCAAAAATGTAATTTAACTTCGAAGCCACATAACATCACGTAATTTCATTTTGAAAGTGGTTTAGTGGTAAAAGGTAATGGCTGCAACCATACCCAAACACAGTTGCAATCATTTGAAGCAAAATGGGTCACAGCAATATTTTTTTTCTGTCAGTTTCAAGTTCAACAACTGATATCACAGTTTGAGGGGTAATAATTATTCAAGGAATATTGACACTATAATATACTACTATTACTACTATCCTGTCACTTGAAGCACTTGCACCAGGATGTGACTGTAGATTCAAGCAGACCTGTTGTCCAAGAAAGTCATACGCCTACCACTACCACCTTCAACCCCCTTGGGGGTTGAAGGTGGTAGTGGTAGGCATATGACTTTTGGGGGTTGAAGGTGGTAGTGGTAGGCATATGACTTTCTTGGACAACAGGTCTGGGTACACACACAGGTCTTGTCCAGTGTGTGTTCGGTTGTTGAGTGAGACATCTAGATGTCTAAGAGATTTTGCTTTACCTTAGTAAAGTTAATAAAATCACTGATGTAGTCTGTTGGTTTCAGTTTCAATGAGTTCGTTCAAATGGATACTTAAAATGCAGTGTAAAGCTAATTGCTCTCCTGAGCTGATTGAGGAGAGCGATTTTTTGCCCTCCTGCATTTTTCAGAATGCCAGGCCTGGATATGTAAACAGAAAAATATAAATGAAAGGTGTGTCCAAATAGGTTACTTGTACTTTGAGGAAACTGGTGGGTACAACTGAGAAATATCTGCTTTAAAGTCAAAACTTGAGTGTTTTAAAATCACTCCCCATTTCAGGGACCGATCAGGACTATTTAAAATACGCTCAAGCCTCGGAGCAATTCATGCGCCAGATTTCAATTTACGGAGTCACACTGCTGTTTGTAACACACACTGCAAATGTGTAATAGCTCTCATCATTTTCATTTAGTACACTGTAGCAAACATTAATCTTCACTGTGGTTTCTGATCAAGTCTTGGCTGCCTATTTAGGCAGCCAAGACTTGATCAGAAACCACAGTGAAGATTAATGCTTGGTAATTAAGACTTGAAGTATTAACTTAGCACTCTACAACAATGATAAATGATAATCATATATATAATACATGTAAGAGTGTCTCTCTCGATTATATCAAAATACGATCTGAGAAGTTACGCGCCAACTGAGAAGCCTATTTCTGAGATTTAAGAGCCAGGTCCTGATGTAACGATAATGAACTGAGCTGCTGTTTTATTACAATCTTACTCATGGAACATTTTACAAACTATGTACAAGCAGCAAAGCCAACAGTAAAAATGTTTATACATCAATAGACAAATATGCCTAAAACTCGATGATGGTGGGTCAATTAGTTTCTGAGTTAGTTAGTTACCTTTCTTTAAGTTATAGCACCAGCTACATGTACATGTATAGTGTGTGACACAGGGACCAGCCTAGGAGGGAATTTTAGGGAGACTTCAAGTCTCCCTCCAGAAAAAATAGGGAGACTGCAGAGTCATGTAGGGAGACTTCATAGGCAAGTGGGGAAAATTAAGAATATTCATGTACCACCCCCGCCACCCCTTCATATTTTCAATTTATGGTCCTCCATTAACGTACAAATAATCCAGGTCCAGTTGTCTATGATGCATCAGTGCCAGGTTAAAAAATCACAATGTAATTATTGACTGAAAATCCCCCACTGCTACCTTCTCCTTCAAGACCCCTCACCTCTTCTTCGTGCCAATCCCCCATCACCCTCCTGTGGTTGCCTTTCTACTAAGTCTACTAAGCTAATAATTTCCTAAGTCTGAAAGTGTGAACAGGACCAGATGTAAGAAGGTTGCTTGGGAGGTACTTTGTTAGTTAATAAACAAAATACATTCTGGGGTCGAGTATTTTGTAAAAGAAATGTCATTCCGCATCATTTTTATGGCATTCCGGTGTCATTCCGCGTCAATTCATGTCATTCCGATGTTTAGGAGGACCCTTTTTCAAGATCGTCCACATGCACACTTGTATCCTGTACAAAGCTTTTCTTGACATCACTAAAGCTTTTTTTCATGTGTTTCAATTCCATTCGTGTTTTTCTGGGAATAGACAGCCCAACAGTTAACAGTCGTTAGCAAATCGAAATGAAAATAATGTGTTATAAAATACGTCCGTTGTGTATACATTTTCGGCATCCTAAGCGACGTAACCTACTTTCAAACTGGGTTGTTTTGTTGAGTCGCGTAAGTCACTTATTTTCGTTTCGACACTTGAAGCTCCGACTGGAACGCAACAAAATAGAAATAAAAAAAAATCCGCCGAAAGCGACAATGGACAATTGCTTGTCGTGTGATTTCAAATAAATGGACGTTTATTTGACGAATTAAAATTCCCATTTATCACACTCGAGCACATTCGATTTTTGAAAATACTCGTTTTCATGTAAACCTCGCATCACTCAGTTCAGCCTTTTCTCATTTTGGCCAATTTTTAGAGGGCGACTTGTAATCGCCCCGACTATTTTTCTAGGCGACTTTGGGCTTAGAAGGGCGACTTAATCGCCCTAGTCGCCCTCACGGCTGGTCCCTGGTGTGACACATCCGTCCATTATTCTTTTTATTACTTTCCAAAGTGTGATTTACTGGGATTTCCGGGTTTGACTATAAACGATAACTTCACAAGTGAATGATGCAATCAACAATTGTACCATGTATCTGTGCATGCAAACGAAAATGCTTTGCCGCGGGTGTAATGGGGACTTCATTGTTTCTTTTTGCCTTTTTTAACCCTTTACCTAACATGAAAAGCAGACGACACTTGGAAAAAAAAAAAATCTTGAATAACTATTATTTTCATTTTTTGTCTCAAAAACATAGGTTATGACCCCTCATTGGAGCGAGCTCTATCAGCTTGTTCCAATGAGGGGTCATAACCTATGTTTTTGAGACAAAAAATAAAAAAATGAAAGTGTCAATGACACTGTAGCTCAACTTGTCAAGACAAAGACATGTACATGTATAGTATGTGACACAGCTATGACAAACATCTAGGTAATGACCTGATAACAAAGGTACATATAAAGTATTGTAACGGTCTGTACATAAATAAAGGCACTCCAAAACACACTCATTCCTGTCCCAAGGTGAAAACAAAGGTACCCAAGAAGTTTCGTGAAGATCAGTTCACAAATATGAGCTGTGTAGAAGTTGTGACAAAAAACTGATTTGACCTAATTTCCGTACAAAATGGCCACTGGCAGCCATCTTGAATTTTAGACCGCACCCAGAAACACTCGTTCTCGTCCCAAGGTGATAACAAAGGTACCCAAGAAGTTTTGTGAAGATCAGTTCATAAATACAGCCTCTAGCCCGAGCCGTATTGACATGTGCACTTACAGTGTATAAGTAGCACTGAATAAATCAAAGTTCATCTAATTTGCATAATTTCTGCACGAGAAAAAAACCTGTACCATATATGATGTATTCCATGTTACTAAACATTCATACAAAAATTTTTTCAAATCAGAACTTTCATACAGAAGTTCTGTACAAAAGACTGATTGCACTAATTTTGGTACAAAATGGCTGCTGGTGGCCATCTTGAATTTTGGACCACAACCAAAAACACTCGTTCTCATCCCACGGTGATAACAAAGGTACCCAAGAAGTTTCGTAAAGATCGGTTCATAAATACAGCCTCTAGCCTGAGCCGTATAGAAGTTGTGTACAAAAAATTGATTAGACCTAATTTCGGTACAAAATGGCCACTGACAGCAATCTTGAATTTTGGACCGCACCCAGAAACACTCGTTCTCGTCCCAAGGTGATAACAAAGGTACCCAAGACGTTTCGTGAAGATCGATTCATAAATACAGACTCTAGCCCAAGCCATATTGACATGTGTACTTACTGTGTGTAAGTTGCATTGAAAAAATCAAAGTTCATCTAATTTGCATAATTTCTGCACGAGAAAAAAACCTGTATTATATGTGATGTATCCCATGGTACTAAACAGTCACACAAAAAATTATTCAAATCAGCGCTTTCATATGGAAGTTCTCTGCAAAAATCTGATTGCACCAAATTTTGTACAAAATGGCTGCCATCGGCCATCTTGAATTTCGGACTGGACCCCAAAACACTCGGTCTCGTCCCACGGTGATAACAAAGGTACCCAAGGAGTTTCGTAAAGATCGGTTCATAAATACGGCCTCTAGCCTGAGCCGTATTGGCAATTGCACTTACAGTGCTGAAAGTAACACTAAATAAATCAAAGTTAGTCTAATTTGCATAATTTATGCACGAGAAAAAAACCTGTATTATATGTGATGTATCCCATGGTACTAAACATTCATACAAAAAATTATTCAAATCAGAGCTTTCATAGGGAAGTTCTGTACAAAAAACAGATTTCTGCATCGTCGGTACAAAATGGTGGCTGGCAGCCATCTTGAATTTCGGACCGCACCCAAAAACACTCGTTCTCGTCCCACGGTCATAACAAAGGTACCCAAGAAGTTTCGTAAAGATTGGTTCATAAATGCGGCCTCTAGCCCGAGCCATAGCAGCTTGGCACTTACAGCTCTGAAAGTAACACTAAATAAATCAAAGTCAGTCTAATTTGCATAATTTACGCACGAGAAAAGAACCTGTATTATATGTGATGTATCCCATGGTACTAAACATTTATACAAAACTTTATTCAAATCAGAACTTTCATACAGAAGTTCTGTACAAAAAACTGATTTTTGCATCATCGGTACAAAATGGCCGCTGGCAGCCATCTTGAATTTCGGACCACACCTAAAAACACTCGTTCCCGTCCCAGGGTCATAACAAAGGTACACAAGAAGTTTCGTAAAGATCGGTTCATAAACATGACCTCTAGCCCGAGCCATAGCCAATTGTTGACGTACGGACAGACGGACGACGGGCCATGACAATAGCTCAAATTTGACTTCGTCAAAGTTGAGCTAATATTGAAAATTAATTGGAGAGTTTTGTGAATAGCGCTGGCAGTTTTTGGCTGTTACATTAGGTAATGGGTTAAATAATATAATTATCGTTAATAATGAAAAGTAATAAACAGAATAATCACTTTACTGGACTGGTTACATGAAATAATTCATTCGAGGTGAGGGACTATATTCTAAAATGCTTGTGCACACTCGCGCACTCATGTTTGTACAGTTAAAACTAGAAGTCCTCTCATGTAATGCACACAAATAGTACGTCAATCTGCATGTTAACCTACACGCCTTGACCATAGTAAGGCTATCAAATTATGTACATATGACATGTGCACACACAATGTTTCAGCCACTGGACCTCCGGGTAACCCGGAGGTCCATTGGTAGAAACATTGCCTTGTTTGCTTTGAGTAACCAGAACATGCCGTGCTTTGGATGCCATTCGATATGGCAATTGTGCGCAATTAAGCCTAGGTAAGCGCACAGTTCGTGACAGGACTTCTAGTTTTAACTGTACAAGGTCCCTCAGCTCTCATGAATTATTTCACATAACCAGTCCAGTCAAACAATTACTCTCTATTTAAGTTATAGCACCAGCTACATGTATAGTGTCTGACACATCCTTCCATTATTCTTTATAATTAAGTGAAGTTTGATAGTTGTAGCCTCAATAGCTTTTGAGTTATCAGCTCCAACACACACACACATACCAGTGAAGGATGACTGAACAAGGTACATGTAGGGCTGTAAGCATGGGCAATTGATTGGTTGTTTGAGCGGTTCTTTGATAAGGCACTCATTTTTTTATTTAAAGAACAGTAGGCTGTACTCAAATAACAGGTCAAATTTGTTCTTAATGTATGGCAAAAGGTTTGGTGTTTATAATTTATACGCAATTACCAGGGTTATGCAATTAACCCTTTACCCAACGAATCAGCCCACATCCGCCCGCATAATATGCAAATTCAGGAGCTGAAAAGTTAAAAAATTTATAGTAAGGCCACACAAAGTAGACCTTCTGTTTCTCAGGCCATTATTTGTAAAATTACAAGCGGGCGAGCGGTTTTTTATTTTATTTTTTATTTCAGTAATTACTTTGCCATCAAAAGTTCATGTTCTTGGTTCAAGTTTTAGGCCTCATAATCTACAGAATAGCATGGGTGGTGGTGTATTTCATCCCTTGTGTGCAAGAAGGCTTTGCAATGCTAAAGCATTGCAAAGCCTTCTTGCACTCAAGGGTCAAATTCATCAATATTTTTAACTTGGGTAAAATATCAGACATAAACCATTTAATTTTTATTTTTTTTAAGTTTAAATTGGTTATAAAAAGAGAGCATGCGGCAGCCAAAAGGACCATGCGGGAGGGCCTGAGAAACAGATTTTTTATTTTTTTAGGCCTAATTTATATATTTTTTATACTTACCAATGACCCAGACATAGCTGGTGCTAACTCTTAAAATTCTAGGGCCAAACACAAATTTTGCCCCCCAATCCCCAAAATTTCCATCTAAAACCAAAAGAAATCATGTCCTGAAGGTCCTCCATACTTTGCCTCCACTGCGCATGCGCAGTGTCAAGGACGTCCCGAAATTGGCGCCAATTATCATTCTTACAAGCAGTGCCTGGTCAGCGCTAAGTACTCAGCGGGGAGGTATGAGTTCCCAACTCCTGGGAGGGCCATCCCTGTCTGGGTCATTGGTAAGTATAAAAAATATATAAATTACTATAAATTTTTTAACATTTTTATACTGTACCAATGACCCAGACATAGCTGAATAGTAAAAAGGTGGGAGGGCCTAGGACATAGAGGAAAATCCAATAAGCTCAACTATATAAATAGAGTCAACCTCTCGAGGAGAAAAGGAGTATTAGGCTTTACATGTATCTTTCTTATTTTATGATAAATTAGAAAGACACAACACCCTCCATAACTGAGCATAATAACATTCATGTTCTCTATTAACATCAAGTATAACCCCTTATACTAATTATTTTTAAAGTAAGCCAATAAATAAAGTTAGTCCAGAGAATTGAGACTCTTTATATTCTCTTAAAAGTGTCCGAGGATTGGATATTAATGCCCGTTTGACACGTGACATATACAAATGCTTCACACCGAGCTACACTTTAAAAATATGACATGAATGAATTTTTAACATTAATTTTACACTTTAAAACCATCCTGGTAACGACTCAGAATTACTGACTCCGGAGGAGGAATCCCCTTGCTTTTCACTATAAAGCAGGTGACCTAAGGGAACACCCTCCCCCACCCTTCCCCTTGCCCTGGGTCAAATAGCCCAGAGAGAAGAGGGCAGCAGGACGGAGTCACTGCCGGAACAGAAAGCCTGCATAACTATAGTTGCAAATGTTTAGTGGACGACATTCTGAGCAACAGATAATGGACCTAAACAATGGAGGTCTCCAGAAATGGACTCAATATTTCTGAGATAAAAATTCGTGAATGTGGATGGCTGAGACCAATATGCAGCCTTCATTAAATCTGTAATAGCAACACTATTTGCGTAAGCCCAAGATGTAGAAAGAGCTCTTACTTCATGAGCCGAAATCTTAAGAACAGACTGCTGAGTTGAAGATAGATTATCATAAGCAGTACGGATAGTTAATTGAATCCATCTAGCAATAGAATGGACCGTAATGTCCTTTCTATTAGGCATCAGAGACAGAAAGAAGCGTTTTCGTCCCTTTCTGATAAACTGAGATATTTGTTTATAAATACGTAAAGCTCTAACAGGACAGAGTAAAGGCCTACGCCCGTCTGAAGATGGAAGGGCCTTAATAACAATAGGTTCCAGATATTTATTAGGAGCCTGATTCTTAGCTAAAAATCCAACATTAGTAGTAAAGGTAATAGTGTTCCCGACACTACGATAGTGAGAATCGTCCACCGATAGTACATGAAGCTCACTGACTCTTCTAGCAGAAGAGAAAGCTAAGAGAAATGCTGTCTTATAAGACAAGAATTTGAAATCTACTGTCCCAAGAGGCTCAAATGGCTTTTCTTTCAGTTTAAGAAGAACCCAAGCTAAATTCCATTTAGGAATTAATCTAAGAGTTCTGGGTCTATTTATCAAGAAGTTTCTAACTAATTTAGATAAAGAGACATTAGATCCAATTTGTAAACTATCATGGTGTGCATAGGTATCAGATAACATAGACCTATAACCTTTAATAGTAACAGGCTGCAGTTTGATCTCGTCAAACAAGTACACTAGAAAGTTTGCAATGTCTGGTATGGAGGGATCAAAAATATCAACAGAATGATCCCTACACCAACGACGAAAGACCTTCCACTTAGCCGCATAGTTTAGCGAAGAGGAGGTCCTCCTACAGTTAGAAATCGCGTCCACTGCTCATCCTGTAAAATGCTTGCCGTGCAAGAAGGACCGCACAACGGAAATACGTGAAGGTTGAGACCTTGCGGGTTGTGATGAAGTTGACGCGACTTCCCCTGCGAAAGAAGATCCTCTCGTGGAGGAAGTTTTCGCGGTAAGTCCCACAGCAGACACCTGAGTAGATTTAACCACAGTCTCTGTGGAGACAGAGATGCTACCAACAGAATTTTGCATTGAGATTGTTTTATCTTTAGCAATATTTGCTGAATCAACGGCGCTGGAGGATACGCATATAATATCATTCCGTCCCACGAGATCGAAAGAGCGTCTACTGCATATGCTCGGGGATCCGGACATGGTGACACATACGTCTGCAACTGATTGTTGAGTTGTGTCGCAAATAAGTCTATCATTGGCCGTTCCCATTGGTAGCAAATCTGATTGAATACCTGTTTGTTGAGAGTCTATTCTGACTGCAACAAGCGACCCTTCCGTGAAAGGGAGTCTGCTAATACATTCAGACGACCCGGAATATGACGGACCGAAAGTAGAACTTGGTGTTCTAGAACAAACAGAAGGATTCTTTCCGTTAAATTGAATAACGGAACGGAATGAGTGCCTCCCTGGTTCCGGATATACGCTACTACTGTCGTATTGTCGGACAGGATTTGGACATGTGCTTTCTGAATAATGTTCATCCAATGACGTAATGCAAGCCAAATTGACATCATTTCCTTGATGTTTATGTGCTTGCCTAGAAACTGCGGATCCCAAAAATCCTGGCACTTTGAATCCGTTGGGATCAATGTTGCACCCCAACCTGTTTGACTGGCATCCGTCATAATCGTAAAACCCGGATCCGGCAACTACAGTGGAACTCCCTGAGTCAACCACTGAATGTTTGCCCAAGTCTGAATCTCTTGTTTCACTTGATTTGACAAGAGAACGTCTATATCGAGTGAAAGAATCTTTACACTCCAATTCTGAGTCAAGAAAATTTGGAGAGGACGAGTGCGTAACCGCCCCATCGGAATGAGATCCGCTGCGGCTCCGCACAGACCTATCAGTCTCATGAACTCCCTCGCTGTGACTTTGTCTGAGTGAAGACAATAGCGAGCGTAACAACTGATTAATTTCTCTCTGGTTAACGGCAGACGAACAAGATTGTTGTGCGTCTCGAAGCTCATTCCCAGATGAGTGAATGACTTGGACGGCACCAAATCCGACTTCTCCTCGTTTTTTATAAAACCGAGACGTCGGAGTAATAGAAGCAGATTCTGCACATCGTTCTGAAGCGTTAACTCGTTGCCGTACCTCTGAAGAATGTCGTCCAGGTAGGCCGACGTTACCGCAGACGAATGAGCTCGGAAATGTATCCTTACCGAGTTCATTATTCCAGTGAAAGCCCAGGGCGCTAGGTTCAAAGCACATCGCCCGGAATTGATATACAACTCCTAGGACTGCGAAGCGTAGATACTTTCTGAATGTCGGATGTACCATGACGTGAAAGTACACATCTTTGAGATCTATGCTTGTAGCATAGTCGTTCACCTGAATACTCGCTCTGACTGATCGAATCGTCTCCATATAGAACTTCGGAGCGACGATCAGCTTGTTTATCCAGCTCAGATCTATGACTGGACGGAACGAGCCGTCTGGTTTCGGAACCAGAAACAGATGGCTGTAGAAACTCGGTGATTCCTGGTCTTCTACGACCTCTACCGCGTTCTTCGTCAGAAGAGACTGTACTTCTGATAAAAGAGCATCTCTTTTCTGCGGATTTGACAGAAGCTGAGTCCATTTTGGACTTCGAGTTAATGGAGGCTTTCGTTTGAAGGATATTCTTAGTCCTTCCGAAAATACCACCCGGACCCAGGGGTCGTCCGTAATCGACGCCCACTCGTTTATAAAACTTGATAATCTTCCGCCTACTGGAACACGATAGAGGTTCAAACCATCACCTCCTGGACCTGCAAGGCCTGCGGAAGGAGAAACTATGTCCTCCACGACCTGCACCTCGTCCCGTCGACCTCGAAACGTCTGACCGGTTGTCTCGGCCAGAATAACGTCCCGTACGTGAGTCGCTGCCTTGATGGTCTCTAGAATAAGACCTAGAGAACGTATAAGAACCTCTATAGGAACTTCTCTTGGGCGTACTTGTCCCAGAAGTGCCTGTCTTACTCTTTTCTGCTGTATCCGACTTTTTAGAAGCGGATTTGAATAGCAAAGAATCCGAAGCTTTCTTAGTTATCTTATCATAGATTGCTGAAAGCTTGCCATCGAAGAGAAGCTCTCCGGAGACCGAAGCGACTCTGAGAGAGTTCTTCACCTTACTATCCACGAGCGTCTAAGCTAGCTCTGTTAGACATTATTGTCGTTTCCAACGTCATGGTTGGAATAGACATAGACGATGGTAAAGACAATTCCAAGTCTTCCGTCTCGTCGTCTAGACGCAGAGGAACTCTCGGTAAATGCCCTGTCCTGCCGTTTCGAATTTATTCCTTGAATTGATGAAAGGCAGATTGAGAGCATTAGCGGACAAGAAACCAGCCTTGCCTGTTTTGGTAGCAAGCTTATAGATAGCGTCGTTCAATAATTCGAATGTTCTTGTGACATTATTGGACTGTGTCGGAAACTCAGGGATGATGTCTCTGAACCGATCAAAAAATTCTGTGTCCAATGACGCTATCAGTCTCTTATCCGGCATCGCAGCAATCTGGCCTGACGGAACAACTTGTGGAAGGTAATGCCGGATGAAATCTACGGCAGCTTTATGTTGTTCCGAAAGGGATAGCTCCAAATCCTCGGAATCCCTTTCGCCATCCTGTCGGACCCCATGATGTTCTCAGCCGTCCGTACCTTATGCATCAGCGGAGCGTACCGACCCAGCGTCGTCGGAAAATTCTTGATCCAACAGAGATTCTGTCGTTTGCTGGGATGCTGCGATAATTTGTGCTATTTGGGATAGCATGTCCGTCACTGAGGCCTGTGGAGTAGCGGTCTTACGCTGCTTAGCCGCTGGAAGCTCCATGTGCACTGACTCCTGCATACTTCTCTTATGCGAATGTCCGGAGTCTACAGGCCTCTTGTCCCTGGCTACCAGATGGCGTGACCTGGTCGCCGTGGAATCCCTGATTGGCAAAGCTGGCTGGATATCCATGGTCACGTAGCCAATGTGCGGTCGTGTGCGCTGCCGAGAGGATGAGGAAGCCTTTTGGACAGTCTCTCCGGACTGTCTATATAATGGAGCGCCCCTAGCGGCGGACGTGTGCTCCGAATGCGAAACATTTTGTACCACAACATCTGGTCCCAGATGTTGTTGTACGAGAGAGGGGCCTCTCTTGCTCGCAGCCCGGATGGACCTGGACGAGCTAGGAACCGGACTAATAGGCTTCCTCCGTTCTCTCCTCTGATCCGCCGTCACTGGGTGTGCACCTTGTTTATTTATAGTGCTCGCATCACCCAAATCTCCTTCCTGGCCCGCAACGGACGAACCCGGCTGCCGAACCATTCGATGAATGGACGCTACACCGGGCGAGCTAGCAGACGTCAACGCCGCCGATCCTACTAGGGACCTCTTAGGCAATTGACGTATTTCCATGAGCACTTTTGCCGCTAGCTCTTCATTTAATTGTGACGACGGAGGAACACTTTGGAAGACATCATGGAAACATCACCCTGTTCTTGTTCCTCTGAAATAGAGATTGATAAACTAGAGTGACCCTGCGGAGAAAGGACCGGCATGGCCTTTTCCCCGCTAACAACATACCGTGACACACGTTTCCAATGTTTGTCATCCCAATATACACATACTGAACAGGAGTTAGTGCGAGTACAATGACTACAATTAATACAATGATCATGAAAGTCAGAGGAAGATTTCCTCTTATTACAATTTGAACAATATCCTTTCATTGTGAAAAGAATACAAAAAGTCCTAGTACTCGCACCAACCCCTGAAAACAATGACACATAATAACATGATCCATTAACATAGAAAAAATAATTGAAATCAAAAAAAAAATTCTTGGAAAAAATATTTTTTCAGCAAAGCCCAAGTTTCTGAAAAGTAAAGTTGAGCCCCAATGGATCCCAAGCCTAAGTGTGGACAAAAATTTTAAAAATATTTTAGAAAATTAATGCAACACTTACGAATAATAAAAATGTATCTTGTAATGATTAAACTAGTACAAAGACAAAAAATCCCCCTCCACAGAGACTGTTTCCAAAGTAAACAAGTGTATAAACACCAGAAACATGACTCCAGGCACTGATAACCCTGGCCCGAAATCAGTTACCAATAATACACTATCTGATGCAAAACAGAGACTTCCAGGGAAGAAACTGCAGAACATCAGATGGTAGATGCAGAACACTACGCCTAAACACCCATGGGTGAGAACGTAAACATGGGGAAAAGAACAGAATTCATTCTGTTACCCAGCTAAAACTCCCAAGAAATTTTAGTAATAATATTACTGAAAATATGCCAAAAGCATGGGAGAATAGCAAGGGGGGACTTAAAGGAAAAGGAGAGAGGAAACACTGAACAAGCAGTGAAACTTTATAGCAAGAATGACAACAACAGACCCATGCCTCGAAAATAAGCAACTTAACATAATTTCATTAAAAAATTTTAAGTTACAGCCCTGAATATTTTCTGTCACTCATTTTTCCTCTCCTCCTTCTATATCCTCCTTAGATCCACCATTTCTCTAATATTTATGTGTCTGGCATCATTTAAACTGAGATTTACAAGCACAAATATCAGTCAGATGTGAACTGATGAAGGGCCAAACAAAGAATGATAATTGGCGCCAATTTTGGGACGTCATTGACACTGCGCATGCGCAGTGGAGGCAAAGTATGGAGGACCTTCAGGACATGATTTCTTTTGGTTTTAGATGCAAATTTTGGGGATTGGGGGGCAAAATTTGTGTTTGGCCCTAGAATTTTAAGAGTTAGAACCAGCTATGTCTGGGTCATTTTTACAGTATAAAATTTTTTTATTTTTCGAAAAATTGCAATAAAACCATATCATGTGACCCCTCTTTGGAACAAGCTCATTCCAAAACGGGGTCACATGATATGGTTTTGTTGGAAATTTTCAAAAAACATTTCAAATGAAAGTGTCAATGACACTGTAGCTCAACTTGTCAAGACAAAGACATGTACATGTATAGTATGTGACACAGCAATGACAAACATCTAGGTAATGACCTGATAACAAAAGTACATATAAATTATTGTAACGGTCTGTACATGAATACTGACCGTTGCCTGTAACAAATGTATAGGTAAAGTATTGTAAAGGTGGGTGACAGTCAGATGCTGAACTAGAAAAAATCTTTCAGTCCCAGAGTGGGTCTGACTGAACCCCAAAATATTTGTTCTCATAGCACAGTGATAACAAAGGCACCCCAAAACACACTCGTTCCTGTCCCAAGGTGAAAACAAAAGTACTCAAGAAGTTTTGTGAAGATCAGTTCATAAATACGAGCTGTATAGAACTTGTGACAAAAAACTGATTGGACCTAATTTCGGTACAAAATGGCCACTGGCAGCCATCTTGAATTTTGGACCGTACCCAGAAACACTCATTCTCATCCCAAGGAGATAACAAAGGTACCCAAGAAGTTTTGTGAAGATCGGTTCATAAATACAGCCTCTAGCCCGAGCCGTATTGACATGTGCACTTACAGAGTATAAGTAGCACTGAATAAATCAAAGTTCATCTAATTTGCATAATTTCTGCACGAGAAAAAAACCCGTACTATATGTGATGTATTCCATGTTACTAAACATTCATACAAAAATTTATTCAAATCAGAACTTTCATACAGAAGTTCTATACAAAAGACTGATTGCACTAATTTTGGTACAAAATGGCTGCTGGTGGCCATCTTGAATTTCGGACCACACCCAAAAACACTCGCTCTCATCCCACGGTGATAACAAAGGTACCCAAGAAGTTTCGTAAAGATTGGTTCATAAATATGGCCTCTAGTCTGAGCTGTATAGAAGATGTGTACAAAAAACTGATTAGACCTAATTTCGGTACAAAATGGCCACTGGCAGCCATCTTGAATTTTAGACCGCACCCAGAAACACTCGTTCTCGTCCCAATGTGATAACAAAGGTACCCAAGACATTTCGTGAAGATCAGTTCATAAATACAGACTCTAGTCTGAGCCGTATTGACATGTGTACTTACTGTGTGTAAGTCGCACTGAAAAAATCAAAGTTCATCTAATTTGCATAATTTCTGCACGAGAAAAAAACCCGTATTATATGTGATGCATCCCATGGTACTAAACATTCACACAAAATAATTATTCAAATCAGGGCTTTCATATGGAAGTTCTGTGCAAAAATCTGATTGCACCTAATTTTGTACAAAATGGCTGCCATCGGCCATCTTGAATTTCGGACCGGACCCAAAAACACTCGTTCTCGTCCCACGGTGATACCAAAGGTACCCAAGAAGTTTCGTAAAGATCGGTTCATAAATACGGCCTCTAGCCCGAGCCGTATTGGCATTTGCACTTACAGTGCTGAAAGTAACCCCAAAAAACATCAAAATTAGTCTAATTTGCACAATTTACGTACGAGAAAAAAACCCGTATTATATGTGATGTATCCCATGGTACTAAACATTCATACAAAAAATTATTCAAATCAGAGCTTTCATATGGAAGTTCTGTACAAAAAACAGATTTCTGCATCGTCGGTACAAAATGGCGGCTGGCAGCCATCTTGAATTTCGGACCGCACCCAAAAACACTCGTTCTCGTCCCACGGTCATAACAAAGGTACCCAAGAAGTTTCGTAAAGATCGGTTCATAAATACGGCCTCTAGCCCGAGCCATAGCAGCTTGGCACTTACAGCTCTGAAAGTAACACTAAATAAATCAAAGTCAGTCTAATTTGCATAATTTACGCACGAGAAATAAACCCGTATTATATGTGATGTATCCCATGGTACTAAACATTTATACAAAACTTTATTCAAATCAGAACTTTCATACAGAAGTTCTGTACAAAAAACTGCTTTTTGTATCATCGGTACAAAATGGCCACTGGCAGCCATCTTGAATATCGGACCACACCTAAAAACACTCGTTCCCGTCCCAGGGTCATAACAAAGGTACACAAGAAGTTTCGTAAAGATCGGTTCATAAATACGACCTCTAGCCCGAGCCATAGCCAATTGTTGACGTACGGACAGATGGACAGACGGGCCATGACAATAGCTCAAATTTGACTTCGTCAAAGTTGAGCTAAAAATGATATTTAAAATAAATTTTGAAATCGTCTGCATTGGGTAAAGGGTTAAACCCCAATAAATGAATAAGTGATAATTATTCAATTAACAGGAGTATTCAATTGACAGGGATTTGTTCATATATGCAAAAATAGGTCAAATTTATTCTAAAGGTATGGTAATTGGTTTTGTGTTTGGAAGTTATTCAGTCAACAGGATTATTAAATTAGGAGATATGGATTTAAGTGGACTCTACTGTTCTCTCAGAGTGAATACTAAGAAATTATGTCAAGAGTTGTAAAATATATATATATAGAATTAAGTAGAACATAATAGAACTAGACTTTATGATTCTGGAGAATCATGGCTTTTCCCGATGAGATTCCATGATTTGTCATGACCCCACAGTGTATGATGAATTGCTTTTGACTGTCTCACTGAAGTTCCTTCACTGATGTCATGAAAAAGGTGAGTATAGAAGTCTCAAATGACTCAGCTTGATAAAAAAAAATTGTTTAGGTAAAAACCATCATTAACGGTGGAGAGGGGTAATATCAATATCGTCGTCCAACAAGTTAATGACCGACAAAAGGAGTTATGTTTGTTTGACACATACCCACTGAGTGCTGTATCTATTTGAAAATGGTCCGTTTTATTTCAAATGTATCCAAAATATTGATCTCTGGCAGTTTGTTAAGGGTTAACAAGTGCTAACAGGAATATTTATTCATTTCTTGAAACTTGTAATTTCACACCAAAAACTGTGAATGGCCATTTTTACTTAAAAATCTACAAGATGTTTTCAGAGAAATCCAGGGAGAATATGAATTTTAAGCTGTTGATGGGTATAATTGTTTATCCAGCCCAAAACGGGTTAAGGGTTGTTTTTTTTAATACGCTTATTACTTATAAAAATAATTCTCAGTGAATTCTACTTCCACTTATGTTGATTTCTCCTCTTAACTTTGGGTGCTGCGGGTATGCAAACACAGCCCACTTTTTCAACATTTTGATGTTTGAGAACCAGCATAGGGTTAACAAATGCTTACTGGAATATTTTGTACATGCAATTTGTAATTCACACTAAGATCAGAGAATGGCCAATATTTCTTGAAAATCTACATGATGTTTTTACAGAAATCCTCGGATAACATGAATTTTTAACCTTTTGAGGGGTATCACACTGTAACCAGCCCTAAACGGGTTGATGCTTGATTTTATGAATACCTTCATTACTTACAAAAATGATCCTCGCTGAATCCCACTTCCAATGCAGGTGGTTATGTTCATCTCGCAGGTACACATTGGGTGTAATGGGTGGCCAAGTACAGCCCATTTTCTCAAAATTTGCTGCCTTTGGAGGGTTAACGCTTACCGGAATATTTTGTTCATGCAACTTGTAATGTCACTCCAAGACCTGCAAATGGTCAATTTCTCTTGAATACTTACCAGTTTTTTTGAGAAATCTACAGAAAATGGGAATTTTAAGCTTTTAAGGGGTACATCCCCTTAACCGAGAGAAAATGGGTTAAGACTTCAATTTTTGAATACCCTTACTACTTACTAAAAATTTTCCCTATCAGTTTTGCGTACGGTAAAAGAAGTTATGTTTCTCTGCAGCATTCCCATTTGATGTTGTTGGGGTCCAAAAACAGACTATTTTTTTTTCGAAATTTTGACATTTAGCAGCCCATGGAGGGTTAACAAATGCTTATCTGAATATTTTATCCATGCAATTGGTAATGTGACTCTAAGGCCTATCAATGACCATTTTCTCTTGAAATCCTACGAGACGTTTCTAAAGAAATTCAGGGAAAACATGATTTTTTAAGCTTTTGATGGGTATTGCTATTAACCATCCCAAAAGGGGTTAATGCTTGGTTTTTTGAATACCCTTATTACTAACAAATTTGGCCCTCGGTGAATTCTACTTCCAACAAAGTAGATTATGTTTATCTCTCGGGTATGCATTGGGTGTTGTGTGCATCTGAAAACGGCCTATTTCAACAAAATTACGATGCTTAGCAGCCTGTAGAGGGTTAATAAATGCTCACCGGAATATTTTGTCCATGCAACTTGTAATGTCACACAAGGACCTGCGAATAGTCAATTTTTCCTGAAAACCTACTAGTTACTTTTAGAGAAATCCACAGAAAATGGGAATTTTAAGCTTTTAAGGGGTATCTCTCTTTAACCAGCCCAAAATGGGTTAAGACTTCGACTTTTGAATACCCTTACCACTATCAAAATTGTTTCCCCATTGATTTTGCGTCCGATAAAAGAAGGAACCTTTCTCGGTTGTACACCAAGTGGGTGCTGTCGGCGTTCAAAAACAGCCTATTTTATCACAATTTGGACATTTAGCAGCCCGTGGAGGGTTAACAAATGCTCACCGCCTTATTTTGTCCATGCAACTTATATTGTCACATCAAGGCATGGGAATGACAAATTTTTCTTGAAAATCTACAAGACTCGTTTAGAGAAATCCCCGGAAAATGGGAATTTTAAGCTTTTAAGGGGTATCTCTCTTTAACCAGCCCAAAATGGGTTAAGACTTCGACTTTTGAATACCCTTATCCCTATCAAAAATGTTTCCCCATCAATTTTGCGTCCGGTAAAAGAAGGAACCTTTCTCGGTGGTACACCAAGTGGGTGCTGCTGGCGTTCAAAAACAGCCCATTTTATCACAATTTTGACTTTTAGCAGCCCGTGGAGGGTTAACAAATGCTCACCGCAGTATTTTGTCAATGCAACTTCTATTGTCACACCAAGTGCTGGATGTGACAAATTTTTCTTGAAAATCTACAAGACTCGTTTAGAGAAATCTACTGAAAACATGAATTTTTTAGCTTTATGGGGGTATTTCTGTTTAACCAGCCCAAAACGGGTTAACGCTTGGTTTTCTGAATACCCTTATTACTGACAAAAATGATCCTTGGTGAATTCCACTCCCAATAAAGGAAGTTATGTGTATCTATCGTGTATCGTTTGGGTGCTGTGGGGGCCCGAAAACAGCCCATTTCATCAAAATTTCGAAGTTTGGCAGCCTGTGGAGGGTTACCATATGCATCGCCTGATATGTCGTGTGTATCAAAGGATGTGTCATGGACAGATCTAGCAATGACGAATGTATAAAAAAAATCTACAAGACCTGTTTCGAGAAAGTGCCGATAAACCCCAATTTTGGCAGTTTTTTGCCAATTCTGACGAAATAAGGGTTAAATCGAAAATTCCGCTTCGGTACATTTTTAGACTTTGTGCCCCTCTATGCGTGTGCAAAATTTCGTGAAAATCGGTTCGAAAATGGTTTCTGAATCGTACGGACAAAATGTGTGGAAAAAAAAAAAAAAAAAAAAAAAACCCAAAAAACTAGACTTTATGATTCTGGAGAATCATGGCTTTTCCCGATGAGATTCCATGATTCTTCATGACCCCACAGTGTCTGATGAATTGTTTTTAACTGTCTCACTGAAGTTCCTTCATTGATGTTATGAGAAAGGTGAGTATAGTAGTCTCAAATGACTCAGTTTGATAAGAAAATTGTTTAGGTAAAAACCATCATTAACGGTGGAGTGGGTTAATATCAATATCGTCGTCCGACAAGTTAATGACCCACAAAAGGAGTTATGTTTGTTTCACACATACCCACTGAGTGCTGTGTCTATTGGAAAATGGTCCATTTTATCTCAAATGTATCCAAAATATTGATGTCTGGCAGCTTGTAGAGGGTTAACAAGTGCTAACACGAATATTTTTCCATGCAACTTGTAATGTCACACTAAGAACTGCAAATGGCCATTTTTCTTTAAAATCTTCCAAGATGTTTTCAGAGAAATCCCTACGCATACGCTCTTTTCCAATTCGACGTGACGAAATGCGAAATTCATGTCGCTCTTCATGGAAAGTGATGCCACAACTATTCCTGAACAAGGAGTGAAAATTTCATGAAAATCTGCCTAGAATTGGCTGAGATATGGTGTTTTGGAGAGAGGAGGTAATTGTTTGAATTAAGTCCTCCCTTTTCAAGCCAGTTCGAAAAAAGACGTCGGAAATGGGCGCAGAATCCTTCAGTGCCTCCTCGCTGGAGTAAGTCCACTTAAATGTTACAATTGTGTGTGACTTGTGGAGAGTTGACTGTAAATGGAAGTTGCTTCTTTAAGACAGCCACCAGGGATCCCAACACAACCTTTAAACCTACGAGAATCTCAGAAGTTTAAAGTCAAGAGAAATTGGCGGTGATTGGGTTTCTGGCAGGCCTGAAAAGATTGACGAAGATTTGCATATTGGACATTAAAATAGCACTTCTGACATACACGAACGGTGTTCAGACCGCTGGAGGCAGCGACTTGAAATTTTCAGAACTTGTTCTACGAACCCTGGCCGACATTTTGGGATTTGTTTGGAGTGTCCGGACCGCGTGAAAAACACCACGCATCGCTTGGAATGTGAGAGTACTATTCGTCCCGACTCTATCAGTTTAGAATGGACACGGGCAGTGTTGTAGACGACTGTAGAGCTGCGATTGAGCATAACGTCCCAGGTTTCGGTGCCACATTGCCTAACCAGCTCCAAAAGAGCGGCGGGGGAGGGGTATCCTGACACTATCTTTAAAACTTAGATAATCGTCAGAAGTTGAAGTGAAAAGAAATCGGCAGTGAGTAGGTTTTTTGGCGGGAAACGATTATTGAAAATTTGCCAATTAGACATTAAAATTGCACTTCTCACAAACATGAACCGTGTCTAGACCGCTGAAGGCAGCGACTTCTAATTTTCATAACTTGTTCTATGCACCCTGGCTGACAGTTTGGCATCTGTTGCGAGTGTCGAGGCCGCGTGAAGAACACCACGCATCGCGTGGAAAGTGAGAGTACTATTCCTCCCGACTCTATCAGTTTGGAATGGACTTGGGGACTGTTGTAGACTACTGTAGAGCAGCGATTGAGCATAAAGTCGGAGTTTTTTGTGCCAAATTGCCTAACCGGCTCCAAGGTATTATTTTTCGTCTGTACATCGCCCAGATCGCCTGTAGTTTATACCGTCACCATACGTTGACGTAGCCTTTTGTCATTTTCGCCACTTTAGACCCAGATTTGAGGGTACCTTCCTTCAACTCCATTTTATAGCAAAATCTAGCCATGCTTCCAAATACGCCCTCTCCCCGTCGGCCTGGGTGCTTCTAAAAATAGAAAGGTCAATGGGGAGGGGCCCGTTAGCAAACAAACGGGGGCAGGGCAGGTGTACTTGGTGAACAAACAGTTGTGTGAACATCCCCAGAAGTGAAAACCTTTGCTCAGTGGCTGTAATCAAGATGTTAATTTAGACTCCCATTACGGCCAAGATACTACATAATGCAAATGGGTGGGTGGCGGGCATCATCACTGGATCTAATGTTGTATTTCATGTTTTCTTTATATTCTATTTATTTTTTTTTATCTCTCTCTCTCTCTCAGTTTAATTTGTGTTTGTCTATAATGTTTATAATATTTAGATTTTGCTAGATTCTGTTAGTTATGCAATACGTTCTGCCATATTGTAAATTATTAGTCACTGTACAGGAACGGAGGGGCTTCTAAGTGGTGAGCACTTGTCCTCCAATCCTGATTTGCATTGTCAAATGGCAAATAAAATATGTTTAATCTAATCTAACAGTAGGGGGGGGGAGGGGCATGTGTCCTAGGTAAAAAAAACAGCAGGGGGCAGGTGTCCTAGGTAAAATAAAGCGCATATGGGGGGGGGGGGGGGGGGGGGGGGGGGGGGATGTCCCCGCTAATTAATTTTAATAGGAGGCAGTTGTTCATGGGGCAGATGTCCTATCCCACTGCCCAGTATTCAAATTTTCTATGGTACTTGGCCTTGACAGAAATAACATTTCAACAAGAAACAACGGGAAACCTATTTGCAATAAAGCTGCAAATATAAACTTGATTTTAGGACCATTCCATGGACATTTTAAAGCCTACTGCGATATCAGCGTTTCTTACTCTCGTCCTTTCACTACACCGCAGTATTTAACCCGAGTCGAGTTCTGACATCATGCAAGTTTGACCGACATGCTTTCAATTCTGTTATTGACAACAACATATTTATAATTTCGTGCTTACTGATCCGAATTTTGAAAACGACACACGCAATCGCGAAAGCGTTTTCTGAAAAACACGATTCTGCAAAAGGTTTTAGTGAAATTTGATTATTTTTTTTATTTTCAATTTCGATGGCTCTTGTCGAAAAGGTGCTAATCACTGATCGTCCCAAACGAGATCAAAGACACGCCGTAGTTCAATAACAGACAGAGATTCTTCTAAGAATATACATGCGCAATCCTAAAATGCAATAAATCAAGTGTTTTTTCACGTTTTATGAGAGAAATATGTCCAATTGTATCATTGAATCATTTTTAGGTATATATGGGTGAGAAATTTTCTATACGCACAAAATACAGGCTAAATAAAATATTTGCCATTATTTTCTGCAGACGTATTTTTGTCTTTGCTTCTTGGGGAAATCCATGCTGCTACATACAACGAAGGTGTGTTATTTGATGTGGTCAGAACCGTCAGGTGGTCGGGTCCGAAACCGCGCCTCACAGAAGATTTAGTGGGGGGGGGGGGGGGGGGGGGGGGGGGGGGGGGGGTGTCGATTTTACAAGTAATGTAGGCAGCGTACACGGAATAGGCTGTCTGTCTTTAATCCTATAAACAGGGTTAAGGCTTGGTTTTTGAATACCCTTATTTATTTATTTATTTATTTATTTATTTATTGGTGTTTAAGGTCACATACTTATGCACAATGGCTAATCGTGGCCGTGACAGTTTTATAGGTGGAGGAAGTCGGAGTACACGGAGAGAACCACCAAGCATCGACGAGCAACTGTCAGCTCCTCAACATTCTAACTCTGTTCAAGCTCCGCTCAAGCAGGGTTACAGAGGGTGAAGACATAGGTACCATCGACGTGCAGTATGCCTTAGTACACGGCGTCATCGTGCCCCCATGTCGGCAACGAGGCTAAAGTGCCTTGCCCAAGGACACAACGTGAGTCGTCCCGGACGGGGATCGGACTCTGGACCTCTAGCATAGAAGTACAACAGTCTACCACTGAGCCACCACGCTCCCTTGAATACCCTTAATACTATCATACATTATCCCTCACGAATTCTGAATCTGATAAAAGAGGTTATGTTTACCTATTACATACCCATTTGCTGTCCGAAAACAGCCGATTTTATCAAAATGTTGACGTTTAGCAGCCTATAGCGGGATTAACAAACGACTAGCGGAATATTCTATCTATGCAATTTGTAAGACCTGCCAAAGTCCAATTGTTCTTGAAAATCGCCAACAAGCAGTTAGCGAAATCCACAGAAAATGTAAATTTTAAGCTTTTAAGGGGTATCTCTCCTTATCCAGTCTAAAATAGGTTAAGTTTCATTCTTTTAAATACCCTTACTACTTACAAAACTGATCCTCTGTGAATTCTACGCGCAGTAAAAGAGGTTATATTTCTCTGTTACATATCCATTGGGTGCTCTTGGTGTCTGAAAACAATCCATTTTATCAACATTTTGATGTTTAGCAGCTCGTGGAGAGTTAACGAATGATCAACGGAATATTTTGTCCATGTAACTTGTAATGTCACATGAAGACCCGTGAATGGCCATTTTTTCTTGAAATCTACAAGATGTTTTTTAAGAAATCCAGGGAAAGCATGAAATTTTAAGTCTTTGATGGGTACCGCTGTTTAACCAGCCCAAAACGGGTTAAGACCAGCCCTAAATGGGTTAATGCTTGGTCTGATGAATTCCACTTCCAAAGAAGGAGGTTATGTTTATCTCGCAGGTACACATTGCGTGCAATGGGTGCCCAAGGACAGTCCATTTTCTCAAAATTTCTATGCTTTGCAGCCTCTGGAGAGTTAACTAACGCTTACCGGAATATTTTGTCTATGTAACTTGTAATGTCACTCCAAGACCTGCAAATGGTCAATTTTTCTTGAATACTTACTAGATTTTTTGGAGAAATCCACAGAAAACTGGAATTTTAAGCTTTTAAGGGGTACATCTTAACCAGGCGGAAATGGGATAAGACCTCGATTTTTTGAATACCCTTACTACTTACTAAATTTTTCTCTGTCAGTTTTGCATCCGGTAAAAGAAGTTATGTATCTCTGTGGCATTCCCATTTGTTGTTGTTGGTGTCCAAAAACAGACTATTTTTTCAAAATGTTGACATTTAGCAGCCGATGGAGGGTTAACAAGTGCTTACTGGAATATTTTATCCATGCAAACGGTAATGTGACTCCAAGACCTATCAATGGCCATTTTCTGTTGAAAACTTACAAGATGTTTGTAACGAAATCCACGGAAAACATGATTTCTTTTTAGCTTTTGATGGTATCGCTAATAACCACCCCAAAAGGGGTTAACGCTTGGGTTTTTGAATACCCTTATTACTTACAAAAATGGTCCTCAGTGAATTCCACTTCCAACAAAGGAGATTATGTGTAACTCTCGGACATACATTGCGTGCTGTGTGCGTCCGAAGACAGCCCATTTCAACAAAATTATGATGCTTGGCATTCTGTAGAGGGTTAATAAACGCTCAGCGGAATATTTTGTCCATGCCACTTGTAATGTCACACAAAGACCTGCAAGTAGTCAATTTTTCTTGAAAACCTATGGAATGTATTTAGAGAAATCCACAGAAAATGGGAATTTTTAGATTTTAAGGGGTCTCTCTCTTTAGCCTGCCCAAAATGGGTTAAGACTTCGTTTTTTGAATACCCTTACTACTTACAAAAATGTTTCCCTATAGATTGTGCGCTCGATAAAAGAAATCACTTTTCTTTGTGGGGTACGCGTTGGGTGCCGTTGGCGTCCAAAAACAGCCCATTTTATCACAATTTTGACTTTTAGCAGCCGGTGGAGGGTTAACAAATGCTCACCGAAGTATTTTGTCTATGCAACTTCTATTGTCACATCAAGGCCTGGGAGTGACAATTTTTTCATGAAAATCTACAAGACTCGTTTAGAGAAATCCACGGAAAACCTGATTTTTTTAGCTTTTTGGGGGTATTGCTGTTTAACCAGCCCAAAACGGGTTAAAGCTTGGTTTTTTGAACACCATTATTACTTACAAAAATGATCTCCGGTGAATTCCATTTCAAATAAAGGAAGTTATGTTTATCTCTCGTGTATCGTTTGGGTGCTCTGGGGCCCTGAAACCGGCCCATTTCATCAAAATTTCGATGTTTGGCAGCCTGCGGAGGGTTACCATATGCATCGCCTGATATGTCATGTGTATCAAAGGTCGTGGCACAGAAAGGTCTATCAATGATGAAAGTTTAAAAAAAATCTACAAGACGTGTTTCGAGAAAGTGCCGATAAACCTCAATTTTGACAGTTTTTTGCCTATTGTGACGAAATAAGGGTTAAATCGAAAATTCCGCTTTGGTACATTTTTAGATTTTGTGCCCCTCTATGCGTGTGCAAAATTTTGTGAAAATCGGTCTGAAAATGGCTTCAGAATCATGCGGACAAAATGTGTGGAAAAAAAAAAAAAAAACCAAAAAAAACCCCCCAAAAAATAAAAAAAATAATAATCCGTAGAAAAACAATAGTCTTTTCCAGAGGGAAAAGCCTAATAATAATCCGTAGAAAAACAATAGTCTTTTCCAGAGGGAAAAGCCTAATTAACTCTATTTACAAATGATCACATGTAAACTGCAATCATTACTAGAATACCTTTGACTGTATTGAAGTGATAGCATGCTTAGTAAGTGTGCATTTATCCCTATTAATGCACACCATTAGCATAACTCAATTCCTATAGAAAAACAGCATGCTCAACCCTGTACAACTCCGGGCTTAACCTTTTCGCAACTCAAGCAAATCGGCCCCCCAGACCTGGGATGTTCGGGTTAATTTAGGGATCATATCGTCAGTTAGATAAGGTGTACAGAATTCCATTCATTTGTATTCCTCCAATTCCTCGACCACACCAGCCCCCATGCCATGTCCCTGACCAGCGCTTCTTTTTCTGCTGCGTCCCTTCCCACTGGTCAGTCCTATTTCTGACATTGAAGGACTCTCTCCATCCTCTGTATTACTGACAGCATCATCTGAACGTCCAGCACTCATAGTAGTGTCATTTGTGTCAGCTTGATTTGAGCCCGACTGTACTGCAGACTCCTGTTCCACGTCGCTATCATTAGCGTGATATTCATCTGAGGAATTACTGATTGTGGTACAATTTGCACTGAGACTGTAGATAAGCAACTAAAGGGAAATAACTCAATTCATTCGGGCATGAAAATTACTTCTGTGAACTGATAGAGATACCACATGCGGACTGTGGGGAGAGTAGATGCATTACTATGCCATCGACGAGCAGCGTGCCAACAGGTTTGTGTCAGTTTACTGCCGGCGACAAGGCACGAAAGGGTTGAAATCTGTAGTTTTGGAGATGTGTGCGTTTTAATTTTTTAGCTCCTGTGGTTCCCATGGGGCGACAGGAAAATTTTGTTTTGCATAAATTAAGTACTTATGACCCAATAAGCCCTCATATCAAATTTGGTCCAAATCTGCCTCTCGGTTTGGAAAATAAAAATTTTGGGAGGGGCGAATATTATTGCCCCTCCCATAATGACAGCAAATATAGCCCCACAAACTTCTCTTGAACAAATCTGAGTCTACACTTCAAAAGGAAGCTGCACACCAAATATCACGTTTCTGCTACTGCTGGTTCAAGAGAATATTTTTTAAGATTTCAGCACACTTTTTGGGTGTGGCCCTACCAATGGGCGAGGCAACTTGACTTGAACAAAATCAAATTGCGATGTCATAAACTATGATCTCAAATATCAATTAAATTGGTTCAGCGGTTTGGGAGGAGAAGAAGCAAACACCTTGTTCACAGACGACGGACGACGACGGACAGTGAGTGATCACTTGAGCTCTCCTGACTGAAAGTCAGGTGAGCTAAAAATCATTACCACCATTCCTAAATTCTACTACATTTTAAATTCTACATGTACAGTTAAAACTAGAAGACCTGTTACAACTGTGTTCTTATCCGTGCTAAACTGCACGCAATTGCCATATCAAATGGCATCCAAAGCATGGCAGGTTCTCCTGGTTACTCACTGCAAACACAGGCAATGTTTGTACCAATGACCTCCGGGTTTCCTGGAGATCCATTGGCTGAAACATTGCTTGTGGGCAGGCCATATGAACAGAATTTGATAGCCTTACTGTAGATATAATGCGTAGATTAACGTGCAGATCGACATGCCATTTGTGTGCATAACATGACAGGACTTTTAATTTTAACTGTAGATGCAATGACGTAAATAGATATTAAAATTTGACTGCATATACAGAATAAAGAGAGGGGATTACTACTTAATCGCAAAGTCATATAAGCTCCACACAAAAAGTATTTTTTTATAAATTATAATTGTTCATAACAGCTCAAGAAACACTTGCTAACTTTCATCACATGGACCACCAAGTGCTTCTCGTGTTTTGTCCTCAGACCTTGTTAATAATTTCTAAGTGAAAAATCTATCTCACGGCGATTTAGTAGTACATGTAATCCACCCTCCACATACTGGAGTCTCAACATTTTCTTTCTGTTTGATCGGTTCATTTCACGATTTCACTACCGACCTAGCTAATAGCACATTATATTTTGCACTGCAGAGTGCAAATGCTTTTGTGTATTTCGGACTACTTAATTCTTCTGCAGTAAGGAATGCTTTAACCCTTTACCCAATGCGGACAAAATGAAAATTTATTGTTTTAAATATCATTTTTTTTAATTTTTCAAAATATTTCAACAAAACCACATCATGTGACCCTTCATTGGAACGAGCTCGACAAGCTCGTTCCAAAGAAGAGTCACACGATATGGTTTTGTTGAAATTTTTCGAGAAATAGTATTTTTTTCAGCAGGTGAATTTGCATATTACGCAGGCGGATGTGACTGATTCATTGGGTAAAGGGTTAATTAAAAAGTATTTTCGGCACTATTTATGACAAGACTTCTAGTTTCAACTGTATATTTTTCAATGAAGAACAAATCCTGAAAATAAGTACCGGTACATACTTTGAACTTTTGTCAGCTCCGCTGTATTTTCCTCAGGTGCTCCTAAATGAGTGGCACTACATAAATATTGTCCTTTATCTCTGCACTGTGTGTTATTAATTACTAGTTTTAAATAACTGGTAGCACCTGAAATTGCTCCCTCTACTACAGCACGCCTTCTGAGATCAACATTTTTAATAGTAGGAGTATTTGGATTTTCTACATCCACAGCAGCCAATAACTTCTCTGACAAAGCTTCAACACCATCAAAAATAGATATTGCAAACAATTTTTCTGGATTTGCATTTCTGCAATCTAGTGTGAACTTTTGTCCTACAGATACAGAAGAAGGGTTAGCACTCAACTGTAAACCACTAACTGAAAATAGAAAACAAAACCAGATTGAAGCATGACACCGTACACCACATGGACACAGGAGGTTGAAAAGCAAAGAGAGATTTGTTACTCCTACACGTAATGTGCCTGTGGGATACATATGATGCCCCCCCCCCATGAGTTCTACCATGCACTTTTATTTTACATATGGTGTTATACCTAAAATTGGATTATATACACCTTGCAAAATAAAATATGGGGATTCACTTGAAAACTGAGGGAGGAGATTGATGCACAATGCATGTACCATATATTCCAAATTTCACAAAATTTACTAAGTTCAACAACTTGTAATTTTGTGAAAAATGGAACAAAATCAAATTTATAGCAATATATACACCTTTTGTATATATGTAAATACCCTGTAAAATAAAAGGGTTCTAGCTTGGAAACTGTCAGGGGAGACAGACAAACATTGTATCCTATATGCAGATGGATGGAAGGACAGGGGTAAAACAATGTAGCTCCTGACTTTTCTCTGTGGGTCCATAAAAAATATTGTGGTAGATTGTGTACAAATCTGTAACTGATTTCAGGCAAATCTCCCAGTGGTCTGTTTAATAACATAAAGAAGAATGAATATTCAGTTTATCACACAAAAGAATGAAAAAATGCTTGCACATATAGACTAAATACTCCAGTTAATTGACAATCCTTGAAATTTGGAAGCTTTTACAAAGGCACTATTGCCATTGCAAAAATAATTTACTGCGGTAATTACTACGTCATTTTTTAATAACAAGAGGCCCCAGGGGACCTGAGGGCGCTCACCTGACATGGTAGTCTAAATATCAAACCAGGGACTTGACTTGAATAAGCTGCATACTAAGAAAAGCATATATCAACTAGATGAAGCGATTGTGCCCACACAATACACAGGATTTTCCTTCTATTTTCAGTTCCTGCACTTTAACGTGCCAAAATTGAGATAAACACATAAAAAACAGAATTTTTCCCAAACAAAATTCTTTCAGCCTATATTTTTTTCTTCTTCTTAAAACGCATAAAAAAACGCTAAAACTAATTTCCGGATTTTGGTCTAAAATTTTCTAAGTCCCACCCGGACCCCAAATTTTTAGTGTAAAAAAAAATTTTTTTTTTTTGTCTTAAAACTGACCAAAATGCATAAAAAACAAAAACAAAAATTTCCGGATTTTGGTCCAAAATTTTCGAAGTCCCACCCGGACCCCAAATATTCAGGGTAAAAAAAAAATTTTTTTTTTGGTCTTAAAACTGACCGAAATGCATAAAAAACAAAAACAAAAATTTCCGGATTTTGGTCCAAAATTTTCGAAGTCCCCTCCGGACCCAAAATTTTCGGTGTAAAAAAAAAAATTTCTTTTTGTCTTAGAATTGACAGAAACACATAAAAAACACAAAAAAAAAACTTTACGGATTTTGGTCCAATTTTCGAAGTCCCACCCGGACCCCAAATTTTCAGGGTAAAAAAAAAAATTTTTTTTTTGTCTTAAAATTGACCAAAACGCAGAAAAAACAAAAAAAAATTTTTTTCGGATTTTGGTCCAAAATTTTCTAAGGCCGAGGAAAAATAATTAATTTGTTCAGGTAACCCGACCGACCCTATTTTTGCCGCCGACCCTAAATATTTTTCACCTTGCACAGAAAAAAAATTTAAAAGAAAAAGAAAAATATTGAAATTGCTATTGCTTAACGAAATAATAGCACCGACTTCGCGTGGCCCGATCTGTCCTTGGAACGTTTCTCGTGTTAAAGATCGTGTGCACATCGACCGATGCCGCTCATAGCAACAAGTTTCAGAACGCGTGTATCAAAATGTCGGCACCTACCCCCCCCCCCCCCCCCTCCACGAAAGATTTTCTAGTGGCGATGTTGTTTCAGCGTCCGACTTTAAATCACCTGATTCAGTCCAGGCAATCGATGTCGTGCTAAAAGCACCTGGCACTGTCGGAAGGCAAACATATCAGGATTGCATTTTTTTGTAAAGGCCCAAATCGGTGCAACATATGCCTACATGTAGTCCGCTTTGTGTTTTGCGTCAATTAGAAGGGATAATTGTCATGAAATTTCTAAACATTCATCTTTTTGAATCGACACAAAATCGGGCGTATAAATGGCGTTACCCGATGAAACAACTCACAGCTCGTCGAAATGAGTCGTGTTGTCCAGTGTGAACATAAATTTTTTCCTCACATAGCATTCTACATAATTCCATGACGGACCAATGTCGGCATGGCAGGATTTCTGTCGCACCGACATCGGTCCGATATAGAATCAACTAGCATGCTGGCAGGGTCGTTTGTCAAACCATGCAGTTTTTTACAGTATATATGCAAGTGACCTCCCTCTTCCCCCGACCCACAATATAGCCCATTTACCCCAAGAACTGCAATATAGCTTGACCGACATTTTTGTTCGTCTATGAAATGGCGTGGAATTTTATTTTCATACCTAAATTCTCTTAAAACATGACCGCAAAGTGTGATCACATTCTTGATCTGACAAAGGAACAATCATAGCCACGCTCTTCGAATTCTGGAGTCTCGTTACGGGTTTGAATTTAAGAAATGAAAACGCATAGAAAAATGGTTTATAGTTTATTACTGATGCAAATCGTATAAAATAACCAAACAAATATGACATGAGGGATGTATAGGTTGATTTCTGAGACACTTGGAAGGCATTCATTGTAAAAAATAATCGGGGAAAAAAATAAAATGCCGACCGACCGACCCTATTTTTTTTCAGCATGTTACCTGAACAAATTAATTATTTTTCCCCAGCCTAAGTCCCACCCGGACCCCCCCCCCCCCCCAAAAAAAAAAATTTCCCCTGAAAATTTGGGGTCCGGGTGGGACTTAGAAAAAATTTTTGACCAAAATCCGAAAAATTTTTTTTTTTTTTGTTTTTTCTGCGTTTCTGTCAATTGTCCAAAATTTTCTAAGTCCCACCCAGACCCCAAATTTTCAGAGTAAAAAAAAATGTTTTTTTTGTCTTAAAATTGACAGAAATGCATAAAAAACACAAAAAAATTTTTTCGGATTTTGGTCCAAAATTTTCTAAGTCCCACCCGGACCCCAAATTTTCAGGGTAAAAAAAATTTTTTTTTTTTTGTCTTAAAAAAAATTTACCAAAATGCAGAAAAAACAAAAAAAAATTTTTTCGCATTTTGGTCCAAAATTTTCTAAGTCCCACCCAGGCCCCAAATTTTCAGAGTAAAAAAAAATTTTTTTTTGTCTTAAAATTGACAGAAATGCATAAAAAACAAAAAAATTTTTTTCGGATTTTGGTCCAAAATTTACTAAGTCCCACCCGGAACCCCAAATTTTCAGGGTAAAAAAAAATTTTTTTTTTTACCAAAACGCAGAAAAAACAAAAAAAATTTTTTTCGGATTTTGATCCAAAATTTTCTAAGTCCCACCCGGACCCAAAATTTTCAGGGGAAAATTTTTTTTTTTTTTTTTGTCTTAAAATTGACAGAAATGCATAAAAAACAAAAAAAAAAATTTTTTGGATTTTGGTCCAAAATTTCGAAGTCTGCAACGGGATCCTGTTACAACCAGTAGTGTATAAATTTACCAGTAATGTCGAAATCGACCAGTAATGTCAAAAAAATTAACCAGTAATGTCGAAATCAACCAGTAATGTCGAAAAAATCGACCAGTAATGTAAAAATCCGTAATGTCGAAAAATTAACCAGTAGTGTCAAAAAGTGACGACCAAAATGACAATTTTTCGCAAAAATTTCAATATTTTTTCGGGTTGCTCAAATTGTACTTTTGCCTATATTTATCGAGTTTTAACCATTTTCGCGCAAGTTTAAACACATTTACCCCTGTAAATATGGAATTTTATGTTTAACAATTATTTCCCTCTTTCATATGCACAACATATCCCATCCTATTTGCTCTCTCTCTCTATCTCTCTCTCTCTCTATCCCATGTCCCTCTGCCTTTGTCACCTCTCTCTCTCTCTCCCCATCATTCTCTCTCTCTATCCCCCTCTCTGTCTGCCTTTTCCCAGCTCTCTTTCCCCATCCCTCTCCCTCCTCCCCCCCCCTCTCTCTCTGGATAGATAATGAATTGATACGACGCTGAAATATTTAGTCTAGTATTTAGCGCTCGCACAGATAGACATACAGTCACACATGTAGGCTGGCAAGTGTGTAGGCAGGCAGGTTAGCAGCATCCAGGCAGACGGACAGAAATTCAGACAGACAGATAGCAATGTGGCATGTGAAAAATAACCCCTAGACGTGGATAGACAACTGAATGACGGAAAGACAGGCAGATCTACATACAAAGATTGATTGGTTGGTTGATTGATTGATTGATTTCGTTTACGACACTTAGTTTAAAGCACGCCCACCATACACGTGGCATTTCGGCATGTGGCTTGGCACACGAAGTCAACGTGCACCTGGGATAAAGTGTCATTCCCAAGGACACAACTTAACTGACCTCGTCAGGTATAGAACCCGGATATTCATCAAATTGAATTGCGAGGCAATTTCTCGATTGAGCTAATAGTGCTCCCCACGTACATGCGGGTACATGCGGGTGACGCAGACTGACTGATTGATGGATGTAGGTAAAATGACAGGTAGCAAATTGGTAGAACTAGATGATAGACATGTAGCAAATATCGGGTAGTGACTGACATTATAATAGTCAGTCATTAAAGCACACGACCGGGGATGTCATCGGGTGGGGGGGGGGGGGGGGCGGCTACACCTCCCTCCCCCGTCGGCAAGTGTTAGTGCTCCTCATTTTGGTCGTCACTTTTTGACACTACTGGTTAATTTTTCGACATTACGGATTTTTACGTTACTGGTCGATTTTTTCGACATTACTGGTTGATTTCGACATTACTGGTTAATTTTTTTGACATTACTGGTCGATTTCGACATTACAGGTAAATTTATACACTACTGGTTGTAACAGACCCCAAATTTTCAACCTAAATATGAATCCAGAGATTTGGCTTCAACAAACTTGAATCTCACCCCCATGAGGATGCTGCATACCAAATATCAAAACATTCTTATTGCTAGATCTGAAGAAGAAGATTTTTCAAAAATACTCCTCATACTGCACTAATTTAAACATTTGGGCTCCCATAGAGAGCCCAAATATCGACCCAGGCAATTCATTTCAATAAACATGTGAAACAATCTTCCAAAGATGTTATATGTGAAATTTTAAAGCTTTTGGAGCAGTGGTTTGGGAGAAAAGTAGTCTTATGTTTTTCCCATTACCCACAGTGTTAAAAAATGCTGACTCAGCACTTTTTCAAAGTCCCCAAAAACTACCCCATCATAAAACCAATGGCAATTTTTTTTGATCATTCCATTCTGTTGGTCCTAAGGAAGCTTCACAACAAATAAGAATTCTCAGTGCCGTGTAGTTTTGGAGATATGGGCGTTTTCATTTTTTTCTATTTCTAGCTCCTGTGGTTCCCACGGGGCTATGGGGAAAAAAATTTCGGCATAAATTAGGTACTTATGACCCAATAAGCACTCATGTAAATTTTGGTTCAAATCGGCCTCGTGGTTTGGAAAATAGAAATTTGGGGCGGGGCCAAAATTTTTGCCCCTCCTTTAACATCGTCAAATATACCCCCTCCAACTTCTCTTGAACAAACTTGAGTCTACACCTCAAAAGGAAGCTGCATACCAAATATCAGGTCTCTGCTATTGCTGGTTCTTGAGAAGAAGATTTTTTAAGAATTGGAGCATTTTTGCCCCATCCCGCTGCTCAATGTGAGTCGAAACCTAATTTGATAAAAAATCAAAGTCTGCAAACATAACCCCTTCTCACATGAAATTTCATTAATATGCGGCCAGTGGTTTGGGAGAAAAAGCCCAAACACCACCTTCACGACGGACGCCGGACGACGGACAAAAAGTGATCAGAATAGCTCACCCTGACTTTCAGTCAGGTGAGCTAATAATACTACTCAAATAGTGGATGAGACCATTCAGCATGGCAATTTGCCATCACAAATTCAGTTTACTATGGCATTTCAGGCCTGGCATTTTTAAAAACACAGGAGGGCTAAAATTCACTCCCGTCACATAGCCTAGGGGATCAATTACGGTAGCTCTCTTCAAGCTTACAAAAACTAAAAGTGGCAAAATGAAGTTTTACTACATGTATTAACGAAGTCTGTCTAGTTGGCTTTGTACATTTTATTTGATGCTGCTAACAAGATAGTCTCAGTGAGATGGCCACCCCCACCCCCACACGACACCTCCGGGCTTTATCAAGGCCCGGAGGTGCCATTTGGGAGGGGCAGTATGGCCGTCTTACAGTGACCACTAACATAGCAGAGATCTGAAAAGATGTGGGTTTCAGGAATGGGCTGTTTCTAAGGCCACGAGGGCTACGTTTTTGCCCCCCTTAGTTTTTTTAAGGCAAGCTAATAAATCGCTCTCCTGAAAATGGCATGCCTGGCGTTTTACTATGGCATTGCCATTTGCTGTAGTGAATTTCAAGGGATGATTGAATATTGAAGTGACTATTCATTCAACCGAATTCTACTGTACTAGCAGCACTACTGTTGATTCTTGACTAGGGCTGTGGCAACTATTTGATTAGTCAACTAAATGCCAACTATTGAGGTAGTCAGCTGTTTCGATTTTTAGTTGACTGTCATTCACTTCTGAAGTGATACAAGTTGAGTTTAACCCCTTTTAAAAGTCTAACATGAAAAGCAGAAGACACTTGCAAACAAAAATTATTGAATTGTAATGTTTTTAATTTTCTGTGGCAAAAACATAGCTTATAACCCCCTCATTGGAACGCGTTTAATGATCTCACTCAAATGAGTGGTCATATTAGCTATGCTTTTGAGCCAAAAAGTGAAAAAACAATGAAAAGTTAATGGCAATTTTTGAGAATAGCTCTGGTTGGTTTTGGGCATTCTGTTGGGTAAATGGCTAATTCTACTGTATAATGAGGTGAATGAACAGTAAAACATGATTAATAAACTGGCGCTTGCTGTTGCAAACAGTATTTCAGTACTGAATTAATGAGTGATGGTTTTGCATAACAAGCAATCGGTTAATCAGTACAAAAGTTGAATAATTGAGAAGCTATTGCTGAGTAAATACATCTGGCATCTTCAGTCTTGTGCACTTACACCCAATAGGGTTCATATTCACCAACCCAGTCGATTTGGGATGATTATTAAGCCAACTGATTTTTGAGTGTACATGTATACTATTGTTTGGTGAATTCAGGGGAAACCACTCTTGAGCAACGAACTGGCAATTAATGGTGGTGATCGATCGACTATGAAATGTGATAGTCATAACAATCCTAGTCTTCACAGCCTGTTTTAAAACTAATCACTGGCCAACTTTGTGGGACTGTACAGTTAAAACTAACCTGGAGGTCCATTGGCAGAAACATTGCCTGTGTTTGCTATGAGTAACCAGGAGAACCTGCCGTGCTTTGGATGCTATTCAATATGGCAATTGTGTGCAATTCCTATGCGCACAATTCGTGATAGGACTTCTAGTTTTAACTGCAGAACCAAAGATCAAAATCTACATGTACACAAAACTGTGGCATTATTCAGACTAACCCAGACTAACACCAGCATGCCGGTGTCTATTGTAATCGAGAAGCCTTCCCCTGATAAAACTTACCCCGTTTCTAGGGCTGCACAACATATTGATAAACCGATATATACTGATATTCAAACTAATATCGATTGAATACCGGTGTAATTACAAAAATATTGGTTTATCCTCATTATTTACTTATCCACAATTTAATTTTCAAGATGTCTTGAGTTTTAACTGTTTCCCTGGATGAATAATATTCTCCATTTACCCAACAAGTCGTCCACATGTACCGGCATAATACACAAATTCGCAGTTGAAAAAATATTTTAAAAAATTTCAACAAAACTATATCATGTGACCCTTCACTTGAACAAACTCTCTGAGCTTGTTCCAATGAGGGGGTCACATGATATTGTTTTTATAGAACTTTTTGGAAAAATCTGATAAACTATTATTATAAATTTTGATATCGTCTACGTTGGGTAAAGGTGTTTCAAACCGCATGATCAAGGCATGCTAATTTGTTCTAACTGTGATGCCTCATCTCTCGATTGTGGTACTTATGTTCAGGTATCTGACCAATTTTTGATATACCGGTACACTGCGTTGTTTTTTTGAATACCGATACTGGTATTCAGTTTTGAAGATCGTGCAGCCCTACCTGTTTCACTCCCTTTTCTAGATCTCCAGTCTTAATGAATTGTATGCTCTGAAATCATCACATCATTTCGCAGGTGACAAATGATCATGTGTACAGGGTCCAAGAATGTCTACTTATGGTACATTTCACCCCACATTGAGTCGCTCTGTGGATGTGCATTGTATTACCACGCAGAACTACATAAATGGACAGAGAAGCACATAGAACTACATAGATAGCACATATAACTACACAGCGACCAATTACTAACCAATGTTCCAAAATGATAGAAGGAAAGGGGTTTTCTGTTTTTCGATCCAATCCAGTGATGAACCAACCAAAAAATTCAACTCTGGAAAACTTTGGATTGACTGGCCCACAAAAATTCTCAGTCACCATGACACCAGCTGTTGCACCAATCACAGAAAATTGTATTTATTGAGCAGTTTAAAAAACATTTACCACAAGGGAATTTTTTAACTTTTCCTGAAGGGGGATTACTGGTAAGTGATAAAGTTACAGAAGAACCACAGGTTTTATAATATACTACTCAAAGTTTGCTAAGCACTAAATATTTGACACATCATTGTGACATATTTGCGATATTTTTGGTGGATATGATTGAGGAATGTATTGAGATGGTCCCCAGTGTTTACATTAGCGCTCTTGACAGGCAGACTTTTTGTGACAGTCATGGAAAGCATGTAAACCCTTGATTTTCATGATGCTTTCGTGTTCTGTCTACATGAACATGACATGTGTAGGGTATTCAATCTTCATTTCAACACAAACCCTTGTCATTTAATGATTGAATATGGCTAATGCAAATGTAAGAAGGCATTTGTCTGAACCCAAAATGTGGCAGGCTGTAGGGATGCTGGAGCAAGGGGCTGCCATCGTCAGGTTGGTGAAACCCTTGGTGTGCACCATACGGTGATCACCAGAGTCTGGGCAAGATTTCAGCAATATGGCACTGCAGTAAGAGTAAGACGGTATGGTGTTGGCAGAGACAGGGCAACATCTGCAGCTGAAGACCGGTTTTTGATCATTCAGGCCCATAGGAACAGCTTTGCCACAGCAACCCAGCTTGGCAGTGATATCCGGGGTAAACGTTTCGACGTAGACTATTCGGGCAAGGTTGCACGAAGGTGGTCTCCGATCGAGAAGACCATGTATTCGTATTCTGCTGTCCCAGAACCACCACCAGGCATGATATGAATGGACCATGGACCACGTTGGAAAGACCAGAGAAGATTGGGGACCTGTCCTTTTTACAGATGAGTTAAGGTACTGCCTAGACCACACAGATTGGCATTCTAGGGTATGGAGAAGACCAGGAGAGTGATTCCATGCAGCCAACATAGCTGAACATGACCGCTATGGTGGAGAGTCAATCATGGTCTGGGGTGGTATCAGCTGGGATGGACGTACAGAGCTCTGTGTCCTTGAACCTGATACATTAACTGCACAATGGTATATTGATGAGATTGTATGCATGTGCAGTGGGTGATAGATTCATTCTGATGGACGATAATGCCTGTCCTCATGTTGCCCATGCTGTCAGCGAGTACCGACAAAAGGTTTAAATATATGTGCAGACATATAATTTAGCCAATTAACCCTTTACCTAACGTGAAAAGCAGACGACACTTGCAAAAAAAATTCTTGAATAACTAATTTTTTTTCATTTTTTGTCTCAAAAACATAGGTTATGACCCCTCGTTGGAACGAGCTCGACGAGCTCGTTCCAACGAGGGGTCATAACCTATGTTTTTGAGACAAAAAATGAAAAAAATAGTGAAAATTAATTGGCGATTTTTGAGAATAGCGCTGGCCGGTTTTGGCCGTTACGTTGGGTAAAGGGTTAAAGCAAAATATGTGATATGACCATTGATTTATTCCAGTAAAGGCAAGCTATACAGACCGAGCTGTCGTCGAAAACTGTCCCTCAGTATTTAGTAGGTAGCTTTGTAATTAATAGGCTACCTCGGTGTCTGGATGAAGTGTGTAAGTCATAATTGGGTATCACAAGACAGATCACTGTAATATTTTATAAAAATAAAACTCCCATCAACTTTTATCTTGGTTTTGGAAAGGCAGAACTTTTGGCAATTGCCACAGTTGGCTTTAATTATGCCGTTATTAGGGTTCTGTGACATACTGTCATAAGCATCGTTCGGCTATGACCGATACACTCGAAGCTACTGCTTGCATTTAGTATACATGTATTTACAGTATACTGTTTTAGCTATTTTGGATTAGTATCATCGGTTCTAATCTGGCCTTAGGTTTTTTAGCACTTTTTGTTTTCGAGGTATTCGCTATCTTTGCCTGACCATTTTTTTGGCAACTGCTGCCGTTTTAGTTTAAACAATATTTATTTGAAACGAATGTTACATGGTTACATCAAATGGAACAAACACATGAAAAAATAAGAATGATTTGAATTGGTTTTGTACATTGTAACAAAACACAACAGGTGTAGACACAGATTGAAGGATGGGGTTCAACAGTACAGTTAAAACTAGAAGTCCTGTCATGAAATGTGCGCTTATCTAGGCTTAATTGTGTGTAGGAATTGCGTTCAATTGTCATATCGAATGGCATCCAAAACACTGCATGTTCTTCTGGTTACTCATCGCAAACACAGGCAATGTTTTTGCCAATGGACCCCCCGGTTAACTGGAGGTCCATTGGCTAAAACATTGCTTGTGCACAGGCCATATGTACAGAATTTGATAGCTTTACTATGGTCATAACGCGTAGATTAATGTGCAGATCGACATGCTATTTGTGCGCGTTTCATGACTGGACTTCTAGTTTTAACTGTAAGTTAGAGCTTTTGATTGTCGTCTCCATTATAAATGATGAAATTACACAAACTGGAGGCCTGAAGGAACTTGGAGCATTATAATAAAGCGTTAAACTAAATTATAGATTACGGTATATAAATAATATTAATTATATAATCTAGATAGACAGTTGGGACATAGGACGCTTGATGTGATATATGATATAGGGGGTGCTTACTGAAAATAACTAACTGTAAACAACTGCCACCATTTTAGGTATGGACAGTTACTAATTCGTCGATCCTGCGAGTGCTGACCATGTCATGGTCTCGAGGCAGTTTTTTTTTGTTTTGGCAACCTTGGTGAATCAAAAATCACTTCCGAAAATATCACTTCCTAATGTAATGATATTGGTCCATAACAAAGTCTTCAAGTCTGTCAAATCAAAACTGGCTATTTCAAAATTCTCCATTCATTATCCAATCTTTATAATATTAAAAATACTCTCACATTTTTATTTGTCCATAATTTTGTGATGTACGTATGTGCCTGTCTTGCTTCAAATACTTTGGATTTTAGTTTAGGTAAAAATGTTGATGCCAAATATTTGCTGTCTCCATAAATTGTCAATAAGTCAGTTGAAATTCTGTCATATACAACAGGGTCCTCACTCCTCAGTCGTGAGAAGCCATGTATTTGAACTGAAGATAATGCTGATCATGTTATTTACGATTTATTTGTTATATATCTTATGAAGATTGTGGAGCGCGGCAGCATGATTACCCAAAACGACCCAAAACTAGCCAAAACGGACCCAAAACGAACCCCAAACAAACCCAAAATGAATCCCACCTGACCCCAAATGACTTTGAAACGAGAAAACAGTTGAAAATAACAAGTGTGAATATAAAAAAAGAAGCACATAAAACTTCTGGTGTACTCTATCTTCATTGTGGCTGCCATGCCTGGTTAAAGCACTACTCCATATCGTAAAACACAACTCAAAAAAGGAGATAGAAATATAGAGATTGCAAGACATCACGTCGTGATTATTAATTTATTACTTAAATCTGCGAAACAAATCCAAACAATGTTGTGTAGATTACAATTTGATGAAAACAACTGGTATGTGATGCGTTCGTTCGAATGAGGGGTCATAACCTATGTTTTGGAAGCAAAAAATGAAAATCTAAAAAAAACTGAATAGCGATTTTCCTGTATAGCGCTGATGGAAATCTTGGGGTGGTGGAAAAAATTGGGGCCAGGAAGAGTACTTGGAGCTGTTCGTTTCTTACTTCTGTAGTAGGGAAAAGAAAAAATGGAGCACTCAGGGATTATTTAAAACATGCAAGAGGAGACTTGTATACGAACCGTGGGGGGGGGGGGGGGGGAGGGGGTCTGAGTAAAAAAAACAAACGGGGTAGTTGGGGTTGTTAGGTTTCGGGAATGCTGAAATTGTTGAAATCACAAACACAAACTTTATGTAACCCTACATGCCGAGCATGACTTCATCTCGTCAGCATGTAACACTAACATGGGCTTAGCCGTTTGCTGACTTAACTAAAATGGTCCAGAAACCATTAGGGATATATCTATAAAGATAAAAAATTTTAGGGAGTTATTTGTCGATTATCACCATTTACTGGTAAAATTCATGCGTGTTTATGTTTTTTGGAGGGGGGGGGGCATGAACATGCTAATATATATTCAAAATGGACGCTGTAGGACACCCCCCCCCCCCCCCAACAACAACAACAAAAGTGTGTCTTTTTTCCCCATATAGCAAGACTTGGATATAGCTAGCCCCCCCCCCCCCCCCCCCCCGCCCTCCCACCAATTAAGTAAACACACACATGAAGTTGGTTTATAATCTTTTACCTGGCCCAAAAATAAGCAGTGTGATGGAAATCGGTTCCAGATTCCAATGACATCCATCTTGGCATGGTTTCTTCAAGAAACCTTCAAGATATTCCAGACTTTCCAAACAATGTGAAATGACCGTGGTACCATTCGATCGTGGTACTATTTGACCAATCCCTGTTTACAGTGCTATCAAATAAATTTGTTCACTTTTTACCTATATAGTCATATTTTCGTCCATTTCAGTTCCGTTGTGGGTCCGTTTTGGGTCATTCGTACAGCCCAAAGCGCATTATCCTTCAAATGCCCGGAACATAATATGTGTGTTGAGTTTGGGAAGAAGGCTTTGATTGCAATTGTCAACAAAGAGAACTATTTAACAAGTATCAATGTGATTAAAAATTCACACCGTCGCTTACTGCTGTAAATACTAATTATCAAGCAACCTACTAAATGCCGAGGGGATGATTTTTCAGCGCACGCTATTATATTAACGTCCATAATTCTCAAATATGGCATTAAAACCATGCATGTACAGTGCTTAAATCTTTTTATGTACCCATAATGCACAAACGGACATACCCTTTTCAGAGTTTTAACCCTATTCCCACCCCTATTTTCCTTCACCTCGGTATCCCTCGGTATTTAGTATGACCGCCTGTTTGTGCTCTGCTTGTACATGTATTTTTCAGCACCACCTGCAGCCAGAAAAGAAAATTTAAAACTTGGGAGAAATCATTAGGGTCAGTATAGTGAGGCCAAGGATTAGGATGCCACTGCCAATCCTTACCCTCACAATACTGAGCCAAAACCATTACGGATGTATCCCATTTTGTCCACTTCAAGATTGAGATTGTTTCCTCAATATGTTAAGTTTCTAGCACAAGGGGAAACCGACACAAACACAGAAAAATGGAGGCGAACGGGTATTGTTTCAAATAAATCGCAGTCCCCTATTCTGCAGTAATTTAACCCCCCCCCCCCCCCTCCACACCTGGTTTGGGTTGATTATCAGCGTGAAAGCATTTTAAAGGTAACTTTTAAAGTAAGCTTTTAACGATATAATTCAGATTGCGATCCAGCTTACAAAACCTTTAGACAGGAGACAGCTCGTCCCCTGAGTTCCAATGTGACGAGCTTACAAAAGCTTATGACAGGACACAGCTTACAAAAGCTTTAGCTTGATCCCTTTTTGTGTCATTTATAATTGTGTTGAATATTTTGGATCGGAAATAAAATATTGTTTAATCAGATTGTGACCCACATCCGCACAGTTGGGTGGGGAATTGTACATAAAAAAACTTGCTTGTTTTGGTACTTCATAAGGAAATAATTGACACCACTGCAACGTGAATAGCGATGCATAACTTACCAAAAACACACCAACAGAAACCAAGTAACGTTTTCAAAATATACATCTCTCTTAACAAAACAATTCAAGAATTAAATAAAGAAAGAAATCCTTGTAGTAAAATAAGAACGATTATCGAAATGGCGGTTAGATAATTTGCGTTCTGAATCTTGTCACATTCCTCGCTTGACACCCTTGACGAGTTATCATATCCTTCCGCCGTTTACACATGGGTGACTAATTCAAATTCCCACAGTCATACGTTTTCAGGTTATTGAGTTGTTACTTATGAGATATTACAATTGGCTCAATATGACAATTATGCTTGAATCACTATCGGTCCTTGGCCAAGTATTGCACTGTGTCATTATAATGGAAAGGTTTCATTTGTTTTGTCAGGTACGCTAATCAGCGACGTAGTAACACAGAGGTGCAAAAACATCAGGTAAATGCAAGTTGGCCTGAATTTTGAATTTTAACTGCTTGTTGCATTCGATGTGTCTCCGTAATTGTCTCAGCATTGAAGAAGTTTTGGATAACTATCGAGGGATCTCTGTCAGTAGCAACATTGGAAAGGTGTTCTGTAAAGTCCTTTATGGGAGACTAGAGGAGGTAATTGAGGAGAAGGGTTTTTTGGGAGAAATCCAGAATGGCTTCAGGAAGGGAAGGAGAGTTACTGACCATCTTTTCACACTATCCCAAATGATAGAATCTGCGAAAGCAAAAAAGAAAAAGATGTTTATGGCCTTTTTGGATATCAAGAAGGCATACGATAGAGTATGGAGGGAAGGTATGTGGCGCAAGCTGGAGGCTATGGGCTTAGGAGGCGAGTTTGTTGGAATTATGAAAGCATTATATAAAGATGTACAGAGTGAACTTAGCCTGGGAAACATTACAACGAAACGTGTGCCTATGGAGATAGGCCTAAAACAGGGATGTATCCTTTCGCCGATCCTGTTTGCATTGTACATCAAAGGTTTAGAAGATGAACTCCTGCGTAGCGAGGAGGGGGTAGCAGTTGGTGACTTGAAGACCCCAGGGCTATTTTTGCAGACGATATGGTTCTAGTGTCAGAAAGCGAAGAGGGGCTAACGAAAATGCTGGGAATTGTTGGGAAATATGGGAGCAAATGGAGACTCGAACTTAATGAAAGCAAGAGCAAAGTCATACCTGTGGGCCGCAAAGTGGACCCCACTCGAAGGTGGAGAGTGGGTGAGTTCTGAATTCCGGAAGGGAGCAGCAAACTTCTCAGTGTGGGAGAGACGGGTGATTACGAGTATTTGGGGGTAAATATAAACATTACAGGAAGAGGCATCTACCGGAACCACACAAATAAATTGATTCTGAAGGGGAAGCGAATCCTTAACCAAATGAAACTTATAGGGGGAAACAGTTTCAATAAGGTTTTCGTGGGGAAAACCATTTGGGAAATGGTGGGGCTGCCAAGTATAACATACGGTACGGAAGTGGTACCCCTAAACCAGACGGCCGTAAAGAGCTTGGAAATCCTGCAGAACGATGCAGGCCGATGGATAACGGGGTCGAGTAATGCCGCAGCGCTAGAAGCAATCAGGGGTGAGCTTGGGTGGATGAGGATAGACCTGTTGAAGCTCGGTTATCTTAATTATTTGGTAAATCTCCCCGACAGCCGATGGTGTAAAGTAATGTTCCTGAGAATTTTCAACTCAAATATCAAAACAGGGTGGATGGTCCAAATGAGGGAGCTAGTAGAGAACTACTCATTGGAAATCTCGGACCTAGACGTTGGGGCAAACCAGGGTAAAAAAATCGTCAGAGAAAGGGTCATGGAGGATTGTAACCGTAATTGGCGAGAGGGGGTCAAATCAAAGAGGTCTTTGGGTGGCCTGCGTGATAAAGAGAAGCCAGGTTTTGAAGAGTACCTTGATGGCACCTTTGGGGGGGGGGGCACTGTTGTTCAAGCTGAGGTCGCGATCCCTGGAGCTGAGGGGAAAAAATGGGAAAGACGGTGAAAGGGAGTGCCAGATGTGTAACTTGGACATGGTGGAGACCCTGGAACACTTTCTTCTAGAATGCCCAAAGTATCAGCCTAAAAGAATGAGATTCACTGGGAGTATAATGGGGAAGTGGGATGGGAGAATGAAGGACATGTGGTCAGGGGGAGACTCAAAGGAGAGGGTTAATATGTTAATCGGAGAGATTGGGAAGAATGGGACAAGGGATATCATCAAGCAGTTCGTCTCCGAGTGTTGGGAGGAGAGGAGAAGCGTGGGAATAGGGAGGCAGTTGGGAGTACAGGGGTAACCATGGCCTTCTCGCCCGAGAACCGCGACAAATCAGCGGCTGGCCAAAGTGTTATTATTACATTGCAGTTTGTTTTAATCCATGTGTATAATTTCGGTGTCTCTATACATTTTCTTTCGATCTTGTCAACATATTTCTTTAGATGACAAAAAAAGATGTTCTTAGTTGTCAATGAAAAATAAACAATCGGCATGCAAAACGGTGCCCTGAAAAAATGACACACTTATTTGACTTGCTAGGAAAAAATGGCACACCAAAAATGTTGTTTTTTGAGGGGTGGGATGGGGGGGGGGGGGTGGTGGGCGAAAAAATGGCACACTTCTACAGTTACCTAGGAAAAAATGGCACTGGAAAAAAGACACACTTTATCATTATTTATTTGTTTTTTCAAAGAAAAGTGTAATATTAAACTGGGTACGAAAGTAGTATCAGTATTTGGTCTCCAATATTCTTTTAATAATAATAAATACAGTGAATCCCACTTAATTGGATATCTCTTAACTGAATAGCCCTGTTAATTGAATATATTTTCCCAACATAAAACCATTTACCATACCTCCAGTACAAATTTTACCTGTTAATTGAATATAGGTTATAGTGTAAACTCCTGTTAATTGAATAAAAAATATTGTAACCTGTTGAGAAATTACCCTGACTCGTCCCTGTGTTCCTTTGTTTATAGACCTATTTGGCCTCAGTACATCCAATACAGGCATTTAATCTATTATATCTTGTTTGACAGAGGTCATGGAGCTCTGCCAAACAAGATATAATAGAATAAATGCTAAGTTTATCCCCAGACTACAGGAAAGTGACACAATCCTTGTTAATAGAATACTCCTGTTAATTGAATAATTTTCGACGGCAAAGTGGTTATTCGATTAACAGGGTTCTACTGTACCATTTTTGTTGGTAATTCGAAATGGATCTGATGTCAGACATAGAATGCCGGTATATGGAATATTGGCAGTCCACATTGACACTGGTACTCAGCACAAGCTATGAAATCGAAAGAAAAATGATATTTGATAGCATTTTTGAAACGATGCTGACGTGCTCCCACAATGGTATATAAATATTAACAAGGTACACAACTCGTTTTTCGAAAACGATAGCATTCATCTTCGTTATAACCCTCTCAAATTTGATTCACATAACGTATCTTGCAGTACCCAGTGTCAGTGGAAAGGGGAATGAATAAATGTACAGTGATGCATTACCGCGACAAATCAGCGGCCGGCCAAAGTGTTATTATTACACAACCGTTGGGTGTTCTTGGGTTGTTCATGATAACTGGGAGAAGTCGCAGAAAAGGACGAAAAACATTTAGTCGCACAAGATACTGTTCAGTTGAAAGTGGTTTACGAGCGAAAATTCTCCGATTTATTATGAAAATTCAAGGTCCAATTGTACATGGGTTGCAGATTCAAATATTGTTATTAATTTTGAGTCCGGTATGTGCTTATTAAATAAAAAGTTAGGAAGCCAGTATATCACAACTAAGAACTACATGTGTTTATTTATTTACTGGAGTTTAACGACACTTTCGACATCCAGGGTCACCTCGTGTAGAGCAGTTCTACTTGTGGAGGAAGCTGAAGTCACCAGAGGGAACCATCGAACAGCGGCGAGCAACAGTTTCTGTCAGACTCCCCAACGTAATAACTTCACACAAGCAAGGTTAGCATTGGTTAAAGGCAAGAGCACTATCGACGTGCAATACTCCTCAGTACACAAAGCCACCGTGCCCCCAATCACGTCGGCAATCGGGATTAAGTGCCTTGCCCAAGGACCTAATGTCACCCCTTAATCACAAATCCACCACGCTCTCACTACAAGTACTTAATCACAAATCCACCACGCTCCCACTACATGTACTTATTCTCAAAGCCAGCAGTAGTTAGTGGAGATTATAGTTGGAGTATTTTTTTCAGTCGGAACTTGAGTCATGACAGTCGGATCAAATTGAGTTTATCCCCCCCCCCCCCACCCCCGGCCAGCCACGCGAAGCCCTCGCTCCCAAAACAAACAAACCAACGTAAAAACGAACGATGGTGTTTTCACAAGGTTTGTTGAGTTTTCAGTGCTGCTTCAAATTCTTAAGTTCCAGGCACTTCAGTTGATCTGTGGGGCCGGACTCCACTTATCTTTTGCGATCCTTGGAAATATGATATACTTTGCTTGAGCTTAATAGATTTTGGTGCCCTTTTGTGGATCTATATTTAACAAATTCCCTACCAGACCGTAACACTGTTTTGGTTGGTGGGGAGATTTGGTGAATATTGAGGCGTATCGGGGGGGGGGGGGGGGCGATGCCCCCCCCCCCCCCCCCAAATGGAAAAAAATAAAAACCGAAGGGCCCCAGATTCACTCTCAGAGCTGTTGAATTTTCAAAACTCTTCTCGGGGGAACCCCCTGAACCCTCACCAATGGAAGGATGATAGCGTAGTCCTGAAGTGGGAGTGGATATGGCCCTTCTATTGAAGGGGTGGCGGAACCCCCGCCAATGGGAGGTCCAGACCCATCCCCACCTCAGGGCTACGATCTTCGGATATGCATGTGGTATATATCGACCTCGCACCCCCAAAATTATGCCCCCACCCCTCAATGGAAAATCCTACCTACGCCCCTGACCAAAAGTGTGCACTATTCGAGACTTTAAAAGCTGTAGAAGAGATAAAGCGTAAGAGGGAATCTTCGGTCACACATTTAGACGAGTAAAGAGGCTGCGTATCTCAGGGCCATAGCTAACAAAAATTATACTGTCCATTGATAAAATACTTTATTTCCAAATGAAACAAAATACTGCATTTTGATTGGCTGGGAGGTACGGAGTAACTTGCAATCCACAGTGAGTTTTTTTTTACTCCATGGTTAACCACGGTGTAAAAACAAGAATATACAACAGCAGGCTATATGGCTAAAAAAAGTATCAATTTTTAATTATTAATTCATACCTTCTGCTCGGTTACGTTAGAAAAAAAATATAAAAATACAGGAAATTTAATATTTATGTGCAATAAAATATTACAGATATGGATGTCATTGGAACTGGCTCATTGAGCCAGTTCCAATGACATCCATATTTGTCTGGTTTTATTTATTAAGAAACTTACAAAGTACAATTTTCTATCAGTTTTGTACCACAATGTAGGTTAAGGTATTAACTACACCAAAATTCTTAGAAATAAATCTGTTGTCCTTGTGTTTTCCAGGGTGTATGGACATTTACACCGATTTGGGAACTCATACACCCTTCGGCTTTGCCTCAGGGTGTATGAGTTGCCAAACCGGTGTAAATTCCCATACACCACAGAAAACATAAAAACTAATAGTATTTTAAGCAAACAACAATTACACACCAGCTAGGTAGACGGGGGTCCGACCATATGGGTGCTTTCAACAGGTCATAAAAATCGTTTGTTAATAGTTACTCTTTCGCGCAGTCAGTCATACAAATGAAGAACTGTGGTTCCCAATTCGAACTGCTAAAACCCTACATGACCAATTTGGATTCCGTTACGTGTTTATTAAATATATAGATAGCAGTTCACTGCACGGAATAGAATTCGATTTTTATCCTCAAGTGGGGCACGTTAGCTCGTTATCGCTGAGAGTGGAATACGATGCTGGGAGTTGAATACCATTTTCGAAGAGTGTGAGTGGAAATACGATTTGTTTTGTGGGAAGAAAAACGAATGAAAATAAAATAAAAAACTGGAAACCATTGAGTCACAACTTCTAATACATTTATCCACAAAGGAATGTCCAAGAACTCCGAGTAATTTAGCTTTAACATGGACAGACTAAACTTCCCACTAAATCACCAAGACATGTCTCCGATGAATCCATGGCTTCCTTGATGATGTACCGGTAGTTGGAATATTTATCAGTCGGAAGTTATCAAAGTCTGTTCTAATGTTCATGAAAAAAACCCCTCAAAATCGGTCATCTTCGCGACGTCAATGAGTCATCAAATACTGCCCCAAATGTAATGGTGACATCGCAGGGACGGCCTGGGGCAAGAAAAGTTACCGGAAATTGCACAAGGGGCCCCGGATCCGGAGAAATTTTTTGATTTTTCGAACTGAACGAACGCGGCTTTCTTTGCATCTGAGCGATGAATGGCAGTCAACACAGAGGCCAGCCATTTCGATGAAAGTTTTGTATTATCTTCTTCGCTCATTTGAAAAAATGGTTGCACCGAGGGGATGGGGGGGGGGGGGGGGGGGTAGGGTGGCATAGTTTGGCCGTATTGGAGAAAATTTTGATTCTCGCATTTAAGCGATCATTTACGGACAAGACTTCTGGAATAACAAAATGTCCCCTAAGTAGACTTCCATTGGAAGTCCACAAAGAGAACATTTCGATGCACCGGAAGTCTATGCAATCAGGTATCCACTTCGCATCTTGGTCATTTTCACGAAATTTCAGGCACCAACTGGTGTTGGGGCTGCATTAATTTTGGGGGCCCTAAGGGGCACTCAATAAGGGGGGCCCACCGGGCGTTTTCCCGGGGGATCATACGGCCAGTCCGTCTCTGTGGTACCGACATGCTCGAGTCAACCCTTCACCTAACATGAAAAGCAGACGACACTTGCCAAAAAATTATTCTTGAATAACTATTTTTTGTCTCAAAAACAGGTTATGACCCCTTTTTGGAACGAGCCCTAGGGGGGCACTCAATAAGGGGGTAGGTGGGCACCGGAAATTTTCTCGGAGGATCATACGGCGAGTCCGTCTCGCTGACCGATTTTCCAGCTACGTTGGGTAAAGGGTTAATGGCAGAGAGACACCTATCTCTCACCAAATGGTCAGCAACAATACCATACTCATTTACACTGACTGACATGTGTGCTTACGGTGACATTGTGTACACAGTGGACTGTGTGCGTTGATGGTTGACTCACTTTTATCCGCTGCTACATGTAACCCTGCCTATGTCGGGTTTGTTAAAGAGAGGATGCTGGAGTGTATGATCGTTGGTCGTTGCTACATTGTGATTCTCTAAAGGCACACCAGCTTCCAGCACCTGTTAAAGTGTGCAATACGATCTGACAGTGACTATTTAAAGTATCGTTGAACCCAAATAAAAAAGTAAAAAAAGAAAACCAGTAAACTGATCGAAGTATATGAATTTGTTCTCTTGAGGCAGTGAATATATAATGCGTATATGCATAGAACAGGTTTTAGTTACGGTACCTACCCGTTACATTAATAGTCATCGTCCTTGACATTTCTACTCCACCACTTGTGATTCTAATAGTATAGTTCCCTGCATCACTCTGTTGTACCTCTGTGAGCGTCACATTGAAGAAACACTGTAATGAGGTACCATGTATGGTTAGGCGATTCTTCCATGCACCGTAGCCTGTTATTCCATTGTCTTGTCCATCATTCCACATCTCGAAAGCCGGTACTGCTAAAGCGTCTGTGGTTAAGACGGACACATTACACGGTAGAGAAGCATTATTATACTCGGAGATCTGGATAAATAAAGGCTCGCCAGTGATTGCCTCATATACAACATTTTCTTCGAGAGGTTTCTGTGTGGGTGTTGGAGTTGTACCAAATAGCTGCCAGTTTTGACCAATACCTATTGCAAAGAAGATTACGTTTTAACGTACATGGTCTGTAGGATTGTAATTAACATTTGTGGTGGTGTGGGGGGGGGGGGGGGGGGGGGGGCGGTCATATAACCAACTATTCTATTTGGAACATGCCTAATTGCTTTTATCAATGACTTATAGGCTACAAATATACTCTTCATTGATAAAGTTTTAACCCTTTACCCAACGCAGGCGATATCAAAATTAATTATTTTAAATATCATTTTTTCAAATTGTTCAAAAAATCTCAACAAAACCATATCATGTGACCCCTCGTTGGAACGAGCTCGACGAGCTCGTTCCAATGAGGGGTCACATGATATGGTTTTGTTGAAATTTTTTGAAAAATAATATTTTTTCAACTGCTGAATTTGCATATTTCGAGGGCGGATGCGGCCGTTTCGTTAGGTAAAGGGTTAAACATAACCATACAATAATTACACACCAGACAGGTAGAGGTGCCCGACCATATGGGTTCTTTCAACAGGTCATGGTCATAAAAATAATTTGTTATTGGTTACTCTCCCCTTGAATGTGGTATTCTACCGATACAATGAGTCGGGCATTGCACTTTCTAATCTGTGTATATTTTTGTTGGTCAAATAAAAGATTTTGCCTTACAGAGTACCCTGGAGCGTGTGTATATTTTCATCGGGCAAGACAGGACGCCTGCCCAACTTGGTATTTTATAATTTCTGGCCCAACCTCTGCCCGACGAAAACATAATCGGTAGATCTTTTATTTTATTTTTTAATTTTGGGGTGGGGGTGGGGGTAACAAACGCCCATACCACGCCATTCCCAGAATTTACGTCCCTGGTGTGCTGTTCCGATGTCAAAGGCTCACCTTTCCTTAAAAGTCCGATGCGGTCACACCCACACCTATTTACTTATAATACATATTTTGCAGGTGACAAATATTCGTTATTCCTGGTGTGGTATTCGGCGGCTGCTAAGCTAAATGGGATTGTCTAACCAGGGGCGTTGCGAAGATGGCCGATTTGGGGCGGGCGGTTAAATCTCATTTGTCCCACTTGTGATAGATAATGTCCGGACTGACTAATGTTCCAACTACATCATCAATGCATGCCTCATTTCAGCATTTCAGCCAGCTGATGGACATCGATAGACTGGTTCACACAAATTGAGAAAATATCGAAATTTAAAATACGATATGAATAGGAAGCATACCTTAAAAATAGAGAAGCAGAATTTACTGCATCCAATAAATTCAAGTCTGTGTGAAAGAGGTTAAAGCATCAGAAATAAACAAAATAGAAAGAGCATTTATGGAGGATTATTTTGGGGGGTGAACTGTTTTTAAAGAAATTAGAAATAGTTTTTCGTTAATAGTATTTAAAGCTTTTGATAGAAAAATCAGATAATTTTTTTCCAAGAAACTACAAAAACACACGTGTGCACAGTATTAAAAGGGTTGGATCAAGGAATCAGAAATGCACATTTTTTTTGCTCTGCCGCTTATTTGACTGATGCCAAGCACAGAACTGTGAGTATGGAAAGTGTTATTCTCACATTGCATGAAATAAAATCTTTGGAAGAAACACTGAAGTCTTGAGAGGGTAAAAGCATTGAACTGAATAATTTAAACTTTTATTTCCTTGTAAAGCAAAGGGTTTCTCTCAACTTGGTTTGCGGAACTGACGTATGATTAAAATAGCAGGTAACATTTGATGTTTGACAGCTAACTACACTTCTGTAATCTGATTGTTTACATTGTCTCCAGTATGAATAAATATAACCTAGTATTGCTTCAGGATAATTCACTGTTACGGGCAATTAGATGCTGTGAAAACCCCGTGACCGTCTGGGCCAAACTCAAGGGCTCTAGCGACCTGAAAAACACAGGGTGTCGAGAACCTGTGACTGTCTGTCCATATGCCAAAAATCAACGAGATAGGACAATTCGTTTTTCAAGTTATCGCGCGATCAAGGATATGCTTAGAAGACAGAAGACAGGGAAAAAAATAAAAAAGAAACGGTACAAAAACAATAGTCTGTGTTTCACAGATTAAATATGAAAAAAATTTAGCTTTGTAATTTTTCATTACCCCTGGAGCCTTCAGGTTGTTGAAATACATCCAAATTTCACGAAATGTATTGTAATCCAAAATCATTCAACTAGCCGCATAGCACTTCCTGATTCTCTCACTCTTTTTACCCCATAAATTAAACTAGAGGCTCTAAAGAGCCTGTAATCGCTCACCTGGAACTACATATAGAAATGTGATTTCCCAAAGGGATAACATTATTCTCACTGAAAAATCGTTGGAATCCACATTGAAGTTTTGAGAGGGTTAAAAGCATTTAACTGGATAATTTATACTTTATTTCCTTGCAAAGCAAAGGGTTTCTCTCAAGTTAGTTCGAGGAACTTATATCTGATTATAATAACAAGATTACATTTAATATTTAACGGCTAACTCCACTGATGTTTACATTGTCTCCAGTGTGACTAACATAACACAGTATTGCTTGGGGGTTATTTACTGTATCAGGAAATTGAAGGCTGTGGAAATCCTGTGGCCGACTGGGCCATACTCAAAGGCTCTAGCGACCTGAAAAACAGGGTGCCGAGAACTTTTGACTATCTTTCAGTATGCCGAAAATGAACGAATAAGACTATTCGTTTTCGAGTTATCGTGCAGACAAGGAAGTGCTTAGAAGATAGAAGACAGGAGAAGAAAAGGAAGAAGAAAAAAGAAAACGTACAAAAACAATAGTCTGTGTGTTTCACACTGACTGATAAAGAATTTTTGAAACCAGAATAATATTCTGAAAGCTAAAAATAAGTAGCCATAGACTATGGAGAGCGAATTTATTATTTATGCATTAAGGTTTAACGATACTTTAACAGCCAAGGTCATATCGTGTCAGTGACAGTCTTATGGGTAGAGGAAGCCGAAGTACCCGGAGAGAACTTCCGAACAACGACGAGTAGGTGCCTGCTCCCCAACATCGTAACTCCGCACTGCCGCAAAGGCAGGGTTAGATTTGTTGACGACATGCGCACCATCGACATGCAGTACGCCTTAGTACACAGCATCATCGTGCCCCCATGTGGACAATCGGGGTTAAATGCCCTGCCCAAGGTCACAACACGGGAGTCCGAATCGATCGCTCAGACGGCCACCCATCCAAGGACTAACCGGGCTCGACGTTGCGTAACTTCGGTGATCTGACGAGAAGCGATTACCGCAACGCCATGGAAAGCGAATGTGCAGCAAATGCGGTCTTGGGCTGCACGATATCCAACACTAAATACCGGTATCGATATTAAAAAAGATACCGCGGTATATCGGTATAGAGATGGCTGTTCAGATATCTGAACAAAAGTACCATAATCGGGACTTCAGCCATCACAGTAGGAACGAATCAACATGTATTGATGATGCGGTTCGAAACACCTTTGCACAACGCAGACGATATCAAAATTCATTATTTTAAATATTAGTTTATCAGATTTTTCCAAAAATTTGTACTAAACAATATCATGGGACCCCCCATTGGAACGAGCTCAACGAGCTCGTTCCAATGAGTGGTCACATGATATGGTTTTGTAGAATTTCTTTAAAATTATTTTTTGAACTGCTGAATTTGCATATTACGCGGGCACATGGGGTTGATTCCCTGGGTAAAGGGATAATATTATTTATTCGGGGCTACAATTAAAACTAAATAGACAAATTGAAAATTACACAGAGAGTGAATAGACAATGACGATAAACCGATATTTTTGTAATTACACGGGTATTCAATCGACACTAGTTTGAATATCGGTATATATCGGTTTATCGATATATCGTGCAGTCCTAATGTGGTCTTGAAGTGAAGACTGAGGAACATTTTGTTTTGAATCGCAATGCATATATGCACATATACCAGCTGTTTACGCAGCAATTTTTTTCCGTGGAAATAGCCTCAAAAATCTCCAATTTCAGTGAAATGTCTGTCCTGTCTTGAGAGGGAGAAATTTCTTTTTATTATACAAAACAAAGAACCGGAATTATGTTATATTATCTGTAACATGGTCCGAGCACTTTTCAAACATTGATCAAATTTCCCCAACATCAACTTATATAGCAACAAGAGGCCCCAGGGGGCCTGAGAGCGCTCACCTGACATGGTAGTCTAAATATCTAACCAGGGACTTGATTTGAATAAGCTGCATTCGCCCCTCCTAAGAAAAGCATATACCAACTGGATGAAGCAGTTGTGCCCACACAATACAAAGGATTTTCCTTCTATTTTCAGTTCCTGCACTTTTACGTTCCAAAATTGAGATAAACGCATAAAAAACAGATTTTTTTAAATTTTTGTTCGGAAATTTTCGAAGTCCCAAACAAAATATTTTCAGCCTAAAATTATTTTTTTTCTTAAAATTTACCAAAACGCATAAAAAACACAAAAACTAATTTCCGGATTTTGGTCCCACCCGACCCCCAAATTTTCAGTGTAAATTTTTTTTTTGTCTTAAAATTGACCGAAACGCATAAAACAACAACAACAACAACAAAAATTTCCGGTTTCCGGATTTGGGTCCAAAATTTTCTAAGTCCCACCCGGCCCCCAAATTTTCAGTCTAAAAAAAATTTTTTTCTTTTTGTCTTAAAATTCACCGAAACGCATAAAGAAACCAAAAAAAAAAAATTCCGGATTTTGGTCCAAAATTTTTAAGTCCGGAACGGGATCCCAAATTTTCAGCCTAAATATGAACCCAGGGACTTGGCTTGAACAAACTTGAATATCTCCCCCCCCCCCCCCCCCCCCCCCCCAAGGATGCTGCATACCAAATATCAAAAGATTCTTGTTGGTAGATCTGAAAAAGAAGATTTTAAAAAAATATTCCTCATATTGCACTAATTTAAACATTTGGGCTCCCACAGAGAGCCCAATATGGACCCAGGGAATTGATTTCAATAAACATGTGAAACAATCTTCCAAAGATGTTATATGTGAAATTTGAAAGCCTTTGGAGCAGTGGTTTGGGAGAAAAGTAGTCTTATATGTTTTTCCCATTACCCACAGTGTTAAAAAAATGCTGACTCAGCACTTTTTCAAAGTCCCAGAAAAGTACCCCATGATAAAACCGATAGCAATTTTTTTTATCATTCCATTCTGTTGGTCCTAAGGAAGCTTCACACCAAATAGGAATTTTCAGTACCGTGTAATTTTGGAGATATGGGCGTTTTAATTTTTTTCTATTTTTATCTCCTGCGGTTCCCATGGGTCGACGGGAAAATTGTTTTTGCATAAATTAAGTACTTATGACCCAATAAGCCCTCCTATCAAATTTGGTCCGAATCTGCCTCTCGGTTTGGAAAATAGAAATTTTGGGAGGGGCAAATATTCTTGCCCCTCCCATAACGACGACAAATATAGCCCAACAAACTTTTCTTGAACAAATCTGAGTCTACACCTCAAAAGGAAGCTGCACACCAAATATCAAGTCTCTGCTACTGCTGGTTCATGAGAAGAAGATTTTTTAAGATTTCAGCACACTTTTTGGGTGTGACCCTACCAAGGGGCGAGGCAACTTGATTTGAACAAAATCAAATTGCGATGTCATAACAAACTATTATCTCAAATATCAATTAAATTGGTTCGGCGGTTTGGGAGGAGAAGATGCAAACACCATGTTCACGGACGACGGACGATGGACGGTGAGTGATCACTATAGATCTCCTTACTGAAAGTCAGGTGAGCTACTAATGGAATCAAGATAACAGTAAAGGAATGTAGAGAAACTATTGTCTCCCTTTTCAGCTTTTATATATTGATATTCAGAATGGTCGTTGCTTTGTTTTAATACCCATTACATCGGTCATGCGTGGATGCATTATGGTCACTAAACTACTTTATTATAACGTTCCCGAGTTCCAATGTGTTCTATGTGCCTACTGGCACATAGAACATATTGAAACTCAAGGGACGTTATGCTAGCCATTTTAATAATAATAATAATTATATATTAATAATAATAATAATAATAATAATAATATCTTAGCAGCAGTATTCTGAACTTTTTGAAGCTTCTGAATCAGGTACTAGAACAGCCCCACTAACACTGAATTACAATAGTCTAGTTGTGAGGTGATGAAGGAGTGCACAGGTTTTTGAAGTGCTGATTGGTTAAGATAAGGTCGCAGTCTTCCAACATTACGAAGCTGTCAGTAGCATTTTTGACATATTTTATTGATATGGATGCCTAGTTTTAAATTTGAGTCCATAATCAGTCCAGTATTCCTGGCCGATTCACTTTTCATAGTGACGTCGTTTCCAACCAGAATTGATGTAACAGAGGGTGTAGGCATGCGAAACCCGGATATCACTCATTCATTTTCAGTTGAAAATCTATCATCCATCCCCCGCACTAGATTTATACAAGTTTCCATGTTACTGACTGCGATGAATGAGTCACTTGGAAAAGGTGGGTTGAATGCGATGTACAGTTGGGTGTCGTCTGCGTACAGATGATATGATATGCCATGCTTTTTTAGAAGGCGACCAAGAGAAGGCGTGTACAGAGTAAACAAGAGTGGCCCAAGAACTGAGCCCTGAGGAACACCACACTTTAACATTCTGCTTTCTGAACCGTATGAGTTCCCAAACCGGTGTAAATTCCAACACACCCTGGAAAACACAAGGATAACTAATATTATTATAGTGCCGTAATGCGAACTGCGGTAGTAGGGCTATAAGTTAAATATCTCCAACGATTTCCCAGTTTATAGCAAAATGTTCGGAGTGAGTTCAGGTCTTCAGTCGTGTTGAGTCGTCATTTGGAGTGATAGTGTTATCAAAGACTCGGTCAAAGCACGCCTCGATTGAGAAATCTTTCTTGCGTAAGTGACGCGGTGGTTCAGTGGGTATAGAGGTGCAGACTGCGAGCCGAGAGGGCCTCAGGGCCTCAGTTCGAACCCCTTCTGCGGCAAACGCGTTGTGTCCTTGGCCAAGACACTTCACCCCCATTGCCCACGTAAGGCACGGTGGCGTACTGCACGTCGATGGTGCACCTGTCTTCAACTAATGCATAGCCACTGGTAGGGACTGCCCCTCCTCCAAATCTGGACTGTGCCCCCGCCACTTTCCAAACAAATTTCTAATCATGATCTTGCCGAAAGCCCCATTCAACACGGAATGTCACTTGACATCTTTGTCACAAGTACCGCGAATTTTAACGCCAAATGCTATTTTTTTGTGGTTAACCTTTTACCCAACGCAGCCGATATCAAAATTCATTAATTTAAATAACATTTTTAAAAAATTTTTTCGAAACATTTCAACAAAACCATATCATGTGACACCTCATTGGAATCAATGCAGAATCATTTCTCGACCAAGCCAAGTTTTTGTGCTCAGTGTAATAATAATAACACTTTGGCCGGCCGCTGATTTGTCGCGGTTCTTAAGTGAGAAGGCCTAGGTTACCCCTGTACTCCCAACTGCCTCCCTATTCCCACGCTTCTTCTGTCCTCCCAACACTCCGAGACGAACTGCTTGATGACATCCCTTGCCCCATTCTTCCCAATCCGATTAGCATATTAACCCTCTCCTTTCAGTGTCTCACTAACCACATGCCCTTCATTCTCCCATCCCACTTTCCCATTATACTCCCAGTGAATCTTATTCTTTTAGACTGGTATTTTGGGCATTCTAGATGAAAGTGTTCCAGAGTCTCCACCACGCCCAAATTACACATCTGGCACTCCTTTTCACTGATTTCCCCAATTTTCCCCCTCAGCTCCAGGAACCGCGACCTCAGCTTGAACATCAGTGACCCCCCCCCCCCCCAAAGTGCCATCAAGGTACTCTTCAAAACAAGGCTTCCCTGCACGCAGGCCATCCAAAGACTTCTTTGATTTGAGTCCCATTCGCCAATTAAGGTTACCATCCTCCATGGCCCTTTCTCTGACGACTGACGGCTACGGGTCCGAGACCTCCAATGAGTAGTTCTCTGTTAGCTCCCTCACTTAGACCACCCATCCTGTCTTGATGTTTGAGATGAAAATTCTCCTGAACATTACTTTACACCATCACTAATTAAGATAACCGAGTTTCATTAAGTCTGTCCTGTCCTTGATCCTCATCCACCCAAGTTCACCCCTGATTGCTTCTAGTGCTGCGGCATTATTCGACCCCGTTATCCATCGGTCTGCATCGTTCTGCAGGATTTCCAAGCTCTTTACAGCCGTCTGGTTTATGGGTACCACTTCCGTACCATATGTTACACTTTGAGGACCCACCATTTCCCAAATGGTTTCCCCATGAAAACCTTATTGAAAATGTTTCTCCCTATAAGTTTCATTTGGTTAAGGATTCGCCTCCCCTTCAGAATCAATTTATTTGTGTGGTTTCGGTAGATGCCTCTTCCTGTAATGTTTATATTTACCCCCAGATACTCGTAGTTACCTGTCTCTCCTACACTAAGAAGTTTTCTGCTACTTTATAACCTGTATAAATGTTACATGTATTACTGTTATTATACTGTTATTATAAAGCTATATTTTTGTATGCTATGAATATACTGAAGGCAAAGTTAGTAGATGTTGTGGGGGGGGGGGGGGGGGTCAATGCAGAAAAACTCTAAAATCAATTGGGTTAAAAATCAACACAAAGCAAGTGGGTTGAGTGAAAACGAACCCAACCTAGTTGATTTGGGTTGATTTTTAACCCAATTGATTTTAGAGTGTAATTTACTGATTTTTGGTGTTTCAAGGGTTATGGTACAGGTGCAGCTTACCACGTCATGCGTATTTTTGTATTTGGAAAATTATGAGATTTTCCAAACACAAAAAATATATTTGTATTAAATATATGTTTTCCTATTCATCCTTAATCAATAACAATAATACTTTGCTTATAAATATTTTTTTATCAAATAAAGTGTTTTCAGTAAATAATGTTTTCCAAATTATCCTTAATCAACCCTTAATCAATAACGGTAAAAGGGGGCGCGGTGGCTCAGTGGTAGACTGTTGGATTTTTATGCTAGGGGTCCCGAGTTCGATCCCCGTTCGGGACGACCCTCGTTGTGTTCTTGGGCGAGGCAGTGTATCCCAGTTGCCTACATGGGGGCACGATGACGCCGTGTACTAAGGCGTACTGCACGTCGATGGTGCACGTATCTTCAACCGCTGTAACCTTGCTTGAGCGGATCTTGAACAGAGTTAGAATGTTGAGGAGCTGACAGTTGCTCATCGTTGCTCGGTGGTTCTCCCCGAGTACTCCGCCTTCCTCCACCCGTAAAACTGTCACGGTCACGATTAGCCACTGTGCATAAGTATGCGTCCTTTAACCCCAATAAATAAATAAATAATAACAGTAAATAGATGGTCAAAGGGGAATTGGTCTTTTGGGAATTGGCCTAGTGGAGTTGGTCTAAAGGGAATTGGTCTAGTGGGAAGACACCATTATTTTTTAATTTTTTCTCTCTCAAAATCGTAGCTTATGACCCCTCATTGAAACGAGCTCATAGAGCTCGTTCCAATGAGGGATTATAAGCTATGTTTTTGATGCAAAAAATGAAAAAAACATTAGTTATTCGAAAATTTGGTTTGCAAGTGTCGTCTGCTTTTCGTGTCAGATACAGTGTTAAAACAAAAAAATATATACATCACGTGCACTTACTTGTACTAAATAGTTGAAACAGAATCACCAGTTTCAAAACAGTCAAACCAGTCACCATATTTGATCGCTTATATAGTACCGATGACGGTTTTTTATCCATGAACTCAAATCTTTGAAAATCTTCGGCTTGTGTTTCACTAACAATTCCAAGAAAATTCCCAACTAGACAATCGAACAATACACGCGCTTTCTTTAACAAAACAATATCAGGTAATTTTATATGAGAAAGTGGCAAAGGTGTATAACTATGAATTTCCAGTACCACAGTTTTCTCCAAATCAATAACGAGAATTGTTCAAGAAAAAATTTAATGTCAATCCTTGTAATCCATTAATACTCGTTAAAATGTCAAACCCGGACAAGAATTAACTCAAAAGGGAAGATGAAATGATTACATTTGTCTATGTGATCATTAATTTACGAGAAGATTGTTATATATAAATAGCGGCAAACATCAATTAACGGCTCCGGGGCTTGAAATCATATTAAAAACAGCCATCTCAATTTCTGATCACAACTTCCCCTCCATCGCACCTTTCATAGCTCCGCTTTGTTCCCGTGCCTAAAAACGGGAGAATTTTGTTAGTTATTCCTAACCAATAAGAAGGTCGGATCATTTTAACAGAGTTCCCTATTTCAAACAAAATTGTATCATTTTTTTTTTACCATTTTCATTGTTTTTTTAATTTAATTTATTTTATTATTATCACTTTTATTTTATTTATTATTTTTTTATTCTATGTATTTTTAATTTTATTTTGTTATTATTACCTTTTTTGGGGTGTGTGTGTGGGGGGGGGGGGGGTGGGGGGGGCACATGTTTCTCTGGTTGGTCTCTTAACACGACACGAAGACGACACTTGCTGAAAAAAATTCCTTAATACTTAGAAAACTTCATTTTTGAACCTCAAAACATAACTTATGACCCTCAATGTCAGGGACGTAGGAACCGGGGAGGAGTCCACATTGATTATATGGGGGTAGACCAATTAATATTTTCAACGTGCAGCCAGGGATGTGGCTAGAGAGTTTCAGCTGGGGGGGGGGGGGGCACTGGTGTAAATTCCAACTGTGAGTGGTTTCGATGGGTGGTTGCACTGCAGCGCTGGGTGATATCTTTTAACCCTTTACCCAACCAATCGCCAGAATCCGCCCGCGTAATATGCAAATACAGCTGCTGAAAAAATATTATTTTTCGAAAAATTTCAACAAAACCATATCATGTGACCCCTCTTTGGAACGAGCTCGTCGGTTTTTGTGGCGAATCGGAACACCGAACCGCAAAGTCCAGCCAAAACCAGCCGTACGGTTTTCCGTGTTTGTGCACGCACTGATCAAAACCATCTTTTGTTAATAAATAATTGTTGCATCACAATTTGTTGGTGAATTTCTATCGGAAATCTCCACTAAATAATAATAAAACATTTTTTTATGAACATTTTTTTCAACTACGGGGAAAACAACAAGCGCAGCGTACTGCCACTAATGTGGCTTGCAGCACTTTTTCGTTGAATAATGGGAGTATAATGGGGAAGTGGGAAGGGAGAAGGGAGAATGAAGGACATGTGGTTAGTGAGAGACTCAAAGGAGAGGGTTAATATGCTAATCGGAGAGATTGGGAAGAATGGGGCAAGGGATGTCATCTCATCAAGCAGTTCGTCTCCAAGTGTTGGGAGGAGAGAAGAAGCGTGGAGATAGGGAGGCAGTTGGGAGAACGGGGTAACCAAGGCCTTCTCACCCGAGAACCGTGACAATTCAGCGGTCGGTCACTGTGTTATTATAAGTGGATTACAGCAATCAAACAGTTAACCTTTTACCTACCATGACAAGAAGACGACACTTGCAAACAAAATTATTGAATAACTTTTTTTATTTTCATTTTTGTATCAAAAACATAGCTTATGATCCCTCATTGGAACGAGCTAAACGAGCTCGTTCTAATGAGGGGTCATAAGCTATGTTTTTGAGGCAAAAACTGAAAAAATAGTGCAAATTGAATGGCATTTTTTTGTGAATAGCACTGGCCTGTTTTTTTCTATTACGTTGGACAAAGGGTTAAAATACCAAACAAGCTAGGGCTGGGAGGATTTCTGATTTTCCGGTTCAGTTCCGATTTTTATGGAAACCAGAAAACCGAAGTGCAAGACCGCGCAATGATGAGTCATAACCTATGTTTTTGAGACAAAATAATTAATTATTCAAGAATTTTGTTTGCAAGTGTCGTCCGCTTTTCGTGTTAGGTAAAGGGTTAACAACTGATCTCTATTGTCGCTTGTAACCCTCTTTCTACTGAACAGCAAGTTGTCCGACTAAGTATTTTCCCGCCTTTTCTCCAAATCCTCCCAGTTATTATGAACAACCCAAGAATGTCTAACGGTCGCGTAATACACCATTGTAAAGCTTAATCATTCCCCTTTCCACTGACACCGGGTACTGCTGGATACGTTGGGTGAATAAAATTTGAGTGGGATGCAATGAAGATGAGTGCTATCGTTTGCGAAAAGAGAGTTATGTACCTTTTTAATATTTTTTACCATTATTGGAAGCACGGGGTGCATCAATCCAAAAATGCTGTTAAATATTTTTTTTCGATTTCTCAGATTGTGCCGAGTACCTGTGGCTTGAAGCTCAGTCCGCAATATCCGGAATGGCATTGACACGAAATTTGCCTTGAAAGAGGCCAAACGACGAAATCAAGGCTGTAGTTTTATCAAAAAAAAGGGGGAGGGGGGACTCTGGGAAAGCCTAACTGCCCTATTCAATTTAGCCATAGAAAAACAAGAGATCCCAAAAGAGTGGAGAGAAAGCAAAGTGACATTTATTCACAAAAAGGGAGAAAAAGACGTTTTGGATAATTATCGAGGGATCTCTGTCAGTAACAACACTGGAAAAGTTTTCTGTATGGGAGATTAGAGGAGGTGATTGAGGTGAAGGGTTCTTGGGAGAGATTCAAAATGGTTTCAGGAAGGGAAGGAGAGTCGCTGACCATTTTTTCACGCTATCCCAAATGATAGAATCCGAGGAAGCAAAAAAAGAAAAAGATGTTTATGGCCTTTCTGGATGTAAAAAAGGCATACGATAGAGTATGGAGTATGGAGGGGGGGGGGGGGGGTATGTGGTGAAAGCTGGAGACTATGGGCTACACTCTAAAATCAGTTGGGTTAAAAATTAACCCAAATCGACTGGGTTGAGTGAATATGAACCCAATTGGGTTCATATTCACTCAACCCAGTCGATTTGGGTTGATTTTTAACCCAACTGATTTTAGAGTGTACGTGTATCATGGCTGTTGCTTCCAGTATGCCGCTTTCGGCACGTATTCGTGTTTCATAAAGCATAAATCATCGCACGAAGGTTTTCAAAACAAGAAAATAATTAGCGACTTTTCAAACAAGTCCGTAGATATCACCATACAAAACAGTATACGCACTTGAATTGTCTTTCATTTTTCCAACCAGGCATTTGCTTTTGTCCAATCACAAGATGAGGCTGTAAAGCTCAGTTCGGGTGAGAATTTGTGAGGTCCTGTACAGATAGGAAAATATTTTATTACTTACGCAAAACTGCTATTTCTATATTGTCTGTGTTTGGTAACATAGTTAAAAATAACTATGTTATATCTGGGCACAGACATCCCGCACATCCATTTTCACTATAATTTTTCGGTATACAGTTCAAAAACAAGAACTTATGAATAATTAAATTGAATTTATTTAGTAGTTTAAGCCCATTTTTTTTTAAATTTGGCGAACAAGTTCTTCAGCTTAATAACGCCTCGTATTTGCCCTAATAATAATAATAACACTTTGGTCGGCCGCTGATTTGTCGCCGTGAGAAGGCCCTGGTTACCCCTGTACTCCCAACTGCCTCTCTATTCCCTCTTCTCCCAGCACTCGGAGACGAACTGCTTGATGACCTCTCTTACCCCATTCTTCCCAATCTCTCCGATTAGCATATGAACCCTCTCCTTTGAGTCCCTCACTAACCACAGGTCCTTCATTCTCCCATCCCACTTCCCCATTATACTCCCAGTGAATCTTATCCTTTTAGACTGGTATTTTGGGCATCCTAGAAGAAAGTGTTCCAGGGTCTCCACCACGCCTAAATTACACACCTGGCACTTCTTTTCACTATTTTCTTAATTTTCCCCTCAGCTCAAGGGACCCCGACCTCAGCTTGAACAACAGTGATCCCCCCCAAAGATGCCATCAAGGTACTCTTCAAAACCAGGCTTCTCTTTATCACGTAGGCCACCCAAAGACCTCTTTGATTTGACCCCCTCTCGCCAGTTGAGGTTACCAGCCTCCATGACGCTTTCGCTGACGATTTTTTAACCCGGTTTGCCCGAACGTCTAGGTCCGAGATCTCCAATGAGTAGTTCTCTATTAGCTCCCTCACTTGGACCATCCATCCTGTCTTGATATTTGAGATGAAAATTTTCTGGAACATTACTTTACACCATTGTCTGTAGGGGAGATTTATAAAATAATTAAGATAACCACGTTTCAGTAAGTCTATCCTGTCCTTGATCCTCATCCACCCAAGATCACCCCTGATTGCTTCAAGTGCTGCGGCATTACTCGATCCCATTATCCATTGGCCTGCATCGTTCTGCAGGGTTTCCAAGTTCTTTACCTAACACAGCTTTTTTTTTTAAAAATAAACTAAATTTCATATTTTTCGAAATAAGATTCTCACAATTTTCAATAAAACCATACAAATATGGATATCATTAAAACCGGCTCGTCGAGCCGGTTCTAGTGATATCCATATTTGTATGGTTTTATCGAGATATTGTAAGATATTTTAGGCTTTGGTAGGCTTATTCTGGTCAATCGCATAATGCCCAGGGTTAATTAAATGCCCTGCCGCTCTAATTCTCGTAATACACTGCAAAAAATATTGGTTCCCTTTAGAACCAAAACTGGTTCTAATCTTGTCCCTGAGATGGAACCAGTTCTGTTCAAGCAGTATTTATTTCAAATCAAATAAATTTACCAAGATTAGCATTCAATTTTAACAGAATATTACATGAACTGAAGTAGATTCAGCAGTAAACTTGGAGCTTATTCAACGCAGTCGCCAAACATTTTGAAACAAAGGAGATATGAACAGTTGGCATATCGAACCAGTTTTGGTTCTGAAGAGAACCAAAACTGGTTCGATATGCCAACTGTTCATATCTCCTTTGCTTAATAATGATTTGAGACAACCTCGTAGAAGCTCTAAACTTACGGCTGAAACCCCCTCAATTGACGTTTAATTCTGTTAATATTTAATGTTAATTTTTATAAATTTGTTTGATTTGAAATAAATACTGTTTAAACAGAACTGGTTCCATCTCAGGGACAAGATTAGAACCAGTTTTGGTTCTAAAGAGAACCTATATTTTTTGCAGTGGAGTGTTCCCACGGGATGCACACATTTTTCTGCATGAATGAAGTTCTTATGACTCCATAATACCACTAAAGAGAACCTATATTTTTTGCAGTGTAGTTGGAGAGATCGCTGAATGAGTTTGATGAGAATGCTAAGTACATGTATAATACCGTTCGTGAAAAGGTACTGAAATGGTTAACCCCAACCGTCGTCATCATTAACGTAAACAAATTGATATTCACTTAAAGTGATTGCACTAGATGGTATCATGTTGCCTCGAGCTGTGTTTAATAGTGACTTGATAGATCACCTTTGTAACATTTGTAATAATATTTTAATTTTAGTGAGTAGCCCGAAGCTCATTAATCTGTTTATCTCTAATTAATCAAGCGAGTAATATCGCTGCTCCTTTTGATATAAATAAAAGATATTAATTTTGTGAAAGCCTGGCTCACCACAGTAACCCTTTACCCAACGTAACGACCAAAACAGGAGAGCGTTATTTACAATGAAAGTGCCAATGACACTGTAGCTTAACTTGACTGTGTGTTGTGTTTGATGAAAAGGATAATATTCGATGTTTATGAAACGATTATGAAATAAGTAAGAATTGTGATAATTGGGAATATGTTTATTTCTGTTCTCTGTATGCTATGTTTTCAATAAAAACAATGATGAGATTGTAGTAAAGGACTGATGGGTGGGTTAATGTGGCCTTCACAATTAATGTATATCAACGAAAGTTACCAAGTTACAGTGAAATTATTCCAAAACAAGACATACTATCAAATTACAATGAAATCCCTTCATAAATACGGACTGTAGATTGTGCTAAAGGTTTTCGGGCTTCGGGCCTGTGTAGTCATCACGGTTGACCGTACGGAACCAAAAGGGGATTTCCTGATCTAGACATTATACCGAGTCATTCTACCAAGTTACAATGAAATACCTTCATATGACCTGTATTCTGCACTAAAGGTTTTGGGGTTTTGGGCTCGGGCAGCCGTCATGGTTGAAAGATCACGACCAAAGGGGATGTTCTCAACTAGACATTATCTGGAGTCATCATACCAAGTCACAATGAAATCCCTTCATTAATACGACCTATTAACCCTTTACCTAACGTGAAAAGCAGACGACACTTGCAAAAAAAATTCTTGAATAACTATTTTTTTTCATTTTTTGTCTCAAAAACATAGGTTATGACGAGGGGTCATAACCTATGTTTTTGAGACAAAAATGAAAAAAATAGTGAAAATTAATTGGCGATTTTTGAGAATAGCGCTGGCCGGTTTTGGCCGTTACGTTGGGTAAAGGGTTAACTGTGCTAAAGGTTTTTGGGATTAGGGCCCCTGTAGCCGTCACAGTTGGCCGATCGCGACCAAAATAGGGCACTCTCATCTAGACATTATATGGAGTCATCCTACCAAGTTACAATGAAATCCCTCTATAAATAGGACCCGTAGACTGTGCTAAACGTTTTTGTTTTGGTTTGGGCACGGGCAGCCGTCACGGTTGACAGATCGCGACCAAATGGGAAGTCCCATTTGGACATCATGCGGAGTCACCATACCAAGTAACAATGAATTCACTCCATATTAAATATAACCTGTAGTCCCTGCTAAAAAGTTTTTGGGTTTCGGGCTTGGGCAGCCGTCACGGTTGACAGATCATGACCGAAAGGGGGCGTTCTCATCTAGACATTATACAGAATTATCCTACCAAGTTATAATGAAATCCCTTCATAAATACGGTCTGTTGACTGTGCTAAATGTTTTCGGGGTTTGGGCTCTCGCAGCCATCACGGATGACCGATCGCGACCTGACTTTGTCAAGTTAAGCTAAAAATCACCATTCAATTTTCATTATTTTTTTATTTTTTGTCTCAAAAACAAAGCTTATGACCCCTCTTTGGAACGAGCTCAATGTGCTTGTTCCAATGAGGGGTCATAAGATATGTTTTTGACTCAAAAATGAAAAAAAATTAGTTATTCAAGAATTTTGTTGGCAAATGTCGTCTGCCTTTCGTGTCAGGTAAGGGTGAAGATTTAACTGAAAGCAATGACTTTCGAGGGCAAAAATTCGAGATTCGTTTCTTTATCAGAAGCAAAACTTTTGTTTATTTTCATTTGTATAGCCGTGGCATTTCATTATTCGTTAGCTTGTCGGGCTCCACAAGGGCGCAGATCTGTCTTCAATATTAGGGTGGGAGGGGAATCTTTCTGCACAGTAGATGCAACATTGGTTCCTCCTATATCGCCACTCCTAGTTGAATAACAGGTTAAAATACGCCAAAGGTAATCTGGTGTTAATGAAGAAACTCCGAAGTACTCCGAAGTACGAAACGACATCAGCTTTTCTGAACTGGACGTAAAATTCGCAATGTAATCTCGATCAATGCACATTATTTTTGGGGCCAATTACTTGATGACTCCCTAAAATTTTTTCTTTGCAAAAACGATACCCCTACTTTTGTCTTTCATCAGAGTCCAAGATACTTCACAGGGGAGACATTTTCAACTGGAAATCGTTAAGTAATATCGCAAACATTTCACACCGATCGGTTTCATTGATTTGGTACCTGGCCAGGTAAGTAATGGGTAAATATTCGACCATGCCTTTAGGACTATTTTGTTGCAAGTTAAGTGGTAACCTGAAGATCCAACATCCATTTACGTACTTCACGGACCACCTGACTTATTACCCGACCGTACACGAAGTGCAAATTTACAACTCAGTGATCCGTGATGAGACAGTTTTATTTGACAAGGTTCCAAATAGGCGAGTAGACGAGGACGTGGGTTTCCATCTATCACTTTGGCACAAGACTGAGTCAAAATCAGCTCCAGATCACGTGTAGGGAGTTAATATTTTTCGGTTAACGTCTCGGCCGCCAGAGCAATAGTATATGATGGTTTATAAATTCTAATTTTGCCGATCTTTTGAAAAGATATCATGCTGCGACGTGTATTTTGTTAAAATAATGGCTATAGTTGATATATACATAACAAAGGTGTATTTTATTATTTTCGCCATAAAATCAGTTTATGCTTTTAATTATCCAAGCGTCGGTCTACTGGGGTTATGTCAACACGCGTACACTGTAAAACATTACCGTAATTCTACGTCAGATGATTGTCAAATACAACGGTCTCCAGGCCGTTAATTAATTTTAACGGTGTTGCCGTAGAAAAACCCGCGAATTTGATCCAATTGTTGTATTTTCAAGACATTCCAAATTAGAAAAATGGTATGAAAAAAATGACATTTTAAATATGAAAATCTGTGACAAAAATGTACGACAATAATCCGAGTTTACCGCACACAGCAGTACAAAATATCTAAACACACAGTCAACAAAATAGGTGCTTACAGCTGAACATTCACATTACTAACTGACCAGGTGTTGAACTCTCACATCAATCAGTCAAAAGGCGATCGAGCGTCATGGTGAATACAACTCACCACCTGAAGCTCCTCTCAGCTGGAGCGATTCTACAACACAATGAACGTATTTCTCCCGTCACGCTATCCAATTACGTCGCACGGCGGTAAAAATGGTGAATTATGGGATCGGCCATGCAATACGCCACTCTGGAAGTCGCCATTTCCATGAAGGATGCCCGATGCTTTTGAAAACGAACACCGACGTATTACTGCCAATTTGTAAGTTTGTGGCCAAGTGAATCATGTTCATTGCAGTCTTGGACATGAAAATCAAACAACGTCAATTTTTTATGCGTATGATTGTTTCGGTAATCATGCAGAATAGCAGACTGTTTGTACTGCGTCACCAATATTCGGTGGATCTTATGACTTGTGGCCACGGATCTTCGCTAGGGCCAGCAAACCCGTATGCTTTTATTGGTTTAAGGTAAAATGCGGTTAATGATGCCTGGAATTAAATTACGGTCAAAATGACCGGTGGCAGTGTTCCAGCCACATGGAACACTGCCACCAATCATATTGACCGTAATTATTTTGATGGTAATTTTTACGGGAAAATAAGGCAAATGATGGTTAAAATATTTTACGGTCATATGACCGGCAGCTAGTTTCCAGGCATATGACCGTACAAATAACGGCAAACCGTGAAAAAAAAAATTACGGGAATATACGGCAAATGACAGTGAATTTTTTTTTACGGTTTGCCGTAACGCTTACGGTCATACGCCTGGAAACTAGCTACCGGTCATATGACCGTAAAAAATTACGGCAATTTTTTACAGTGTATGCTGCCGCTAAGAGATATCTTGGTAATAGGTGGTGTTTATTACGCGTGGTATAGGGTGGCGTGTACTGCCAATTTGTTGTGCGAGTCGTATCACAGTCGTTTCACTTCTACTGTCTTCTTTCAAGCCTTCTGTTAACCCTTAACTTTTCGACAAATGGTCTTAAAACTATACTTGATTTTACCTAAACGTGGGTACAGCGTAATTAGTGCAGATGTCGCGTGATTTAGAGGGTCGTTGGGGCAACTTCCAGTAGAAATTGCTCGAGTGATTCTTTCGAAATATTCATCGTCCAGGTTGTGGGCTTCTTCATTTAGGGATTGAATCTGAGAATGAGCTGAGTTTTAACCCTATACCCAACGTAACGGCAAAACCGGCCAGCGCTATTCTCAAAAATCGCCAATTAATTTTCAAAATATTTTCATTTTTTGTCTCAAAAACATAGGTTATGACCCCTCGTTGGCACGAGCTCGTCGAGCTCGTTCCAACGAGGGGTCATAACCTATGTTTTTGAGACAAAAAATGAAAAAATTTAGTTATTCAAGAATTTTTTTTGCAAGTGTCGTCTGCTTTTCATGTTAGGTAAAGGGTTAACGCCACTTTCCCACGTGTGCTAAAGGGTCCTATTTATTTATTTATTTATTTATTTATTTATTTATTTATTTATTTATTGGTGTTTAAAGTCACATATTTCTGCACAATGGCTGATCGTGACCACGACAGTTTTACCGGTGGAGGAAGCCGGAGTACTCGGAGAGAACCACCGAGCAACGGCGAGCAGCTGTCAGTACTACCTCCACACAAGAAGGGTTAGCATTGGTTGAAGACAGGTGCACCATCGACGTGCAGTACGCCTTAGTACACGGCGTCACCGTGCCCCCACGTGGGCAATGGGGGTGAAGTGTCTTGCCCAAGGACACAACGCCGTTGCCGCAGGTGGGATTCGAACCGAGGACCTCTCGGCTTAAAAGGTCCTATAAGCACCCAGACATTTCGAAGAAACCATCGCCCACCTTTGTCGATACGTACATTAACAACGCCCTTATCTTAGACTCGATTGGATGCCGACGAAATTGTTTTTCCAGTACACCTAAAAAGTGTGTAGTAATACCTTGCGTCTCCACACAAAAGTACTTGAAATAGCAACAATGTTTTAGATAGTACAGTGCTATGGGCTTAAGTCTGGCATGGTAAAGACGGGACAAATAGGTTGTCGCGTGAATTGGTATGAGTGAATCAGGTAAAGAGAAAAGTGACGATAAAAAGGCAATGGTTTAACCCTTTATCCAACGAATCGGTCACATCCACCTGCGTAACATGCAAATTCAGCAGCTGAAAACAATATTATTTTTCAAAATAATTTCAGCCAAACTATATCATGTGACCCCTATTTGAAACGAGCACGTCGAGCTCGTTCCAAAAAATAATGCACAAGTTAAGAAAAGCAAAAAAAAAAGCATACATCTGAAAAGAAATTTGATTCAGCAGCAAGCCTAAAAGTTTACAAGACTGTCTCCAGTGTTATTTAAATAAAAAAATGATCTACTGCTCTTGAAAGAAAGTGCTAAAAATAAAGTTAGAAATAGAAGTGTCACATTTTGGGGTTCTATATTTGGCAGTAGAAGGAATCAAGCCAGAATGGAATGATTCAAATTAAGCAACCCTTAGGTTCAATGCCACGAAACTTGTAAGTACTGTACTAATAGGCGGTTTTATTACCCACGGCAATGATAAAGTGAAAGATGAAAAGGTTAGAAATGAGAAAAAAAAATTACGGAGACGGGTATGAGCAGATTCTGAAAGACGATGTGGGATGTAAGTGTTAATGGACCGTGAATTGTTAAGTACCTACTAAAAACAGATTTTCGGAGAGGAACTATTATTTATTTATTGGTGTTTAAGGTCACATACTTATGAACAATGGCTAATCATGACCGAGCCAGTTTTACGGGTGGAGGAAGCCAGAGTACCCGGAGAGAACCATGCACTGAGCAACGACGAGCAACTGTCAGCTCCTCAACATTCTAACTCTGTTCAATGTCAACTCAAACAGGGTTACAACGGTTGAAGACATGTGCACCATCGACGTGCAGTACGCCGCGTCATCGTGCCCCATGTTGGCAACGGGATAAAGTGCCTTGACCAAGGACACAACGCGGGTGGTACCGGACGGGGCTCGAACTCGGGACCTCTAGCATAGAAGTCCGATAGTCTACCACTAAGCCACCGCGCACCCGGAGAGGAATTATTGATATGGAAATAGATCTTAGGGGGCAAGAAGGGGTTAATAGTAGTAATCACAACTTGATAAAATGCCAGTAAGCAGCTCGTGTGAAAAATATAGAGTTGGATTGTATGTGAAAGAGCGTAAATAACCCATCATGTGCAAAGTGCTGTACGGTAGAGGCGATGAGAAATTAATTAAATGTGTAATTAAAATATGGATAAATTTTCACAAGACGCGGAATTGTGAAGAGGTAAACGGAGTCGCACGGAAGCCATTGGATAGGGATTGACGATATTGGAATTTTGAGTTCGGTATCGGTTCAGTGACGTGGCTAGAGGTTTCCGATTGGGGGGGGGGGGGGGGGGGGGGGGTTAGAAGTAAATTTCCAACGAGAGGGAGGGACCGGGAGGGGGAACCCCCTCCCGGTCCCTCCCCCTAGTTGAAAATTTACTACCGAGAAAAAAAAATTGAAATTGAAGCCACGAAAGAGGGCATAAAATTGATTCTGGTAACTGAAATGCCAACACATTTATGATAGAATTATCAGGTTATTATTATTTGGTATTATTCTGGGAATTGAATATGTGCTAAACAAATGCTCAAGCTGAGAACTTTGAACAATTCACACTGTCCTAACATTAAATCAGATCTTATGTAGGAATGATCAATTTTCGACGTTTCATCATTTTGGAACTGTGAATCATGGAATTAACTCAGGATAACGATTTTACATGATGTGATTTTCTTGAAGTGCATTTCGAGGATTTTTTTTATTACGATAAGTAAATGTTCTATAGAAATCTCGTAACGATTGACATCATGCATACTTATGAAGCTCGATATTGCGTACACAGTACTTGAGCACCGTGTGTCGATTCTAGGCTTTAAAATTATTATTATTAATTATTATTATTGTTGTAAATAGTAACAGTTAGAATTTTTGCTGATTTGAAACCGAGTTTGAATTTTGGGAAGTAAACGAGACATCACCATCTCCAAAGAAGTTCTAAAATCCAGATAGATGGAATTTCCAACTACTCATGACTTGCCCTCCGAATTTCCAACTATAGGGAATTTTGGCCAGGATTGGATGGTGGGGGTGGGGGTCACCCCCACACAGCCTTCTCGCAACGCCCCGGTATCGGTTTTGGTATGTTTCAGGGGTATACGGCGGTATCGGTTCGGTATTCGGTATCTGACTTGACTGAGATTTGTTGATAGTACCAAAGAGGAATTCACATCAGGAAAATCAGAATAAGTAGTTGTAGTATCATTCTACCACAACGCTATAAATGACACTGCCAATGAACTCAACAGTGGCATTCTTTTATGACAACAAATCATATCTACAGTAATTTTGTGACTTGTTCTATACGCAGCTCAATATATAATGACCTATTTCAGGCTTTTGTGATCTCAGATCACGTGCCCTGACCATACCATCTTTAGGAGGTCCTGGTGACAACAGACCAAACAGAGCTGTCAAGAACTGACTAGAAAGCACTGCTAAGCAGCTGGACATGTACAGGTTGTAGTCTAGTGGAACTTCAGGAAAGTTGCCCAGTCCCCTGAAGGTTAACAGAACTGAAGAGAAAACCAGTCATTTCTTTCATGAAAATGGACCTTTTAATTGTTATCAAACCTGAAGATGGACTTATAAATAGTGAATGTAGAAATATTTGAAGACGGTATCGGTATTCACCGATTGGTTTGGTTTGGTTTTTCCGTATCTCCGTGATATCGGAATCAGTTCGGGTTTTCGGTATATTGCCCATATCTACTATTGGAAGGTTTCAAACAAGTAAACACAACATCCTATAGTGTCATTTCCATATATACAAGATAATTTTACCTCGATGCTTTCCGAACGAATGACCACCGCGAACAATAACTGTGCCCCCCCCCCCCCCCCATGGTAAGCATCCGGGGTGTTTAAGGTCACATACTTTTGCACAGTGGCCAATTATGACCACAACATGGAGATAAAGTCAAGGTCAGTCAATCGTTTATACCCCATGTTGCCTACTTTAGAGGACTCGCACCCCAAGCATTCGTCGCGTGAGAACCATAAGGTTCTATCTTCCACAGGAAGATAGAACCTTATGGTTCTCACGCAACGCATTAGTGACTGATTCCTATTTTGCCAGCGAAACTGAGCTTGTTTACCACAGTAAGCAAGCACTGCTTCGATTCCCGATGTTCCCGACGGGCATCTGTCCATTACATTAACGTTAACGTTAACTGGGCATTATTAGAACAATAACTTTATATTACACTTTCATAAAATATAGCACCATTATACTTCTAAACAACATATAGTCATATAGTTACCGGAAACAATACACAGTAACAGGTATAGTCAGTGACAGCAAATGGCGCAGACTAAAACGTGATCACACTTTGCTCATTTTCAGTTACGTTTAACTACATCTTCTTAACATAAACAGAGAGTCAGGAGCGGCGTTGCCGGGGTAGGGAAGGGGACCACACGGGCACGTGCCCCAACTTGTTTTCACCAATTATAGGTACCCGAACGGCATTTTTTCATAACATACACAACCTCTATGGTCACTACACATCACCTATACATAAAGACCACACTGATTTTCAAGATTTTATTGAATAAAATAGAAAGCTCCAAATGGAGCGTAATATTTTAAAGGAAGGTTTCAAAGTTATGCTTAGCCCTTTGAACCCGAGAGACAGCTTTGAACATGGTACTTTATAAATTCATTAAGTATGATAGCTGGTAAGTAAATGTGTGGGGAAGACCAGTCAATATTTTCAATGTGAAGCCCTGAGGCTGCGCGTTGAAAATATTAATTGGTCTGCCCACAAATAATGAATATGGCTTCTTCCAATTGCTGCCACTGAATTGATATGGAAGATACCACCAGGGTTCAAGGGTTAAGTAAAAACAAAACAAAATAAAAACGCTGAGGTGGGTGTCTGAAATAGAGTGGGTTCAAGGGTGAGGAATATATAAATTTACATATTTTGCATGAATACACCGCCCCATCACCATTGACCCCCCTTCCTCCGAAGAAAAATTATTTTCCATCGTACACCCTTGCGGTATCCAGAAAGGTGGACCTCCCCCCCCCCCACACACACACACGTTTTTGGAGCTTCCGCCGCCACTGCGGAGGGTGGAGTTAATGTGGTGGGGACGAACAACGAATAAAGTAAACCTCTTACCCGGAAAAAGAATTATCTAAGATAACGAATACCAACTCCATTCGTTTCCTTCTGGGAAACAAACTACGACGACTATCGAAAATGGCATTACAGTTTGGGCTGTTCCGGAAACTTCTGTGAGTTATTGAGTAATGTGAGCTACGTGCCATTGTTGAAAATGTCTGCAAATTATTGTCTTCAAATTAATTTATTTAATCGGAGCCAGTGCTTTCATGTTACTGATATCTCGTCCATTGAATGGAACAGTGTGCCATCCGCAACGCTGGAGCAATGAAGATGGCATCTTGATTCTCTCAGAGGCGATATGAAACATAAGCATATTTTTGTATAATCCGAACTGTGGTCTCGTAATTTTAGTCTAACCCTTTACCTAACGTGGAAAGCAGACGACACTTGCAAAAAAAATTCTTGAAAAATTAATTTTTTTTTCATTTTTTGTCTCAAAAACATAGGTTATGACCCCTTGTTGGAACGAGCTCGACGAGCTCGTTCCAACGAGGGGTCATAACCTATGTTTTTGAGAAAAAAATGAAAAAAAATAATGAAAATTAATTGGCGATTTTTGAGAATAGCGCTGGCCGGTTTTGGCCCTTATGTTGGGTAAAGGGTTAATAGTTTAATGCATTACACCAAAATGGTAGTTGCACAATACAAACATAACAAATAAGAAGAATGAGTAAACATGATGTATAATATAAAGTACTAATGACTTTTTGTCTTTAACAAGGTGATTTCGCTTACAGAATAATGACCAGATCATGTTAGAAATGATATTAATCGATTTACTATCACAGTTTTTCAATATATAATAGTATTTCTCCGAATCATTTAATTGTTTAAATTCTTTGTTTTCTTTTATAATGTCTTCGAACCCCGTTTCCCTAATTTCGACATATGCCTCACAATACATAACAAAATGTTTTTCGCTCTCTATTTCACCGGTATCGCACACCTGACATTTCCTAACATTTAGGGGCGTTGGGGGTTGTTTATGTCTACCCAATTCTATTTCCAAATTATGGTTACTAACACTAAGTCTTGTAAACAGTTCACGTGCCTGTCGCAGGGGCTGCGGAACCGGGTGGCTAGGGGAGGGGGAGGGGGGGGGTTGGCTTCAGCCCCTCCACTTTTTTTCCGGGCCATGTTTGTTTGTATGCATATATTTTAACACAACCAATGACTGGTGAAACAAGGGGCGGATCCAGAGCCCCCCCCCCCCCCCCCCCACCATATTTTCGCCAGCTATGTTTCTCTCGTACTGGTTCAGTTACGATAGATTTAGGATCATTTTTTGCAGTAAGTGGCAGCAAAGGCTAAAATGTATACAGTCTCTTAAAAAACTTAAATAGATCGTAATCTTACAGACATACAAGTACCAAATCCACCCAAGACAAGATAATCCACAGACAGTTTACTTGCTGTTAAAGTCTGGTAAAGCATACAGATGATGTCTATTTATCAGCTTTGGTCGTTACGACCAAAGGTGATAAATAGACCTCACCTGTATGCTCTACCGACGTTTTTTAACGGCTCTCAAAGTGTGAAATCTTTCAAATACATCTGAAAAATCTCAAAATATCCGCTCCGATGCATGGAAATGGGAGTTTTGGGACCCTAGAATTTAAAATTTTCGTACCATGGGCCGAACCATGGTCGTCTCGTCATACCGACGACCATGCATCGCCCGATCGAACGAACACAATCGTGAAGCCATTTTCTTTATTTACAATTGTGCAGACGATGATGAAATAGTTCAGGCGACCTAATAAAATATGCAAATGAGTATGTCACGTAGGGTGGGTGGGATAGAAATATCCCACCCTGCTGTCTCACCCGGGACACGCGTATGTTTCACGTATAGTGGAGGGAGAAAAGAGTGGGCGCAGTTTGAAAAAATATTGAAACCAAGTTTTGAAAACATATACTATTAGTTACACGGTGTTTCAGCAGTGTTTAACGATACTGTAATGCCCGTCTGAGATCCGTATTTCCTGTGGCTGAAAGCCGAAGGAAATACGAATCTCAGAAGGGTAGTGCAGTACCTTACACCCTGCTGAAACACCGTGTGACGAATTTATTACCATGTCTCTTCAGTGTGTCGAGTTTTGTTTTGTTATATAATCCACAAACGCCATTACAGTGACTAAAAAACCTTGATAAAAATTTTTTAGAAACTGAAAGAAACACGTTTCTTTATTATTCAAGAAGAACGATAAAACTTCGGAAAGGAGTAGTTAAAACCTAAAACAACTTGAAAATGGCAACCGATAAACTGGAAAGGAATAGTTCAAGCCTGAAACAACTTGAACATGCCAACCAGTAAACTGCAACAGTCCATTTCTGCTGAAAAATGATTTGAACAAGCAGACGAAAATATTTTTTTTTTATTTGGAGTTATTTCCCTTCGATTGAATTCAGACATTTGGGAGTCATCTTTTCAAGGACATTGGGAAATTACGCGTCGTTATTATTGTGGGGCACAAGTTGATTATTAATGTTTTATTACATACATACAGTGGTGTGTTGTGCGTCTTGGAGAATCGAGGACACTATATTCAAACAAGTACAAGTGCTTTAATAAGTTTCACGGAAGAGACAATTCATATGACGAGATTGCATGTTTTTTAGAATCCGCAACGATCTGTGTAGTGTAGAATTTACTAGAAACACCACAACAGAATTCTTCTTCTGGAAGTAAATTCAGACGTTGAGAGTAGAGATGGGCGGTAATGGAATTTTGAGTTCGGTATCGGTTTCGGTATTTTTGTGTGGGCATACCGCGGTATCGGTTCGGTATTCGGTATGTGACTTCAGATTCACTGATAGTACCAAAGGGGAATCCATGTCCGAAAAAATACAGAATAAGTTGTCTTGTATCATTCTATCACAGTGCCACACATGCCATTGTTGATGGGCTCAACATTGTCAATCCTTTGTCAACACAGATCATATCTACAGTAATTTGGTGACTTGTTCTAACTACGCCTTAACTTTTCAAGCTCACTTAAGGCGTCTGTAATCATAGAATGTGTGTCCTGAAGATGTCATCTTTAGGTGGGCCTGATGACAGTAGTAAAATTATCTGGTCAGTGATTTCTAGCCAAGTCTTGGCTGCCTGTTAAGGCAGCCAAGACTTGGCTAGAAATCACTGCTAAGCAACTGGACATGTACAGGTCGTAGACTATTGATAATTTAGTACAACTGCCCTGGTCCTTAAGGCTTAACAAAACTGAAAAATAAAATCAGTCACTTCTTTCATGAAAATGAACACTTCAACTGCTATCAGTCCTCATCAAGGCCTTATAAATAGCGAATGCACAGGGAAAATTGAAAATACCGTTGGTTTCGGTATTCAAAAATTGGGTCGGTTCGGTTTTTCAGTGTCCCCATGATATCGGTATCGGTTCGGTTTTTCGGTATATTGCCCATCTCTAGTTGAGGGTATGTACGCATGTTTTATTTACAAGTGTTAGGAATATTCTCATGAAACAATGTTGTTCTCATTTTTTTTGTAAGTCTGAATGTTGATTATTACTGACGAAAATGTTTGCGGCGATGGGTGAAAGGGAAATCGGCGAAGTATGGAATAGAAGCATCAACCCCATCTTTCTCCGAGCTTGAAGTACCTCTGAGTATCTCGTCCCGTTGCCTTTTACAGTGAGCCACCGGGTGTAAAGAAAAGATTTTAAAATTAGTACTGACTTATGGATGTCCAAGGTAGAGCTACAAATTTAATATTTATTTAATATTTAATAATATTTAGTTCCAAGTCGATTTGCAGTGTTGAGAATAACACACTTAATACTTATTACAAGGGGGTGACAGTTAGACAGCCAATCTGGCTATGTCACCTCCGTGGGGTGTATACATCTGATTAATGTTATGTAACAATAACTCTGTAATGAACTCTGTAAAATATGTATATTGATACCGCAAAATAAAAAAATCTGAATCTGAAAATCTATTACTGACGAAAATGTTTGCGGCGATGGATGAAAGGGAAATCGGCTAAGTGTAGAATAGAAATTAGAATGTCCGTACACCCCGTTTAGATGCCACGACATATTCTCATACACCCCGTTGAACTTAGTACACCCTGTTGGAGTTAAATGTACCGCACTGGATACATTGGTTACTGACTAATCAGGAAGCTTGAATAATTTTAAAAGAAAGGGTAATAAAAGAAGAACTGTACCAAAAATGGCCGACGTCGCAATGGTTAGTCGAACAGAAGTAGATTGTAACTTTACTCGTATTTATTTATTGGTGTTTAAGGTCACATTCTTATGCACAATGACTAATTGTGACCGTGACAGTTTTACGGGTGGGGAAAGCCGGAGTACGCGGAAAGAACCACCAAACATCGACGAGCAACTGTCATCTCCTCAACATTCAAACTCTGTTCAAGCTCCGCTCAAGCAGGGTTTCAGCGGTTGAAGACATGTGCACCATCGGTGTGTAGTGCGCCTTAGTACACGGCGTCATGGTGCCCCAATGTAGGCAACCGGGATAAAATGCCTTGCCCAAGGACACAATGCGGTTCGTCCCGGACAGGGAACGAACTCGGGACCTCTAGCATAGAAGTCCAACAGTCTTCCACTGAACCACCGCGCTCCCTAGTAAGGTGGTTAATGAATAACTACTCTTCTGTATACACAGAACGACACGTGCGTATGGATGGGTTAATCGATATGGCACTTGAGCCACAGGCCTCTCGTTTTATCCTTCTGCGCTGGCACTTGTGCAATATTGATTAACCCATTCACACGCGCGTGTCGTTTTGTGTTTATTACACGCCTTCACGTCTGAAAAAAATAGGGCTGTCACGATTAATTGATTAATCGATTGTTGATCGGTCAAGGCGAAATCGATTAGTATTTTTCGTTGTCGAATAATCGGTAAATTGTATCCCGTTTTAGACGTTTAATAATTAAAAGAAAATTTGATGAAAAAACTATTGTTTCTAAAGGTGAAGAGTTAAGAACATCGATGTTAAACCCCAAGACGCTGTTGGAAGCAATAGTCTTCCAGGTACATTCATCAAAGCTTTGATGTTCTGAACTTATGAACCGTCAGTGTAATAATCAAGACCGGTCGGCAGTTGCGAAGTTCGCAACTGCCGACCGGTCTTGATTATTACACTGACAGTTCAAAAGTTCAGAACATCAAAGCTTTGAATGCACCTAAAACGGATCGTCTTCGTTGTTTCCTTGAGGTAGGTCAACTGACTTGAACTTCATTTTTATCGACTTCAAAGAGAGAGAGAGGAGGGGAGGGGGGTCATTTAGGTACGATTAATCGTCGATTATTTGCGACAATTAATCGATTCCTAAATTAAAAAATCGTGACAGCCCTAAAAAAAACAATTATTAGAAGGAGACTCTGCAAATCATTTAACAAATATCAACAAAACGAACACATTTAATCGCCAACCAAATTTGCGTACTCATACTCTTCTTCTTTTCCTGGGTATCCCCTTCATATATCGACTCTATTTCTTTGTTAAATCGTTATTCCCATACACATTAAACTCGCCATATCCTTCAGTTTTAGACATTTTATTTAGATATTTCGCAGTCGGTTCAGTTTCAGGTGATCAATCGTCTGCTCGACGATTTCCGTTCAGCACATGTGTGTGGAACGGATTTTCATTTTCCGCCGCGTGGTTTAGTGTTTCTGTAGTTGGGAATTTCATAGAACAGGCTGTAATAAAATATATCACTAACCTGGAAGAAAAGTAATTCATTTTGTAGAGAGATACGGAGGACTGAAATTAAAACTGGGGTCAGCACAAAAATGTTTTTATTGGAGTTGCAGAACAAAGAGACACTGAGTATTTGAAAAGTAGCGAAATAGGGAGGATGCACTATTCGAATTGAGATGAAGGTTACTGGAGGTCAAATATGGAGATCTGAATAAAAGTACCATATAGGTAGCTATAACTAGGCCAAATGAAGTGGGGAGGAAGGGAGTATTTTCGGCAGCAGGATCACATCCCTCCCTTCATTTCACCTTCTGCTGAGAGAGTGCCTGTCGCCCGGGAGGAAGGCCCAGAGTCTTCTCCATGGACAAAAAATAACTTTTCATGACAACTTGGGAACCCTCAGTAATTTTAGTAAAGTCAAGTAAGCTCATCTACCAAGAATGTGAAGGCACGACTACAGCAAAATATCAGAGTGATAGTACACATGAATAAACATTTGCGACTTCAGGCATAAGAATTATAAGGATGACATCAGGGCGGTGTAGGGTGGGAGCCTCACCCCCACCCTACACCGCCCACCCCAACCCACACACACCTTCCCATCCCGTAGCTCGGCCGCTAGTTTTGGCATGCTAACGAAGTTGCACGTAATATGTGACATTGTGCAGTTCGTTTCAGAAAATTCTGAATTCTTGAAGGCGTGTAGGATCAGCAGCGGAGTGCATTGATAATTTGATAATTTAGGTCGACAAACCAGTGGCCAACAGAAATGTTATTTATTTATTTTGAAGAACATGAGTTGTTGGGCCCTTTCAATACGGAGATAAACGTGTGACACACAGTGGAAACATGAACCCCATATAGTCCTATTTACAGCATTCCTCTGATTGTCACCTAACAGCCAAGGGGAGAGAATCAAAAAAGAACTCCGTGTTTTGATTTTACTGTTGCAGAACGCACTCGTGTTTGTTCAAATGGCCAAGTGGAAATATACAATCGTGTGATTCTAGAAACTGTTCGGTGTTGTCTAACTAATGGTCAGAAATATGGAAAGAACACTTGTCGATAATTGCTGGATCTATTCGGGTAACCATAAACAGAAAAACTGGCTTCACTCTCAATTTGTTGATGTTAGGTTGGGAAGTATTCCAGCCAATAGACCTTATACTTGGTACATCAAATGCAAATTTGGATCGCAAAATACACCATCTTACATAATACAGTTATAGACACATATTTCGTAAGCACACAGTGTGGCTCAAAGTCATCTCTACACCGCTCAGTACCGATAAAAGCGGGATTATGACTGGAAATTGAATCAGAACAGTTATGAAATCGGAGATGTTTGTATACAAATTCGATTCTGCTACAAAACTTGGAGAAAGCTCCAAGTTAAAACCACCTTGGCAAGGTCCATATTTGATTGTTGAGGTACTCTCGTCTGTTCTATTGTGAATTAGAAAAATAAAAGAAGAAAGCGGAGTTCATCATGATCGAATCAAACCATGTGAAAGTCGTTATTTACCAGTTTGGACTGAGGCCGCGGTGGTAACCGGTTCTCGTCAGATCACCGAAGTTACGCAACGTCGAGCCCGGTTAGTCCTCGGATGGGTGACCATCTGAGCGATCGATTCGGCCTCCCGCGTTGTGTCCTTGGGCAATGACACTTAACACCGATTGTCCACATGGGGGCACGATGACGCCTTGTACTAAGGCGTACTGCACGTCGATGGTACGCATGTCTTTAACCAATCTAACCCTGCGTGTGCTACAGTGCGGAGTTACGATGTTGGGAAGATGGAAGCTGCTCGTCGTTGCTCGGTGGTTCTCTCCGGGTACTCCGGCTTCCTCCACCCGTAAAACTGTCACGGTCATGATTAGCCATTGTGCATAAGTAGGTGACCTTAAACACAAATAAATAAATATTACCACTTTGGTTAAAACACATGAGACACATGTACTTTCCAGAAACTTCAAATGAAATGGAAGATTATGACGAGTCAAATGGAAACATTGGGGAAAATTAACTGTCGCCACCATTAACACAGAAAGAGAGCCTCTGGCCGTCAGGAGAAACAGCCAAGCCAGAAAATAAGTAGACTGTCATCTGCAAAATGAGATCCAGAGGGCGAATTTCGTGATATTATACTGCATAGTAGGGTAGCATCACTAAATTTCCACTCTCTGAACCTCAGTCTGAATCAGGATCTCAAAACTAAACAGAAAGAGGTGCCCAGAGAATAAATTGGCCCACTGTATGGGATAGCATCATCAAATTCACCCGCTGGGGGCCTCATTCTACAAATGTCAGACTGCTTATTTTCAGGCCTGGAAACAGCCTGCACAAATCAAAGAGAAAGAGATATTTTCCCAAAGCAGAAAAGGAGCACACTGCACAACAAAATCCGGCAAACAGTTCGTCTCCTGAGTTCCAATGTGTTCTATGCGCCTACTGGCACATAGAACACATTGGAACTCAGGGGACGAGTTGGTCCAAGAATAGGGAAGGAATTAACACCAATATCGAGCCAGCAGTCATCAGTGTCAAGACGACGAAGGCAGAGGCCCAAACGTTGTGTTGTGGTAGGTAGTGGAGATTTTTCCCATCTGTGTTTCTGTCAGTCTAAACAGACATTTTGCATGTTTTTTTTAAAAAAAATTCTCAATCAAAGTTGAATCGCCTTTGGTGTGGTGGGAGGTCAGTATAAAGGAAAGGTTACACATATCCAATGGGTTTCATTGTTTGATTTTAACGAGAAGTTCAGACCTTCATCGACTGTGACCGTGTGCATCTGAACACACATTTTGCATTCAGGGTTCATTGTGGTTCCTGAAAACCATAGAAAAGCCTTGAATTGAGAAATGGGTTTTCAAGGCCTTCAACGTATTTGAAATTTATGCAGAGAGAGTATTGAATGCTGTGCAACATAAATTAAAACTTGGACACGCTGGTCATCCTATAATACCCGCTGCGGGCAGTGAAACTCCGCTTCGGACGTCGGTAACGCCCACATAGGGTTTTAATTTTCTGGTTCAAGTGATTATAAATTGACAATTATGAAGCAATGTGTTTTTGATAATAATCTATATGCGAGTTTCGTAAGAAAACAACCAGAATCCCAAACTAGTTACCCGAAAAGACGTCTTTCTGACCATATATCGCAGAAAATTATAAAGTAATCCCCGAAGCGGGCATGTAGTAAACCACGCATCGGGTAGCGTCGCCCCCATCACGGGCTTTACAAAAAAACAGCGGGGAGTGTCACAATACACGGAAGATGTGCTCTTACTTAAATACGGCACATTTTGTTATGGTGTAAGATTTAGTTTCCAAAAATGTCTTCAATGGAGCCCTGTCCTACACTTCTCAATTTCGTAACGAAAACACACAGCATTGTGATACAGAATGCTTATTATCACCGTCTATTTGGTTTTGTAACGAAAATGGAGCCTTCTTCATCAAACTATTGAAATGCTGTGGATGCTGAAGTCATTAGTCAATAACGTTAACTCCGAATTTTTTTTTAGAGAAAAACGTATTAACTCCTAGCACCCTGGGAGTATTTCAAAATGTTTGATATTGACCCTATATTGCGCATGCAGAATGAAAAATTTAACAAATGATATCTTGTTTGACAGAGCTCAGTGAGCTCTGTCAAACAAGATATAATTTATTAAATTCTCAGTTGCATTGTGGGAGAAACGTACTGCTGAAACTTTGGCAATTTGCCATCAGTGTATAGAGGGTTCATCGCAAAATTTCACGTACAACAGATTCGCCAATTGTCAAAAGGCTGACTCGCATCGGGTTTTTATGGTATTTGCCCGATGCAGGTTTTACAGGATCACCTGCGCGTTGGAGGCACTCTTTAAATCAAGGGGCTAGTTGAAAAAAGTGGCTTTCATTGTTTTATTAGCAATTTGACACGACTGATAAATATGCTGGGTTGTAGCACACTTCTACATCCGTTTTTTGGTTTAGGAATGGAAACAACCTTTCTGAAGTGATAACAATATTCATACCCATGCGTTTACTCAAAGGGAAATGAAAATAGCGAGGAAAAGTCCCAACATTTTTTGAAAGGCCCCTGAAAATGGCTTGAATGTCCTTAATTAATCTTACCCCTGTCCTTCAATTAACCTCATCCTTGAAACAATGAGCTCTATGCATATTTATTCCAAAACCACCAGTCATATTTCAATCTTCTTTACTATGATGTCCCCCATGGGAAGCCCGGAAATGAATCAGTAATTGTTTACTGTGGTAAACAAGCTCTGTTTACCAGTAAAATATGACCCAGTCACCAATGTCTGTGGTGGAAGTTCTCCAAAACTGGCAACAGGGATATAAATGACTTGCTGGACTTGACTTTATATCCAAGTGGCGATTAAGATTGGTCATTGTGCAGCAAGGTGACCTTAAATATAAATAAATATTAAATAAATAAATTATGTGCTGCGATGATAGACTAGAACAAGGGAAAAGATATGCGCCTTCAACTGAAACCTATAAACACAGAACGACACACGCGTGTGAATGGGTTCATCGATATGGCTCGAGTGCCAGCGCGGAAGGATAGAACGAGATGCCTCGAGTTTTGTCCTTCCGCGATGGCACAAGTGCCGTATCGATTAACCCAATTCACACACGAGGGTCGTTCTGTGTTGTTTACACGCCTTTATATTTATAAAATAATTATTAGGACATTCAGCAATTCATTTGACAACACTCAGCAAAAAGAACACATTTTATCGACAATCAGATTTGCGAGGAGAATCCGCGTTACTCTTTCGTCCCCTGAGTTCCAATGTGTTCTATGTGCCAAATGGCACATAGAACACATTGGAACTCAGGGGACGATTTCTAGCTATCGCTAGCGACTCAAATTGCAATTGCTGTGCACGATTTGTAGAAAATTCCAGTGAAATTCTCCTTCTATTTCAAAATAGTCCGTTAACGAAATCCGTTCCGCACATGTGCGCGGAACAGATTTTCAGTTTCCGCATGGTTTAGTGTTACTGTAGATGGGGATTTCATAGAACAGGCGTATAATAAAATTACAGCTTCGTATCTGGGTCATTGACCCATGACCTTCCCTATGTATTGGTGCTTAAGATCTTTCAGTGGTTAGGGGTTTATCATGACCGCAACAAAGGTATGAAAGCAAGTTTAGTCAATCATTCATACGTATACTGTCTATTTAAGAGGACTTATTTAGGATCCTATTTGACCAATAGAGTAGAACTTATTTACCATAAGTACTGCTTCTCGCCCTGTGGTTGCATTTGACGTAGTAAAGCTAAATAATCTAGTACACTGTAACCATTTTTTTACAAACTTTTATACCATGATTACCTATTCTACTATATATAAAAAGCCTATGACATAATTTTTAGCTTTACACACCAACTGTGGTGAACACGTCAGCAATGTTTCAGTAGTTAAAATTTACACCTACAGTAGAACTATATCCAAGTTGAAATTTGGTGACCTTGCCTTGAATGCAAACTTGTCTAAATATATCACTCGTCGCCCCGTGAAGAGTGAAATGAAACCGGCATTTATTTATTACGTTTCTAAATAAGCTTACCTCATAAGATACCAAACATTAACAAACATACATTGTCTCATGTTAATAAAGCATCCATACCTCGAAATAGTATGTTATTATGTTATTAAAATGAAAAAAGCCCCGTAATTGCACGTTTCGTTTTCTGTTTAATTTCGGCGAAAAAATTGCCAGCGGAAGTACCGTCCACCGGTGCTCATGTTAGCAAAAACAAAATCACATGTGTGAATATTGATTCATTCAACATTTAAACTCTTATTAATCTGACGATCATGGCATAAAAAATATACCCAAAGTAGCTTGGTGTACCAAATGTTCACCACTCGTGGCGTTTACCGAGCGCCAAAGGCTCGCGGTTAACACCACTTCACCACTCGTGGTGAACATTTGGTACACCAAGCTACCATGGGTATATTCTATATATATAACATTTTATCTTACCTCCTACAAGTATCTGGGAAGTTCATTGGTTCAAAGACGCCACATGCAGATTGCATATAAAACCATATACTGCCTGTCAACATCAATATACGCTGACAGCTATGGGTAATCTCCCTTTGTTCATTGATTATTCAAAATGGCGGCAGCCGATAAACGCTTCAAGTTGAAAGATTGAGTGTTGGAAGCCCATATTTGGTTTGGAGTGCAGGTTAGGCAACTTAAAAGGCTTCATATTCTGTGGATGTGTGTCATGTTACCTTCGAAATGAAACTGTTTGGTATGTATGAATTTGCCTTCTTACAATTTATGGGAGAGTGCCCGAAACTCTCCCATAAATTGTAACAAGGCAAAGACACGTGAACACATTCTGAGAATTCTCTCATTTAATTTTGATCGCTGTTGTTATTAGTTCTGTGCATCAATGCAGCAGTCGGTAAGATATATTCGTTACACAATTTGTTGGTTGCCTAATATGGTATATTTGGTGTCAGTTAATTCCATATTGGACTCGAGCTTCGCTCTCGTCCAATATGAAATTAACTGACACCATATATACCATATTAGGCCACCAACAAACTGTGTAACTAAAAATATAGTATGTTTTTCTGCATACAAATATTTAGCTTTGTCTCGACATTTCTAAGAATGTCAAAGGTAAAATGAGCACATGATCTGTGGTCAGTACGCATAAATTAAATTAAAAGTCTATTCTTGATTAAAGGTCATTAAAGCTAAACAAAAGAATCGGAAATATCATGGGCGGATCATAAAATCTGGAAGTTTAGGTAGTAACCCAGTATACATTTGTAAAGTGCTTGCAGTATATTGGCAAAACAAATATCAAGATTGGAATGTTGATACCTTGTTCCCAGCCTGATTTGGTGACCATAGTTGCAGCGAAAAAGTTTTCACACAGTTAACTCATTGATTGACATTACGTCATCTTCTCTGTGTGTGTGTGTGTGTGCGTTTGTCTTACCAACTTGACGAGGTAACTAGACAAAAGAGTTTGCGTGTTTCGCCTTACCGAGGTACAAAAGACAAAAGAAACCCTTTACCTCGGTTGTATTCCCAGAACTGTACCGGCAAAACGAGGTAGAAACCGTTATTCCACACAAAGGACAAACAATGGGGTACCTCGGTATGTAGGGTAGACAAGACTGTGTGTGTGTGTGTGTATGTGTGTGTGTGTGTGTGTGTGGAGGGGGGGGGGGGGGGGGGACTGAATAGCGACGTTTTTCACTGTCGTTCCAGCGATCCAGTCAATGACAATTAGCGTACTGAATCGTCGTTTGCAACACATTCAAGTGAAATGTTTCCAGTCCGTTTTGTTTGTCGTTGGATTCAGCAGTAATGCCATCCAACAGCCCAACGGAGCAGCGGGATCATATGCATCGTCCTTATCATTTGTCAACTCAAGCTTGTACAAATAATGTTGTCCCGCCCATAGAGGGTCCCCTACAACTGGCATAACTCTTATATCACCCACAACATTTTACAAAAAATTAAAATATCGTACAGAACTACCAATCAGAAACTTTAACCCTTTACCTAATGCAAACGATATCAAAATTTATTATTTTAAATATCATTTTTCGAAATGTTTCTAAAACTTTCAACAAAACCATATCCTGTGACTCCTTGTTGGAACGAGCTCATCGAGCTCGTTCCAACGAGGGGTCACATGATATGGTTTTGTTGAAATTTTTGGAAAAATAATATTTTTTCAACTGCTGAATTTGCATGTTACGCGGGCGGATGCGGCCGATTCGTTGGGTAAAGGGTTAAAACCCAGTATATAGCAATCTGGGGGAGGGGTGCGCAGATTATAGTTTGTTCAAATCACTTCCCTGGATACATATTTAGGCTTCCTGCGGGGGAACGAATTTTAACTTAGTGCAAGTTAAACTTAGAGGAATATTCTTAAAAACCTTCCTCTCCTGTCCCATCCACCAAAAGCCTTTGAGCTTTGGTATACAACCTCCTCAGGTTATCAGATTCAAGTTTGTTCAAACCAAGTTCCTGACGAAGTTTGCGTTTATATTTTGGCTCCTGATGGGAGCCTGAATTTTAACTTGGTGCATAATATATGAGGAGTATTCTTTAAAAATCATCTTCCTTCAAATCACTGATTAGAATCTTTTGATATTTGGTTTAAAGCATCCTCGGGCAGTCAGATTCAAGTTTGTTGAAATGAAGTCCCTGGGTTCATGGTCGAGTTCATTATGGAAGCCGTTTTTAAATTAGTGAAATATGAGAAATATTCTTTAAAAGTCTTCCCCAGAATAGCCAATCAGCGTCGGTTAATATTTGGTATCCAACTTCCGCATGGGGTGGGGGTGGGGTCAGATTCCATTTTACCAAAAGCCGCAAGGGTTCCTATATGGGTCCTCTATGGGAACCTGAATTTTTACTTCGTGCAATGTGAGGAATATTCTTTGAAGATTTTCTTCTTCAGACTCACCAGGCATCCTTTAGCATTACTATGACTCAAAAAGAAGTAACGTTTGTTCAAGGCGTTTCGCTCGATTGAGTTGGCGCACCAGAGGGGGTTGAAAATAGACCCAGATGGACATTTTACTGTTCGTTCATTTAAACGAATTCGGTTCACGACTAAGGGGTCCGATTGTGGTCAAGTTGAGTCAGCAGTATATGTGTTTGCATTAGATTAGCATTTGTTTAAATGGGGTTCACCATGTGGCTTGTGGCTCAGAGGACAGTGGTGGAGGGATGGGGGGGGGGGGGGGGGGGGCATTTTGTGAATCTTTTCTAGTGAGTTTTGAAACATTTTGCAAAAAATCACCCTGTCACACACACCCCATTAAAGGACCGATGTTTTACTTCGTGTGTACTTTGAACATATTTTGAAGGAAATATGCGAAAAAATTGTCACGCCGAGAATCTCGGAGAGGGGAGGGAGGGGGTAGAATGAGTTTTTCTACCTTTAGAATAAGCTTTAAAGGATTTCATGGGATGTGGAAATTAATGTATAAAAATCATTGTTCTATCCTACCTCCAAACTTCTCCTTCACCCCACCCATTCTCATTCGGATTATTTGGGTTAACATTTTTCTGCGCAAAAACACTTCAAATACTTCAAAACTCATTTTAAACTTAAAAAAATCAATTTGCACCGCAACCACCCGCCTGGCGTCGCCTCAGTTAAAATAGGGCATTCACACAACTGAAGAATGAACGCGTATTATTTTAGAAAAGAGATATTTAGAACACCAGGTCCTGCAAAAATGACCCGTTCTTTAGCGTTACTGGGAATGTTGTCATTTAAATAATCTGACATTGATAACAGCATTATGAAAAATTTATTAAATTCATTCCTGTGTCGTGTTAGATGTTGGGTATGACTATAAATCCAATTTAACCTTTTACGTAACATGAAAACCAGACGACACTTGCAAACAAAATTCTTGCATAACTATTTTTTCATTTAATCTCTCAAAAACATAGGTTATGGACCCTCATTGGAACGAGCTCGACGAGCTCTTCCAAAGAGGGGTCATAACCTATGTTTTTGAGACAAAAATGAAAATATTATGAAAATTAATTGGTGATTTTTGTGAACAGTGCTGTTTGGTTTGGTCGTTACGTTGGGTAAAGGGTTAAGCATTTTTTCCAAGTGAGCGATCTTTTTTTAATTTGGATTTAACGACACTTTCGACAGCCAAGGTCATCTCGGATTGAACAGTTTTACGGGTTCAGGAAGCCGGAGCACCCGGATAGAACCAACGAGTAGCGCGATCAACTGGCAGACTCCTCAACGTATTAACCCCGGTCGAACAGTGGTTATTTATTTATTTATTTGAGTTTAGCGACACTTTTGATAGCCAGGTTTACCTCGTGTCGGACAGTTTACGGATGGAGGAAGCCGGAGTACTCGGCAACGACAAGCAACTGACAGACTCCCCAAAGTCCTAACTCCACACACGCAGGGTTAGCATTTGTTGAAGAGAGGTGCACAATCGACGAGTTATACGCCTTAATACACCGCACCGCCGTGCCCCCACGTGGGCAGTCGGGATTAAGTGCTTTCCCAAGGACATAACGTAGTCCGCCCTGGTCGGGGATCGAACCGTGAACAGGAGAGCGACTAAGGCCTCTTCTTATTATTTCTTTTAATCTGCAATTGAAAGATACGTTTTGAACTGCGAACATTCTCGCGCACCTGTTGAGTTTGAAAAGTGCAAAGTACACCCATATCACCCTTTGCTTTTTAAGTGCATTGTGGTTTCACGGAATTCAATATCAATAATTATGGTGACCATAATAAAGTTCAGGTGGAAAAATATGATCGCATCACTTTAATTTTGGCATTCAAATATCTTTGTCAAGTATAGCCCGTCGGACAACTTTTTCTGACCTGAAAAACAGGGGCTCATGCAACAAATAAGAGAGAAAAACTGACAGGAAAGGAAGTGCTGGTCACGTGCACTTATTTTTCAGGGAATTCCCAACAAAAACACACCAAAAGTCAATTGTATTTTTTAGGTCCAAAAGTAATCAAATCACCCTCTTTATTTGTCTGGAATATTCATCAATAATGCAAGTTGCGATCAGAATGTTGCAAACGTTTATTGAAACAGTATATTCCAACATTTCAAAGTGGGTAACGCTAATTCAAATATTTAGTTCAGTACTACCTTATGTGCTAACGATTTCCTTATCGCAATGCAAACAACGAGCGGGAGATTAATATGAACAAGGAGTAGCAATAGTGTCGTCACACTACTAAAGATAGTGTATAACGCAGAATGGCTGGTAAACGTTACACATTCAGTTTGATTTTGATCACATGTTTCCTCGGTCTTGGTAAGTAGAAGTTAAAACACTAACGTATTCCTCTCAGGGGCACCCAGTTATCAACGGCAATCGTCATCCCCCGTGGGAACCCCGGGTAGAGGAACGTTATTTGTTTACGGCGGTAAATACACAGAACGATATTAATCGATTAATCGATATGGCACGAGTGCCAGCGCGGAAGTAAACACGACCGAGAATCTGATAAAAATTACAGGACATGCATCTGGTCATGATAATACATTTATCTAATAATCATATAGATTATGGCTTGAAAACCACGAGAAACGGCACGTATCACATATCATATAGACAACTCATTCTGATTCCGTGTCAGACAGATTCAACTTCCGGTTAACCCTTTACCCAACGTAACGACCAAAACCTACCAGCGCTATTCTCAAAAATCGCCAATTAATTTTCATTATTTTTTCATTTTTTGTCTCAAAAACATAGGTTATGACCCCTCGTTGGAACGAGCTCGTCGAGTTCGTTCCAACGAGGGGTCATAACCTATGTTTTTGAAACAAAAAATGAAAAAAAATAGTTATTCAAGAATTATTTTTGCAAGTGTCGTCTGCTTTTCATGTTAGGTAAAGGGTGAACACCGCACTGTCACATATATCATTTTATCACATAGCCATTCAACTTTAAACCCTTGTACTTAACGGAATGGTCGCAATAACATAAATGATTCTGTATTCAATGGGTGATGTACAAGCCGGAACTTTTTTCCAGCACCGTTCATACCAGTTCCTTCCCCACCGAGTCATTAGTTACGCTTCGAAAAGTTTCCAAATTTCGTTATACAGTCTGTCGCGTAGTGTGAAAGTGAGTAACCCGGTTCCGTGGCCGACTCGTTTTGGGAATCCCGCTATATCTAAATTGGTCAAGTTTATTTCGACAAATCTTCATACATCTTTACATGCTTCGAACTTCTTTTAAAAATGTTTCTCCGCGCTGTTTTGCAAATCTGCACAAATTTGTACTTATATTTTAACTAACAGTAATAGCCACCAAATGTTTAGGCGTGAATGGGCACCAGCCGAAGAGAAACAGCGATACGAATTTCAACAAACACTGATTCCCAAAAAGTTGTTTAGATTTTTTTGTCGATCCATTTGATCAGTACAGCTTCAGTCAAAACAAACGGACTCTTCACCTTTGGGTTTAAACATCGGAATAACAATTTGTTTATTTAAATGAATTTTAATTTATGAGACGTGTAATAAAACACAGAACGCGATGTGTGTTTGCATCGGAGGGTGTTTTACATAACGAGTTGGAATGGCGTAGTCATATTTCGCGAGAAATATGACGATACCCTTCCAACTCGTGATGTAAAACACCCACCGATTCAAACACACATCACATTCTGTCAAAATATGCATTGTTATTACGCATTAAAATACGAAATTCAAACTTTCGATCAGTCCCAACCCAATTTAAACTAAAAAACGGGAGAAACGGGCTTTATGTAACGGGATTGTTAGATAAATGTATATACACGTGAGGTCTTGGAGCTTGTATTAGTGTAGCTTTATCTTTCATTGTCTGAGAACCGAATTGTATGTTAAAATGAGAAACCGAATATTAATATGTAAGATATTTTTTTTTTAACATAATTTTATTTCTCAAAATAGAAATAGGGTTTGACGAACAGGCATAGCCTACATCAACGTCTCTCCCAATACATTTAACAAATTACAACAAAATAATAAATGGGTGCAAGTGAGTTTGCAATGGAGGGCAACACATAATTCTGATTTCATTGATCACATTTTACGAAGCCCTAAATTACGTTCTATGCGTATTGCCTCCAAAAAAGGAAAATCCATTCTTCAGCAAATCTTGGGTGATTTTTCGCATGACAGACAGACATTTCCCAGACAGTGATACACTTCGCTGATACGAGCTCAATGAGCTTGCACCCACGAATTGTATATCTGCCTCAGCTGAGTTCTTATTTGTTATAACATATTAATATTAATTTTTTATTGCAATATTAATATCTTGTTTTCCCTTATACATTTAAACAAGAACCTTCTCAGACATAGACAGGTAACTATATTAATACAAGCTCCAAGAGCTTACATTATATAAACATGAGGTGAATTGTCTTATCTAGAAAAACAACGTTTGTTTACATTCAGGAGTAATTTTGTATTTCTCTTTACTAGCTTTAAACTCTTCGGGGGCGCGGTGGCTTTGCTGTGACCGGTTCTCGTCAGATCACCGAAGTTAGGCAACGTCGAGCCCGGTTAATCCTTGGATGGGTGACCGTCTCAGCGATCAATTCGGACTCCCATGTTGTGATCTTGGGCAAGGCTCTTAACCCCGACTGTCCACATGGAGGCACGATGACGCCGTATACTAAGGCGTACTGCACGCCGATGGTACGTATGTTTTCAACCAATCTAACCCTGCCTGTGCTGCAGTGCGGAGTTACGATGTTGGGGAGCTGGCAGCTGCTCGTCGTTGCTCGGTGGTTCTCTTCGAGTACTCCGGCTTCCTCCACCCGTAAAACTGTCACGGTCATGATTAACCATTATGCACAAGTATATGACCTTGAACACCAATAAATAAATAAAAAAATTTAAACTCTTCTCAGACAGAGATACACTTTGTTAGTATAAGCTCCATGATCTTGCCCCAATGAAGTCCATATCTGCCTGATCCAAGTTAAAAATTTCTTACATTTTGATAATCGGTTTGTCTTTTTATCATATAATTTGATTCTTAGACAGAAGGTGAAACTTCTCTAATGCAAACTGCACGAGCTCACATGTATATACGTATGAGGTAGATTGTATTATCTGTAAGACAATATTTGCTTACATCTCGGAATCGTATTTTCATTTTGCTCTGCCCGTCAATTTCAAACTCTTCTCAGACAAAGATACACGTCACCGATACAAGCTCCATGAACCTCCATCCATGCAGGGATGGCGCCTTGGATTTCTCGACAGGGGGGGGGGGGGGGGGGGCTGACCTCTCCGACAAGGGGGGGGGGGGGGGGCTGACCTCTCCGACAGGGGAGCTATATCATTTGACCTCCCAAATGAAGGAAAATGAGTGAAAATTGGTAAATTGGAGAACCAAAATAGAAGCAAATTGAGTATGTTTGTTGATTATTTAACCCTTTACCTAACCTGAAAAGCAGACGACACTTGCAAAAATAATTCTTGAACAACTATTTTTTTTTTCATTTTTTGTCTCAAAAACATAGGTTATGACCCCTCGTTGGAACGAGCTCGACGAGCTCGTTCTAACGAGGGGTCATAACCTATGTTTTTGAGACAAAAAATAAAAAAAAATAATGAAAATTAATTGGCGATTTTTGAGAATAGCGCTGGCCGGTTTTGGCCATTACGTTGGGTAAAAGGTTAAAGTAAACATATTATAATAAGGTCGGGAAATATTTCATTTATAAAGCCAGTTTGACGAACGACATTAAGGAATTTCGCGAGAATCACTATTCTCTATCAAAGTTCCAGTTCTGCACGGGTTCGAGACTGACAAGACGAGATATCTACATTCGATTGTCGGAAATGTCTCGTGAAGTCGGGTTAACGAGGCTCTCCGACGGACTGACTAAAAATCTCCGACGGGGGTGGGGGCTGGACCTCTCCGACGGGGTGGGGGGGGGGCTATATACCCCCCTGACCCCACCCCCACCCCCACCCCCTGGCGCCACCACTGCACCCAAGATGTCTATATCTGTCCAAGGTTGGTTCAAAATTTCTTCCATATAGAAATACAGTTTCTCTTTTTAATAAATAATTTTGGATCTCAGGCAGCGAGTGATGAAGCTACACTGAGACAAGCTCAACGAGCCCACGTGTATATCAGTATGAGATAAGTAGTATTATCATATAACTCGTCCGTTTTGTTCACTTTGAAGCATTTGATATTTTGTTTTCATATTAATCAGTGATAAATAAAGCCTTCCGTCAATTTCATTGGTCACTTCTAAAACTAGACAATTTGATTGGCTGAACAAAATACAACTGGGCCACATTTTCATAATTTGCATAATTAGAGTTGTGAGCTTTCACTGGTCAATTTCAAAACTGGACAATTTGATTGGCTAAACAAAATGCAACTGGGTCACATTTGTATAATTTCAGTTGGGAGAATTTACGTTAACTGTCCTATTTAGCGTGGGTTATATTGCATAAATCTTTTACCTACAAGAAAAACGCCATTCTTTTTTTTTATATTTTCACTTTTTGCTTCCAAAACATAGGTTATGACCCCTCATTGGAACGAGCTCGTTCCAATGAGGGGTCCTAACCTATGTTTTGGAAGCAAAAAATGAAAATTTTTCGTTATACGAGGATGTTTTTTTCCAAGTGCCGTCTGCAACTCAAGTTAGGTGATGGGTTAAAAAGTCATACTAAGTGGCTAATTTGTGCGTGTGTGTGTCATTTGATAAATAGAATATGAAATGAGTGTTTTTCTCATATAATATTTATGAAACTTGTCCGAATTTTCCGTTTGGTCTCGCCAGAGGCTCGCCAAAACGGGAAATTCTTAGACTCGTTTCATAAATATTTTTGAGAAAAACACTCATTTCATATTCTATTTATCAAATGACACACACACGCACAAATTAGCCACTTAGTATGACTTTTTAACTCGTCCGAATAGTCCGTTTGGTCTCGCCAGAGGCTGGCCAAAACGGGAAATTTTTAGACTCGTTTCAAAAATATTGTATGAGAAAAACACTCATTCCATATCCTCTATTTATCTATAATACGATGTTTGTTTGCATTTAGGAGTAGTATTCTATTTTCTCCATCAACTAAGTTCAGACTCTTGTCACATAGAGATACATTTCGCCGATACAAGCTCAAAAGCTTGCACCCACGACGTGTATATCTGTCTGAACTGGGTTATTAATTTTCTAACATATTAAGATTCAGTTTTTCTTTTTAAACTTTTACCTAATATGAAAAGCAGACGACACTTGCAAAAAAAAAAAAAAAAATCTTGAACTAATTTTTTTCATTTTTTGTCTCAAAAACCTAGGTTATGACCCCTCATTGGAACGAGCTCGACGAGCGAAATATGATGACGCCCTTCCAACTCGTTATGTAAAACACCCACCGATTCAAACACACATCGCCTTCTGTCTATATAAAAAACTACGTTATGACCCCTCCTCGAGCTCGTTCCAACGAGGGGTCATAACCTATGTTTTTGAGATAAAATGAAAAAAATTAGTTCAAGATTTTTTTTTTTTTTTACTCCTGTAAAGTTTAACTTAATTATTACACGTCCGTTCTATGAAATCCCCATCTACAGCAACACCAAACCGTGCGGAAAATCGTTGACGGACTATTTTTAAATAGAAGCGAAATTTCATTGGAATTTTCTACAAATCGTGCAAGGCAATTACAATTTGAATCGCTAGCGATAGCTGAAAATCGTCCCTGTAGTTCCAATGTGTCATATGTGCCAGTAGGCACATAGAACACATTGCAACTCAGGGGACGAAATATTAACACGGGCTCCCCTCGCAAATTTGGTTGGCGATAAAATGTGTTGTCTGTGTTAATAGTTGTCAAATGAATTGCCGAGTGTCCTTCTAATAATTGTTTTATAGACGTGAAGGCGTGTAATAAACACAGTACGACACTGGACTACATTTTGTCCCTCAAGACTGACACTTGGGGGACTAGCAGCACGGTCCCATTTTCTCTTGTAAATGTTTTCTCCAGGGGGAGGCCTTGTGATCTTGTTTTCTCTATTTCTCTAATTTCTATTGTAAATTATACGCACTCTGTTGTCATTTGAACTAAAACTTATAGCACAGAATTTAACCCTTTGAGACTTTAATTATCCTAACTTTCAAACGCCACTGGGAATTCAGTTCCTTCAACGTTTTTCAAAATGCGACATCAAACGTCGGAAAGAACAAATAACAAGATATTTTTCACATTAGTGATTAAATGGTTGATGGGCCAGATTATTTTTGGTGGTCTGAATTTGTTATTCAAAACTTGTTTTATTACAAATTATTGGAGAGTGCCCACAGAGTCATGGAGACCGCGGTAGGGATGTACAATCCTGAGCTTGACACGCATTGTTTGCCTTGCTTAGTGTGTTTTTTTTTATTCCTGCACCCCTACTGCTTTTCAAGTTATTTTTATTTGAGAAACTTTTAAATTCCTCGTAGAATCATTCGCAAATTGTTTGTCTGTAGAATTTCGAGTTATAATCAGACCTGAAAATAAGCAGTCTGACATTTGTAGAATGAGGTCCCCAGAGACTGAATTTGATGATGTTATCCAATACAGTGGGCCAATTTATCCTCTGGGTACCTCTTTCTGTTTAGTTTTTGAGACCCCGATTCAGACTGCGGTTGACAGAGGGTAAATTTAGTGATGCTACGCTACCCTGGGTAGCATCACTAAATTCACACTCTGGAGACCTCATTTTGCAGATGTCAGTCTGCTTATTTTCTGGCTTGGTTATAATATTTATGAAAACAAAACTTTTTAATTTTTTTTCCAGACCTTTATCTTACCAGTGGAACGGATGTGTTTACAGAAAGAAATGGTAGTAGCAACATAGTATTTACAATCACTTCATTTCTACCAGATAGATTTGAGGTCAATAGCAACACTAATGGCAGAGTATTATGCAGCCTTGCAAAACTGCGAGGGGTCTATGTTCATCTATATCCGCCAGATGCAAAAGTACATAACATAAATGCATTCCAAAATGAGGGTAGAGTGTCGTTTACATTGAGAAATATCACTTTGGATTATGCTGGAATATATGAACTTAGGAATACACTCAATCCTGCTGATCCACTTGGAACATTCAGACTAATTGTTTTAAGTAAGTATACTTGGTATGTATATGTTGTTACTTTAATGAATCCTTAACCTAAAATGGTCAGAAGATGGCATGTGTCAAAACAAACAAAAAACCCACCAATATATCTGATAAATGAAAATTTTCACTTTTGATCACCAAAAAATAGAGGATATCTACGTTATTTTCGGGAAATATCATATGACTCATCCGTTTTGTTCACTTTAAAACATTTGATATTTTGTTTTCATATTAATCAGCGATAAATAAAGCCTTCCGACAATTTCATTGGTCAATTTCAAAACTAGACAATTTGATTGGCTGAACAAAATACAACTAGGCCACCTTTTCATAGTTTGCATAATTAGAGTTGTGAGCTTTCATTGGTCAATTTTAAAACTGTACAATTTGATTGACTAAACAAAATACAACTGGGTTACATTTACATAATTTCAATAGGGAGAATTTACGTTATCTGTCCTATTTAGGGTGGGCTATATTGTATTAATCTTTTACCTACAAGAAAAATACCATTCATTTTTTTTTATATTATCACTTTTTGCTCCCAAAACATAGGCTATGACCCCTCACTGGAACGAGCTCGACGAGCTCGTTCTAATGAGGGGTCATAACCTATGTTTTGGAAGCAAAAAATGAAAATGTTTAGTTATACGGGGATGTGTTTTCCAAGTGCCGTCTGCAACTCAATAGGTGATGGGTTAAAAAGTCAAACGAAGTAGCTAGTTTGTGCGTGTGTGTGTCATATGATAAATAGGATATGAAATGGGTGTTTTTCTTATATAATATTTATGAAACTCGTCCGAATTTTCCATCTGGGCTCGCCAGAGGCTCGCCAAAACGGAAAATTCTTAGACTCTTTTCATAAATATTATATGAGAAAAACACTCATTTCATATCCTCTATTTATCTCATGAGTGTGGAACTGAAAGTTTTATTTTTCACGAGAGTAGGTATAAAAGGAGAGTATACTATCACTTTGTACATGTACGTGTACAACATACGTACACGATGCGTTCACCAACGTGGAATTCAGTGTTAAATCGCACGCTTGTTCACAAAAATGTACAGTGATGTTGAATCCCCCATGTTTTTTTGTGACTCCTAGATCGCACTTTTAACGTTCAAATACTCGTGGTGAACGCGCGTTTTTAAAAAAAAAGGTGAAATTGTACATCTTCATTTTTATCTTTTACTTTAAAAATTTTTGTCGACGTTTCCATCGCAGATCAGACCATCGATCCATCGTTGGTGAACGCGAGCAAAAAATTCTAGGCTATCATCAAAAAACGGTCTGCGGATTCTGCATCAGTGATCCAGAACTCTCCATTGTTTTGAGGCGGTGGGTTTTTCCCATTTATGACGTCATTAGGGGAATTCCCATAGTGGGGAATTCCCAAACTCAACTAATCGAGCGATCGGATCGCTCGATTCTCCGCCAATCGACCGATCGGATCGCTCGATTCTCATAAACTCGATCATACGGAGTTATCTCCCCTCGTCGTGGGGTGGGGGAATATCCTAGGAAATGAATAAAGGTGATCGATATATATAGGAGAGAAAAAAATATAGAAATAATAGTTATTTAGAAAAATAAATATATCAAATCGAATAGATAATAATAAAAAAAAACATGTAAATCATGTGCGCTTCCCAGACTATTAGAGCGAGGATTCTTTTAAACATGCTGATGAGAGCATACGCAATCTGCGTGAACGATGGACTATGTTCCATCTTGTTAGAACGATGCTTCGGATGTCGGGATCATCTAGACTTCGATCACGAGAATCATTCGTGTCTGACGATGGAAAGGGAAGATATGGTCGTCATGTATTTTGAACCAGCGTCCGATCGCGTTAGATTCGACGATGTGATCACGTTTTGGAAGAGATTAGTCTTCTGTAAGAATCAAGACAAGCCCACAGTTTCGGAAGAACTGAAATTAGCGCGTAGAAGTCTGACTTTAGAAGACAAGGGATGCATCAAGAAATTATTGCTGAACGAAGCATACATCTAAGTTTTTTTCGTTGATATAAAATAAGGGAGAATAGAAAATAAAAATAAATACACACATAAAATTTTTTATCTAATATTAGAAAGGGGAAAAAAAAATACAAAAATGAGAACCAGAAATAAATTGTATCCGACGTTAGTGGACGACGAGGACGAGAAGCCGATCGACGTTTTGCCGACGGCACTGTCGCTAGAAGAAAAAGAAAGAGGAGAGAGGTATCGCATCGATCAAATCAATAGAATCCAAGAGTATCTAACTCGAGAGAGAGATTCTCGTCGTTCCCTCAAGAAGAAGTATTCACATTTCGTGACATTCGTCAACGCGTTCGACACAACACTCATCACGATTTCCCTGGGTTTACACGTGGCCGGCATCGGATTTTTGTCGACCGTGGTCGGCATTCTGATCGTGTTGACCGTAGAAGGAGTGGCCCTCGCCGCCAGATTGTTTAGCATGCTCGGAAACTTTTTGAGTAGGAAATTATATCTGAAGGCGAGGAAACACGACAAGATTCGCGTCTTGGCCGACTCCAAGATCGACACGATATCCGAAATGATCTCTATGGCGTTGAAAGACGGTAGGATATCGGACGGAGAATACTTCGCGATATTGAGCGAGAAAATGAAATACGAAGCCGTGAGAATCAAGACTTGTCAGATCATCAAGGAAGAGATGAAGGATTCTCTCGTGGAAAAGGGGAGGAAAGAGGCCAGGGAGGAATTCAGTAAGATGATAGAACTCAAGAGCAGCGATTGAAAAAAAAAAATACATATAATAAGAACAGAATTTTAAAAAAAAATTAAATTTATATATAAAATAAAAAAAATGAAATTAATTTAAATAACTCTTAAAAATGTATTGCGTAAAGTGTAAGAGAGTTACCGAGATGAGTAATTCTAGAGAAGTGCGAACTAAAAATGACAGACAGATGCTTCGCATAATTTGCGACGTGTGCGGTTCTGTCAAGACACGATTCGTCAAAAAAAAAGAACGCGAGCAAAGATAAAGGCATCGTGAATAAAATGATCAATAATCTACCTTTCAAAATGCATCTGCCCGGTCACAGTTTCACGGGACCTGGAACGAAATTGAACAAAAGACTCAACGCCGATCTGACACCCAAATCTTGGAGCAAACCTGTGAATAGGGTGGACGCTGCTGCGTATGATCACGATCTGTGCTACGCCGGACATCCCGACACCAAGACTCGCAACGACGTCTGCGACAAAAACATGTTGGGGAAATTGAGAGGCATATCGAATCCGACCAGGAGAGAGAACGTTCGCTGGTCGGCAATCTGATCGGTGCGAAACGTCGATTCGGATGAGGCATTAAAAAAAAAAAAGCGCATCTGAAAAGAAGAAGAAACGATTATTGACGAGCGAATTGGCCGAGGAGTTACACAAACCCATAGTGCGTAAATTTCGAAAGAGAAGGGTGTTCGTGAAGGGTCTGGATGATATTTGGTCTGCCGACTTGGTCGACATGAGATCGTTTTCGAGGTGGAACTAGGGCGTCAAATATCTATTGACGGTCATCGACGTGTTTTCCAAATATGGTTGGATCAGAGCTTTGAAGGATAAATCAGGACCTTGCGTCGCCGAGGCTCTGAAGAGCGTGTTTGACTCGTCTTCTCAAAAACTGAGTAAATTGTGGGTGGATAAGGGAAAGGAATTCTACAACAAGCACGTTCGTCGATTGGTAGACCTCTACTCGATCGAAAACGAAGAGAAAGCCAGCGTGGTGGAACGTTGGAATCGAACGATGAAGGAAAAGATGCACAGATTCTTCACGGCGAATTCGACCAAGAAATACATATACGCTCTGAACGGTCTGGTCAAAGATTACAACAACACGTGACACAGATCGATCAAGATGACTCCCGCGGAAGCTAGCGATCCTCGAAACGAAAAACGGGTCTACACGAATCTATATCCTGAGAGATCTAAGATCAGGAAGAAGTCTAGAACGCCGAAATTTGCGCTCGGTGATCGAGTGAGAATTTACGCTTATAAGAAGCACTTCGAAAAGGGTTATACTCCTCGATGGACCTCGGAAATCTTCATGATAATCAAAATATTTCACACCGATCCAGTGACTTATAAAATCGAAGCTTTGGATGGAGAAGAGATCATCGGAAAGTTTTACGAACAACAATTACAGAAGACGAAGTTTTGATGAAGAAGACAAAATTTTTTTTTATTCACTCTCTTTGACATTTTCTTGTTTACACACATATATATAAGAGAGAAAAAAATAATAATAAAAAATAATTAAAAACTATTTTTAGACAAAGAAAGCAAGTTAATTAATAAACAAAAAAAATAAAAAATCCTTTAAAATGACAAATATACTAGATATAGCACAAAGCATAGTGAAAGATGAAAGTATTCAAGAATCTGAGGTTCACGAATACGAACTGGTAACTGGAACGAGTTTGAACAATGCGGGAGAGATAAGAATCAACGTCGAAACTCAAGATCTATTCATACATCCTAGCGAGAGTTACATAGTGGTGCAGGGACGTCTCACCAAGGAAGATGGGAGCGACTACGCCGCCGACGAAACGGTTACTCTAGCCAATAATGGCATCATGCATCTATTCAGTAACATAAAATACATGCTCTCCGGACAAGAGATAGAATCTGTGTTTCATCCCGGTCAGGCCACCACGATGTTCGGACTCTTGACATATCCTGATGATTTTTCGAAATCCAGAGGACTTAATCAGTTGTGGGTGAAAGACATCGTAGGCCCTGCTAGCACAGGTGCCGCCTTGATATTCGACTACGTCGTCAAGACGTCCAGACCTAAAGGAACGTTTTCGTTCAGGATACCTTTGAAACACATCTTCGGATTTGTGGACGATTACAACAAGATCATGTACGGATTCAAACACAATCTGACGTTGATTCGAAAAGGAAACGACAACGCAATAGTGAGACTCACTGCAACCGCTGCGGGTAAGATAACTCTATACAAGATATCGTGGTTCGTTCCGCACGTGGAGCCTTCGATCATGGAGAAAGCGCGTCTCTACAAGATCATAGAATCCAAGAGTAAATTACCCATGGGATTTAGAATGAGACAGTGTGACACGGCTAGCATTCCTCCCTCCACGAATCATTTCGATTGGAGATTGATGGTGAAATCCGCTTCCAAGAGACCGCATTTCATCGTGGTTGCATTTCAGACCGATAGGGACGGGTCTCAGGAAAAGAATGTGTCGCTGTTCGATCACTGCAGTTTGAGAAGCATGCAAGTGTTTCTGAACACCACGAGATATCCAGCAATCGATTACAACATGTCGTTCGACAAGAACGATTTCTGCAGACTGTATGGCGCCGCCGCTGATTTTAGAAAGAAGTATCACGGTCTAGACGAATTGATGAGCAACCCTAACATATCTCCCGGTGAATACAAGTCGATGTATCCCATGTTCGTATTCGACGTCAGTAAACAGAGTGAATGACTCAAGAGTAGCATCTTAAGACATTCAGATCAAGATGCAATTCGATAGGAACGTTCTGAGAAAAACCGAAGCCTTCGCCCTGGTCCTGTCAGACAGAGAATTACAATTCGAATCGGACGGAAATAAGATGTCGATCGTTCGATGAGAGACGAGTGTGAAAAAAAAAATAAAAAACAAAAAAAAAATAAAAAGTAATGAGTAATTATTAAAAACAAAAAAAATAAATTCGTTTTTAATGATATTTTTTTAACAAAAAAAAAGAAGAATCAACGCTGAAAATTGAGAAAAAAGGAAACGTTATTATAATATATGGTGATAGTGAAGAAGAAGGAAAACAAAAAAAAATGAGATCTAAAGATGATCTCATTACTTTTTTTTTCTTTTTTTTCTTTTTAATAATCACACATTCTTTTTTTTTTAATTCATTATTTTCCATGCGTTCACTGTTTGTTCAAAGGATCTAGTTCGATCAGTAGACTCACCATGGAAGTGGTGGCTTTGGGATTATTGGTTTTCGTAACGAAATTAATCCTGTCACCGGCGTTCACTTTGAGAGGCGTGCCGAACGTGCTAACATTCGCATGTTGATTCTCAGTCTTTTCGATGCTGTATCTGTTATCGCTCTCTACACCATTCACCATGAGATTGACGACCGCTCTGTTATTCAAATCCGAGGAAGCCAGACTCATTCGAAGGATTTCACCTCCCAACGGCATGGGATATCCCACCTGACCATGTTTCGATCCGCTACCTCCATTTCCAAAAGACCACTCAGCTTTTCCCTCATCTAGGTGCCGGCCTCTTCGGCCCACACAGTGATCAATTGTCTAGCATATTTGACTTTCTCCACCACCGAAATCAGGGTGCAGGCATCCGTCATGTTCACGGGATCCGGTAGATTCGTGAGCGCGTGTCCACCCATGTCTAGTTTACCTTCCATGATGTCACCCTTTCTCCAGACCGAGTTGTCATCCACGTACTTCCTGCTTACCGCGCTGGAATCGAATTCGAGATCGTGACCGAGACCGAATAAATTCTCACCGTTCATGTTGATGCCACCCTCCATGGTTCCACCAGATTGTTTGTTCAGGTAGAGATCGTCCACTTGCGATTCTACGTATTCTTGTGATCGTATCATGGCAGAATCTACGTAGCCCTTGTTGACCGCGGTTGAGTTCGCATCCGTGTCGTCAATCTTTGACAGATTCAATATCTTGTGGAATCCCGCATTCAGATCCGATTTCATTTCACGTCTGTCAGACTTTCTCTGTTCCAGATCTACGTAGTGTTTGGTCGCCATGTCCTTGGGATTCATGGGAGTGGCCACCTTCGTTATCTTGTTAGAATTGGCGTTCAATTCCGAGTGCATCGTTTTCTGAACGTATCTATTTCTCAGGTGTTCGTTGAATCTCGCATGAGAGTCGTCCGCGTATTTCTTGGTTGCGGCATCGGTGGGATCTACGGGATTTGCGATGTTCACCAAACGTTTGGATTTCAGATCGAGATCGTCGGTCATGGTTTTATCCACGTAATTATCTAGCAGGATTCATTCGAAATCGGCATTCCCCCTGTCGACGTATTTTTTAGTCGCAGCATCTGCGAGATCTATCGGCTCGGGAAGATTGTAGAGCTTCTTATCGTTCATGTTCAAAGGTTCTTCTCGAGGTTCATATCTCCGAACATAACGTTCGTCCAAGTTGGCAACGTCGTAACCATCGTTGACTTCGAACGTCTTCCTCTTCTTTTCTTTCTCGGGTTGATTTTTTCGTCATCACTTCTACCAAATTTATCGACTGGCATGTTGTTGTGGGATTTTTTTGTTTTTTTAGAAAAATATGTTCAAAATGCAGTTTATTAAAAATGAACTATGTTATTTTATTTTTCGTTTTTATTCGATTAAAAATTTTTTTTAAATAATTTTTTTATCTTTATATATACTATAAAAAAAAAAATCTCTCTCTAATGTAAATCATTGAGAATGTCTTGAAATCGATCTCCTTCAGACCATCTCTTGAGAATGTAGAGACACAGGTGACCGCAAAACACTTGATGTGGTGATTGCACTTGTTCCGTGTTGTAACGAACCATCGATTTGTTGAAAGAGTTCTTTATGTCTTTTGGCGGCGAGATTCCGTAGCTGTCGAAATAATAATTTTTCTTCTTCCCGTTCTTCATCCACGCCACCCAGTGAGTGCCTTCACCCGATGAATCGTCTAGATTTAAAATTCCACATTCCAATTGTCAAGGTCTTCTCTTCGGTAAGGCATCTCTGGAAAACACACCTAGAAAATCTTTGATTTTCAAATCTTTTGCCGCATTCAACAGATCGATGTTGGATAGGGGTTCATTAGGTAAGACGACACCTACGGATATCTTTATTTTCTTATTCATAAATGCGTATATATATTTTTTTATTTATTTTATTATAATTTACTAAAAATGACGTTATTTTTTTTTCTATTTTTTTCTTTTTCTTTTTAAACTAACTTTCTCGATGTCACTATCGATTTCTATAATTTTGTGTTCATCTAATTCTTCTTGATTTTCTGGAATCCTATCATCCACAATCGTATCTGGAATCTTATCATCCACAATCGTATCTAGAATCCAATCATCCCCATTCATATCATCTAAAATTAGATCCAAAGTCCAATGTCCGAGTGCCAAAGTGCTTATTTTATCGTCTAACATGAATCTCTTATCGTCGTCGGCCGTCAGCGAAATCTTGTTGACTATTTTGGTATACAAGTCGTGATTTTCACTTCGAATCAATTTCATAGTCTTATACACCGGACCACTTCCTAACAGACAATCTTTATACTCTTGGAAAGAGATGTTTTTCTTCACCACGCACGCTTTAACTCCTTTGCACTTCTTGATCTCTTCATCATCTTCTAGACGATAAGCATACAGTTTGGGTCTCAAGCCCACGAATTCGACGATCTGTTTACTGCCGCTCTCGTCCTTAAATTTCCCCAACACCTTCTTGTTGTCATTCGATTGAATGTTGGACGGCTGATCGACAGGATAATTGCTCGTGTCAAACCACTCGGCCACGTCCGGAGATATATTTCGGTAGACGTCTTTCGTCTCTATCTCATAAACTAAACTGTCCGTGTCGGTGAACAGTGGTTTGGCTTTGTCACCAAATTTTCGTTTGACGTAATCGTAGTGAAACTCGTACATCAATCGCTTGCTGATATCTATGATGATCGGTCCGAGATAATATGGTTTGTTGAACTTCAGGTGCGTCTTTTGCATGTGAACGGCCACTAGATTTTCGTCAAATATGGTTTGGTGTTTGTAATTGGGTTTCGCCACTAATTTTTTAGTTCTTTTCTCAGACGTGATGAGTCGAACGTCGGTTCTCTTCCTGATGTTTTCCATCGATTTGCCGTACATGCAGTTGTTCATGAGTTTGAAGAAATCTTTTTCGAAATCGTTCTCGGCTCGAGTTCTGAGATTCGTGTTGAGATCGATGTATTTTTTCATCCAAGGCTCTTCATCGAATCGAATGATGCGATGTATGTCGACTAATTTCATCCCGTAATCGACGTACTGTTTCAAATTCTCGCTGTTGACAACGTAGTTACATTTGTTAAATAAATTGGGAATGAGTTTTTCCTCGTCTCCTTCGTTCGGTTCCATTCGTTTGGGAGCTAGCGGATAATCGTTGTGTGGATCGTGTAATTCTTCTGGATAGTTCAAATCGACTTCTAAAATGCAAGGATAGTCTCTCCATTTTTGCATCTCTTCCGGTTCAGTTACCCATTTGAAATTTCCAATTGGTAAAGGATGACTCATAGCCCAACCGTACAGATTATTAGCGTCCCAATACTGTATGTATTTAGTCGACCGCTTCAAATCGAAACCTTCTTTCATGTAGGGATTGTTAGCCTCAGAATATCTGTGAGAGATCATCGAGACGCCACCTCTCGCAGCCCTTTCGAACATGAGCAACATGTCCATGTCGGATAATAATTCCAAATGGACTTCGGTGGTCTTCAACAGACCGTCCCATGCCAGACTGGGTGCGGTGAAATACCAAGCGGGATCCAGATCGTAATTTTGACGACAGACGTCTCGAAAATTTTCGAACACATCTGCCAAGAACAGAACATCGGTCTTCAGATAGAGATCGTGATAATCTCTCATGGTTTTCATATCGAATGATTTCCACACGTTTTTAGCGTGTTCATAATTCTCGTTGGAAATGTCTGATTCGTATAATTTCGAATAAAAATCTTCTTTCGAAGGTAGTGCGGTGTCTTCGAATCTCTTTAGATCGTTCATATAATCGTAAGGATAGACTCCTTTCCTCAACATGACGTCTACTCGTTCTCCGAAATGTTCGCTCGTGATTTTAAATTTATCCTTGCTCATGTTATCGACTAATTTTCCAGAGCGGTCGACATGAATTTAAAACTGTCGATGAAACGTATGCATCTACGAATGGATTTTGTTTTTTCTTTCAACGTATTTCCGTCGATTACTCTTTTCTTCTCCATGAGCTTCCATTTCGTGAAGGAAATGTATCTTTCTTTGCTGTTCACGATGCAATTCAATTCTTCATGTGTGGTGCCGAGATTTGTCATGAACAGATGACTGTCATAACCCGAGAGATTGTGAAACATCACCGGATAGAAAGCGGCGTCTTGATATTTTAAATTACACTTGCTGTGAGCCGGACCACGATACAGACCCGTGTAATGATTGTGGTCTCTGACCTTCTTATTTTCTTCCGAATTCTCGTCGAACGATTGTCTGCATATGTGACATTCGGTGGCTCTGTTATTTTCGTCCTGCTGCTCTCGCGTGATTATCATTTTTGCCAGAGTTTTGAATTTGTCGTATAACATTTGAATTTTCGATTCTAACTCTTCCACGAACCTTTGAGCCACGTCGTCGTCTTCGCACTGTTTCGTGTAGGTGAAGGGACCCATGTCGTGTTGCGAGTCGAAAGCGCATTTCATGTAAATGCAATAGCCCGAAGGTATGTGTTTATATCTTATTGAAGAGCGTTGGGTTGACAGGAACTCATTTTCGTGGTGAAACATTCGAAATCGGCGTACACGACGAATGGTACTTTTAACCTTCTATTGTGATTTTCAAACTTCACGATGGTGTTGGGTTTGGGCATTTCGACGGCGACACCTTGATTTTCGTTGCAATATTCCTGATGTTTCGCTAATGATTTTTCGGTCTTAAATATGTTCATGCAATTGTAACATAAAGATATCTTTCCGTTATGATTATTATTTTGTTTCGACAGTAATCGGGTTGGATGTTTAACCCAACAATAATGACAATTGTCACCATTCGAAATAAATAATAAAATAATCGTCTTTTCTCTTCTGAGATACGAAGTCTGTCTAAGAGGATAGATCATTCGTTTTCCGTCGTCGTATCCAAGGATGTTCACCTCTACGGTGGGATTTTGAGCCTCGAAACGTTCGATATGTTTTAACTCTGTTGGAAAAGTCACTCCGGTCCGATCGAGATTTTTAGAAGTTTCCTCGTAACGAGAAACTCTATCGGAGTTTATTTCGACAGGGTATAAAGCAGAGGTGACTGCCCATTTAAAACACTGATCATCTTTATTTCTCACGTTGACCACGGCGTGTTTCTTAGTCAAGAAATACGGTAATTCCAAGTAGGAAGATCCTTTCAACGGATTGTTTTTATTCATGTGAATTTCGAGTTTCAACACCTCATCGAACGTCCAATTACTACCTTCATGTTGATAATTCACGAGAGACGTCAACATCTTGTCTTTCATCTTTTCGAAAACGTCCGATAGATCTGAACCTCGAAATACGGGTTCGACGTTAGATCTGAAATATGCATTTTTCACGATGCTCTCGCCGGACTTCACGTCGATTTTATTCATTATGCAATGGAGTATCATCTTAATTTTTAATCCCACGTTCATGTATTCGCGAAGCAAATCCAATACTTCTTTCTTCACCCGTTCCATGAACAATTTTGGATCGATTTTCTTCAACGAGGGAATCACATCGAAAGTTTTAAAAACGCCTTTGATCGCACTCTCCCATTCTACGGGTTTCGATTGGAATAGTTCCGCAACGAGTCGTGTTACATATTCTTCTCCTTTCTCTTCGTCGATTGCTCATTGAATTTTGCTCGATATATCTCGTTTGTCTTGAATCTGAAGTGCATCACTCGTTTTCGTTTTAGTTTTTCTTTTCTTTTCTTTGGAAACTTGATGTTCTTCAATGGCTTTTCGTTTAGTCGTCTTCTTATTTTTCACAATCGAAACGTTTTTGGTTTTTTTCGACATCGGCATTTCGATTCCTTTTACTATCTTCTCATTTTTCACAACCGATGCATCTTTTGACGTCGTTGCTATCGACATTTCATTTGCCTTTCTAGCGTTTCGCAAATATTCTTGTATGACATCAATTTTTTTTGATTTAGTTCTATTATTTCTGAAATCTGAAATTTGTAATAGTTTACAAATCTCGTTTAACTGAGGTATGGTTTTCTCATTTAAATTTACCATTGTTTTATCTGTTTGCTTCATTTGTAAGAATATTTTTTTTTTTGAATTTTGTATTAAATAATTTGTTAAAAAAGTTTTGCTTTTTTACTCTTTTTATATATATATCATAAAAAAAAAAAAAAAGTTAAATTTTAAATTCAATTTTTTTTTCTTTAATGTGTTTTTATTCAAAAACAATTTAAGACGGCTTTTATTTCTCGTTCGCAAAACGAACACGTTTTCTCGTCTTCGGAATAACATTCTCTACAGTAACGCAGGTGTGCGCACGATAGAAACAAGACGTTTGCGACACCTTTGCAGAGCAGACACTTGGTGGACGTTTTGCTCAGCTCGTTTTCGACGAGTGACGATAACTCGTCCGCTTCCGTCATGAATTGAGGAGATGTTCTAAAGTTATGAATTGAGACAGGGTCTTGTTCGCCTTGTTTAACGCATTGTACAATTGTTCCTTGGTGTGTCCGAGTTGTAACATATCCATCAATAATTTTTGGTTTTTATCTCTATCCCTTTCTTCGTCTTGGATTTTGATCAATCCCAACGTTAGGATCTTGTTTAAATAATCACATTTGCCTTTTTAATATTACTTATGTGTTCTAGTAAAGGTCTGTCGTGAGGTTCCCAATTCATCAAATGTATGTTACAACAAAAACATTTGACTTTGTCACCTCTACCCACGTAAATGAAACCCGCGGCGGCTAAATCTTCGGGTTTTTGAGCGAGATGCGAAGGCCAATTTTTAAACGTTTGAAGTCTTGCACGTTCTAGACTATAATTCGGATGTTTGGACTTGATCATTGTTTTTACCTCAAAATTGAGTTTGTAAGAATATTTTTTTTAACTTTTTTATTTATATATAAAGAGAAATAAAGAGAAACTTTTTTAACAAATTATTATTTAAATACAAAATTTAAAATATACATTATTTGCAAGAATTCATAAAACCAAATAATCGATCATGACAACAAGACCTAAAAGATGCGAATTGAAATTGAAACGAGAAGAAGCATATGAGAAATTCGGTTTTAATATCTATACATTACAACCACACGATCCCATCGAATTGAATGAGGTCGAGATGGTGGACTTAGAGCGCTACTACCACAAATATCGAATATGTTTGAAATTGGATAAAGCCGCGCTCGATTTGTTTTACGAGTACCAAAGCGATCTGCTGAATAATATCATCGTTGCCGAAGACAGAAAATTCGACAGGGGTGATTTATTGTTGTCCTATGGAGGTTACATATATGCATTAATCTCACCCAAACTCGTGAAGAAATCGGGTGGTGAGAGCGCATTCGCCAATGAAAAAAAACTCAAAAGAATAAAGATAAACATTTACACCATTTTCGTATGTGGAAAAATGACGAATGTCAACATGCGAATAACGGACTTGGAAATATAAACAATAGAGAGATTGAAATGTTAAAATTTAATTTTATATATATATAAAGAGAAAAAAAACTTTTACTAAAAAAATTTTTACATTAAAAAAATTAAAAATTAAAAAAAACAACTTTTTACATATATATAAACAGCAAAAAAAAAAACTTTTTCAACAAATTATTATTTAAATACAAAATTTAAAATATACATTATTTGCAAAAATTCGTAAAAACAAAAAAAACAAATAATCGATCATGAGGACAACAACACCTAAAAGATGCGAATTGAAATTGAAACGAGTCAAAATGAATAAGAAATTCGGTCATAAAATCTTTAGATTACAATGACACGATCCCATCGAATTGAACGAGGTCGAGACGAAGGGCTTAGAGCACAAATACGACAAATATAAGATGCCTTTGAAATTGGATGAAGCCGCGCTCGATTTGATTTACGAGTGCCAAAGCGATCTGCAGAACATCGTCATCGCCGAGGATAAAGAATTCGACAAGGACGATTTGTCGTTGCCCTATGGAAATTACATATTTCCAAACATCTCATTCGAACTCGTGAAGAAATTGGGTGGTGAGAGCGAGTTGACCGATGTAAAAAAACTCAAAAGAGTAAAGATAAACATTCAACACGTTTTCGAAAAAGGAGAAGACACGAGTGTCAACATGCTAATAACAGACTTGGAAATATAAACAATAGAGAGATTGATTTTTAGCGAAGAAAAATGAAAAAAAAAAAAAGTAATGAGATCATCTTTTGATCTCATTTTTTTTGTTTCTTCGCACTCTGTCTCGCAATATTCGTCATTATTGTCTAATTGTTTCTCCACCTTTTTATCCATTTTAAATATATTATTTTATACTTTCTATGATTTTATATTTTATATAATTTTATATTATAATAACATATTCAAAATCGGTATATTCTTAAACGGCGAATTCTCACCGAGCAACAAACCCTTGCCGAGTCGCTCAACGTTCCATCCACTCTTCAGATAGAGACTGTTTCCTCTCGGAGAGTTGCCACCTCTAACAGGTTCTAGATACAATCCTTTACCGCTGTCGTCTATGTGGACGTGACACACGGCTCCTCCCTTCTTCAAAAACAGTCCGCTGCCACCCATTAATTTCTCAACTGCCGAACTAGCGAGTCCCGTGAGAGCTCCCACGCCGAGAGTCTTTCTGAGAAAGGGTAGTGCCTTTGTGGCGAAAGGTAATGCTTTTGCGGCTATTCCTGCCAATAGCGGTAGGAAACCACCTTTCATTCTCAAATTGTATCTCAATTGAGTGGGACTCATTCTCACCGTCAACCCTCTTCCATCGCAAATCGCTTTCTCCATCCTTTTGATTTGACTTCTGGTCCAGGCGATCGAATCCTGACCGCCTCTCGTCAGATCTTCGTGAGTGAATTTGAATCTCACCGCCTCGCCTCGAGTTGTTAACGCTCTCTTAAGTTTCTTCCTCTGTCCTGCGGATATGTTCACGTTTTTAACCACGTATTCTGTCATAATTGTTTTTTTTAAATTATTTACTTCAATTGTTTCTTGTTTAATAATTATATTAAAATAATTTTGTAAAATTAATATTACGTTTATTTTATTTTTGTTATCTATATATATACACAATATTTTTTTTTTTTTGCTTTTATATTTCTCTTATGTGAAATCGTATCGTCACTCTCTCTCCACGAAGATCTAACAGTTCACCATTTTGATCTGTCAACTTGGTTTTCAGACTATACAACGTGTCTAAAATCACTGGTAGATAAACTAAATTTTCGAGGTCACTCCACGATCTTATAACCCGGCGACACATTTGGAAAGAAGGAATAGATCGTCGGTTGAGCGCTACCATTCACGTAACTTCCAGCAATCACGTCCATGTTCACCAGAATGCTATTGACTGCGAGAATGTCGACCGTATTTTCAGATGCCGCGTGGCCTCGATACATCTTTCGATCGAATCCCAAAATCTTGCCTATAGAATCGTCCGTGTTGAAATCCACTCGAAAATTATCTTCCAAATCCAACATCGTCTGTAAGGTATTAGGATTGGGAGCGAGTCTGATCTTGTTGCTTCCCTTTCCATCCGTCTTCATTCGCGTCTGAATGTAATCATTCAAATCGTCTATGTCGTAACTCCCTTTGGGAATTCGAATCTCCAACCAATCCGTTCCGTCGGAATACTTGAACGAGTTATTCTTTTTGGTGACGTTGGGAAAGGAATAATAAGTCTCCAGATTCACCAAAGCCATCACGTAACTTTTCTCTCTATTCAATTCGATGGAAGGTTCGAATTTCGTAGCGAATCGAGTCGAATCGCCACTCACCACGATTTGAATGGATTGTTTTGCAGCCGTATTCTCGGCTATCCGTCCTAACAATTCTCCATGTTCAAACATTATATTTAATTTTATTTTTTTTTATTCAAAACTAATTATTTGAAGATTTATTATTTTTCTAAATTTTATTTTCACGCTCTATCTTATTATTATCATCAGAAACATAAAACTTGTCGAATCCGCACCGATATTTTCCGCGATTAAATTCGCTTGTCAAATCGATCACGACGAAATTGTAAAGTCCACCATCCCAAACCCTCTTGCAGAATCTCCTGAATTCCGCAGTGCTCATGTCGTTTGCGACGTGATCGCCGTAGATGTGATTGAGATTCTTGAGATCTTGGCGAAAGAGACATAGAAAATTAGCGTTCTCCCTTATCGTCTGTCTGGGCAATCGAAAATAATTCTGCGACAGGTAGAAACAGTCCACATTGCTGTGACGACCCCTAACGTAATACGATTCGCATCGGTTCTGTCTCTCCAAAAGCAGATCGTCGAAAATCATGAGATTCTTATCTTCCAATTTCAATTCTCTAGGATCCGGAACGTCGCTAGCGTTCTCATAAAATCGACACTCGACGTTCGAAGATGCATTTCTCTTCATCAGTTCCATCGCCGTACCGTCCAAAATGGTCGAAAGTGGAGCTCTGCTCTTGTCAAATTCCTCCCTACTGTCAAAGATTCTGGCTATGACGTCCTTGGGCAATCTGCGATCCATGCACTCTCGAAGCAATCTGTATTCGGGTTGAAACAAGCTCTTGCCAAACACAAACAATCTGTCATAATCCAACCAGTCGGGTCGGGACAACAGATTCATCAACAGATTGGTCTTCCCACAATTCGATTTTCCCACTATCAAACCTCTTATGCTCTTGGGAAAGAACTCGTTATTCGACCTCTTGGTCGCGGCGTCGTTCCAAGACATATCTTTAATGTTCATCTTTGTTTTATTTTTTTTTGTTTGTTATTTTAGATTCTTTTCAAACGCAAATTTTTTATGTTTTTCAAACTCTGTTTTTAATGTTATTATTTATTTATATCGCACCGTCGCGAGTTCTCTTCAATCCGGATCCACTCGTCATTTTGGCTAAATCTTGTATAGGCACCACAGCATCCTTATAATTTTTCCAATTTTTCGGCGTTCGCTCTAACGCAGCTCGCTTCGCCGGCGGACTGATCAACTTGTCGATCAATGCGTCGGCTGCCCTCTTGCCAGCCACAGAAGCTATCCTACCACTGGCTTTGGAAGCGGCTTTCTTACCAGCATCCAAAGCCGTCTTCTTAACAACCTCAAACGCGGTCGATGCGAGTTTTCTACCCGCATCGCCCGTGAACGCTCGCATTATAGAATCGACGATGCCAGAACCGCCTTGAACGTAAGTCCTGACGTATCCCCTGTTCTTTATCACCAACATATTTTATTTTTATGATATATTTTGTTTTTTCACTGGTAAATCGTTTTGTTGTTTTAAATACTTTTATTATTCTAGTGTAAGAATTTACTGTTTTATTTTTTTTGTTTGTTTGTTTGTTTGTTTGTTTCTCTCTACTTATTAGATACACATCAATCCTTCAATTCGTTCATCAGCCTTTTATACTGGTTTTTATTCAAAACCTTCTGTCTTAACAATTCGTCAGATATAGCAACTATCTGATTATCTAATCCTGTGTTACCAGCCCGTCTGCTCGCCATCAACAAACTCAATCTCTGAGACAGAGCGTCGGAATCGCTCGGAAGAAAAGTGGTTTTCACCCCTTTGCCAGTCACCGATTCGACGAACTTCTTGTTCATATCCCATATGGGTTTCACCACTTTCGTCCACTTGTAACCTCTGTTGGCTTTGGGTCTCGTCTCTCTGGCATCGTTATTTCTCTTCATGGCGTGAGTCTGAACCAGAATGTCACCGTAATTGTCGAAATCCTGATCCGTGTAATCGCTAGGCTTGTCGTAAAGGAGCAATCTGCGCAGACCATCAGTCAATTCGTATCTGTTCGAACCCACGATCAATTCATCATCGCCAATATCTACTTCTGTGTCTCCTACAAAAATCCTTCCCTCCGAATCCTTATAAAATCCATACAACTGATCTCTCTTACCACCATCATCATCAGACGATGCGACGCCACTAGTGGTGATAGTCGAAGCTGTATCATCAGACTCGCTCTCTGTTTGAATTCCCGTGGGAACGTAATCCGGTGTAGATTGAACGGAATACCGATTTCCAAAACTAGGAGGCAACGAACCCATTCTCAAAGAACTCTCCTTTATGGGTCTCAATTCTTCGACTATCTCCTTCCTGCTTCGCTCTTGACCCTCCGTCGCGGGTTTAAATATTTTTGTGGCTTTGCATTTGAGTTCCATCTCACCAAGACGTCTGCTCCTATTAGCTGACCGAATCCCCTTCTTAGCACGCTCAAACTCTTCTAAAATTCGATCTCGGTGTCTAGGATCCATCTGTAAAAACATCTTTCGTTTTAATTGTTTTTATTATTTTCAAAATTAAATGTTTAATTATATTTTTATGTTTTAAGTAATAAAACTCTTTCCGTCTTTAATATAATAATCTGAAAATATTCACATCTCAACTGTTAATTGAATTGGTGAAGTTTAAGAATACGTTTAAACAGTACATGACAAACCGGTTTCTGATTTAACGCATTTTGACAGTAGTTTTTTACATTTTGTCAAAAGATCACCATTCACACATCAAACAGCCATTCACTCAGTCTCGAATTAAGAGAGAATCCCTTTGATGACTGTTAAACAGTTTCAACACACAACTGAAAACTAATTTTAACGCTCAGAACCTATTTTATCTCTCTCTGATTGCTGTCATGAATATATTAAAAATTCACCACTCAAAAACCTAATTGAGCGGAAAATGCGTTTTAAACATTCCACTAAGTGTTTGCCTCTTCGAACAATATCCTCGAAAACTCAATTTCTATTCGTCTCATTCAAGACAAAACGCGAATATCTATTACAGATCGACTCCTTCAAAACAATATTCTCCAAAACTCAATTTCTATCCGTCTCATCAAGAGAAAACATGAATGTCTATAATACAGACCATATTCATAATCGACTCTTTTTGAACAAAAAAACCTCATTCAATCATAACGATAACATGTGTTAGTTTTACTTCAGGAAGACGTGACAGCGGGCTCGCGAATTTCTAACACACCGACAACACTCTTCATTCAGATCGAGTTTATGAGAATCGAGCGATCCGATCGGTCGATTGGCGGAGAATCGAGCGATCCGATCGCTCGATTAGCTGAGTTTGGGAATTCCCCTAATGACGTCATAAATGGGAAAAACCCACCGCCTCAAAACAATGGAGAGTTCTGGATCACTGATGCAGAATCCGCAGACCGTTTTTTGATGATAGCCTAGAATTTTTTGCTCGCGTTCACCAACGATGGATCGATGGTCTGATCTGCGATGGGAACGTCGACAAAAATTTTTAAAGTAAAAGATAAAAGTGAAGATGTACAATTTCACCTTTTTCTTAAAAACGCACGTTCACCATGAGTATTTGAACGTTAAAAGTGCGATCTAGGAGTCACAAAAAAACATGGGGGATTCAACATCACTGTACATTTTTGTGAACAAGCGTGCGATTTAACACTGAATTCCACGTTGGTGAACGCATCGTGTACGTATGTTGTACACATACATGTACAAAGTGATAGTAAACTCTCCTTTTATACCTACTCACGAGCGCTTGCGGAAGTGAAAAATAATAGTCCAGGCCCAAACAAATGAGATAATTCCCGATATTCACTAAAACAGTGTAGGGTTTGTTTTTATTATATGCTACGTGACATTTTTCTTTGCAATATTCAGGCCAATTTCACTGAAAACACGTACGTTTCAAAACAATAGCAAAGATCAGCTGATCATTCATTCAGGCGACGTCATGCGCCGAAGCGTAACGTCATTTTGGAAGCTACTGAAAACATTCATCGCGTGGACCTGAAAATAGTATTTTTCACTTGCGCGAGCGCTCATGAAACATAAAACTTTCAGATCCAGATACTGACTAAAACAGAGTAGATTTTCTTTTTTATTTTATGCAACGAGACATTTTATTGCACAATATTCAGCCCAATTCGACGAGAAATGCGTACGTTTATAAACATAATAAAGATCAGCTAATCGTTCCTTCAAGATGACGTCACGCGCCGAAGCGTGACGTCATTTATGAAGCTACTGAGGGATATTTCTCGATATCTATCGAGTCGATGGACATCGAGAAATATCTTTTAGATAATTAATTAATAATTATTTATTTATTTATTAGGGTTTAACGACACATTAACAACCAAGGTCACATCGTGTCGGTGACAGTTTTACGGGTGGAGGAAGCCGGAGTATCCGGAAAGAACCACCGAGCAATGACGAGCAGCTGCCAGCTCCCCAACATCGTAGCATTGCAGCACAGGCAGGGTTAAATTGGTTGAAGACAATGCGCACCATCGACATGCAGTACAGGCATCATCGTGCTCCCATGTGGACAATCAGGGTTAAGTGCCTTGTCCAAGGATACAACGCGGGAGTCCGAATCGATCGCTCAGACGGTCACCCATCCAAGGGCTAACCGGGTTCGACGTTGCTTAACTCCGGTGATCTGACGAGAACCGGTTACCGCAACGCCACCGCGTCCCCAATTTGCGATAATTCACAGGCTAGCATATAATAATTCTTATGATTGTTTATTAGAAAAAAGCTGTTGTGGAGGCCATATTTGTGAATAGTGTTAGCTGTAAATTGCGGTTACCCTAGGCAAAGTTCAGCGGTGAAATCATACCTTAACCCTCCAACTAACATGAAAGAAAAGCAGACGACACTTGCAAAAACAATTCTTGAATAACTATTTTTTTTTCCATTTTTGTCTCAAAAACATAGGTTATGCACCCTCATTGGAACGAGCTCGACGAGCTCGTTCCAACGAGTGGTCATAACCTATATTTTTGAGACAAAAAATGAAAAAAATAATGAAAATTAATTGGCGATTTTTGAGAATAGCGCTGGCCGGTTTTGGCGTTACGTTGGGTAAAGGGTTATAATTCGTCCTGATTTGAGGGAATCAGTTTTGATTCTTATGGTGTCCTGCTGCGAGAATCAATTTTTCCTATTTATATACCTACTAGAGGTTAACCCTTGGTGTCCTAGTTCCAATTTTGGAGAGTTTCTTGTCTTTCATGTTCGTGTAGAATACATGTTCCAACAGGCAGTCTCCTACTTTCGATTAACTTGAGACACTCAGACTAATTGTTTCAAGTAAGTGTAATCGATGATATGAATTAGGTCAGACCAAGAAGAGAACGCAGCCGCAAAGAACTCTATTGTATCGTAAAATTTAAAGAAAATGATCCTTGTTATCGCCGGAAGTTTTGTCAACTTTTGATACTGGCAGTAAACCTAAAGAGAAAAGATTCGTGGTCAAAGGTCGGATTTTAAAATTTTCAACTAACAAAAGTCAATTTAATACTGAATTCTAAGAAGCCAGTGTTCAAGTTTAAAGAAATTTTAACGTTTTTTATTCAGAAAGATTGACGCGGCCGCCCCACTGTGCGTTCTCTTGTTTTTGTTGCTATTTTTATTTTCAACTATCCCAGAATTCAATATTGAACGCAAAAAAGGCCGCCCCCGATGGCCAAACCGGAACACACAATTTTTATTTTCTTAGATAAAGATGTTTCATTGGAAATTGCGTGTTTCTCAACATACGCATGTGTGTTACCCACAGAACTGCATTCTGTATAATTAGTCTGTGTGAAACACACAGACTATTGTTTTTGCACGATTTCTTTTTCTTCTTCTTCTTCTTCTTCTTTTTCTTCTTCTTCTTCTTCTTCTTCTTCTTCTTCTTCTTCTTCTTCTTCTTCTTCTTCTTCTTCTTCTCCTTCTTTCTTCTTCTTCTTCTTCTTCTTCTGCTATCTTCTTATCATTTTTTGCCTGCAAGATAACTCGAAAACGAATTGCCCTATCTCGTTGACTTTTGGCATGCTGATAGACAGCCTCAGACTCCTTGGGTATCAGGGGTGTCCGTAGGTGTGTTTTGAAAGTAGGTCACGCCCATATCTCTGATGTGGTATGACATATGGAGCTGGGACCAACACCAAATAAGTCGACACTTGATGGAGATTCAAAATATGGGTCAAGGGCACGGAGGTCACCTGGGGTCATTAAGTGCATTTTTCATAATTGCTGGAAATCACATTTTTTAACCCCCTAAAGCATTCCTGACGTACACACATGCATTTTTTACATTGAAAAAGTGGGCGTGACCAATATTTTTGAAAGTGGGTCACGCCCATATCTCATGCGTGGTATGATGTATGGACGTTGGACCAACCCCAAATGAGTCGACACTCGATGGAGATTCAAAACGTGGGTCAAGGTCACGGAGGTCACCTAGGGAGTCATTGAGTGCATTTTTCATAATTGCTGGAAATCAAATTTTTTGACCCCCCTAAAGCATTCTTGACGTACACACATGCATTTTTTACATTAAAAAAGTGGGCGTGGCCAACATTTTTGAAAGTGTGTCACGCTCATATCTCAAGCGTGGTAAGGTGAATGGACCTGGGACCAACCCCAAATGAGTCTACGCTTGATGGAGATTCAAAATATGGGTGAAGATCATGGAGGTCACCTAGGCGTCAATAATTGCATTTTTCATAATTGCTGGAAGTCACATTTTTTGACCCCATAGAGTATTCCTGACGTGCACACATGCATTTTGGCATAAAAAAGTGGGCGTGGTCAACATTTTTGAAAGTGGGCCACGCCCATATCTCAGTATGGACCTGGGACCAACACCAAATGAGTTGACACTTGATGGAGATTCAAAATATGGGTCAAGGTCACCTAGGGGTCATTAAGTGCATTTTTTTCATAAATGCTGGAAATCACATTTTTTGACACACCCAAAGCATTCCTGACAAAAACACATGCATTTTCACGTTAAAAAGTGGGAGTGGCCAAAAGTTTTGAAAGTGGGTCACACCCATATCTCAAGCGTGGTATGATGAATGGACCTGGGACCAACACCAAATGAGTCGACACTTGATGGAGATTCAAAATATAGGTCAAGGCCACTGGGGTCATCTAGGGGTCATTGAGTGCATTTTTCATAATTGCTGGAAATCACATTTTTTGACACCCCCAAAGCATTCCTGACAAAAACACATGCATTTTTACGTTAAAAAAGTGGGCGTGGCCAAAATTTTTGAAAGTTGGTCATGCCCATATCTCAAGCATGGTATGATGAATGGCCCTGGGACCAAAACCAAATGAGTCGCCACTTGATGGAGAATCAAAATATGGGTCAAGATCACGGAGGTCACCTAGGGTCACTGAGTGTCGCGACTTGATGGAGAATCAAAATATGGGTCAAGGTCACGGAGGTCACCTAGGGTCATTGAATGTCGCCACTTGATGGAGAATCAAAATATGGGTCAAGGTCACGGAGGTCACCTAGGGTCATTGAGTGCATTTTTCATAATTGTTGGAAATCACATTTTTTGAGCCCAAAGCATTCCTGAGGTTCATACATGCATTTTGACGTAAACAAGTGGGCGTGGCAAATTTTTTTAAAAGTGGGTCACACCCATATCTCTGGCGTGGTATGACGTATGGAACTGGGACCAACACCAAATGAGTCAACACTTGATGGAGATTCAAAATATGGGTCAAGGACACGGAGGTCACTTAGGGGTCCGCCTGAAAGAGGTCACCAAAGTCATCAAGTGCATATTATTCAGAAAGGCTGGGAAATGTATTTTATTACACCTTAATGCATTTCTAAAGTTTATGAACGTATTTTATCACTCAAATTAGTGGGCAGAGCCCAAAATGTCCATTTCTGATTCGTGTATCGAATCCTTTGAATGCTGGTCACATATATGCCTTTTCTGGTTTCTTATAAAACATTGTTCTGATTCCAGTATGAATATCTGTAAATACAATTAACGAAAATCCATTTCTGATTTGTTTAAAAATATTTTACCCCTGAAAATAAGCCTCCATAAATTCTCTTTCTCTATAGTTCATTCCTGATACTTTAAGCCTTTTCACACAAACTTGAATTTACTGAGAGCAGTAAATTCGGTTTCACAAGTTCTACTGATGATTTTACAACCTCGGGGAATAAATGATCGGTATCTGCTGTGTAGTTCTGGTGTGGAACTGATGACTCGGAACAAATTAAAGATGTTATAACAATTTAGTAGTGAATCTAACAGCAATAAACATTAACCCTTTACACAATGTAGCGGCCAAAACCGGCCAGCGCTATTCTCAAAAATTGCCAATTAATTTTCATTACTTTTTCATTTTTTGTCTCAAAAACATATGTTTTGGCCCCTCGTTGGGACGAGCTCGTGGAGCTCGTTCCAACGAGGGGTCATAACCTATGTTTTTGAGACAAAACTGAACAAAATTAGTTATTCAAGAACTGTTTTTGCAAGTGTCGTCTGCTTCCCATGTTAGATAAAGAGTTAAACAACTGAACTTGTTGGATGGCTCAGCAATTCTACAGCAATAGGTCGTGGGAATTTCCAGTAATATGAAGCAGAGTAACGTATCGAAATGCGAACTATAAATCAGCTCTTGCAAGCAAACCGAAGGTTTTAGTGCGCCGAAGGGGCACTGGGACGATGTGGTTAAACTACCCCCTTACGACCCATTTAGCAGTATTATGAACTCTTGCTTGTGATCGATGTTATATATGTAATACAATAGTTGAGTTTTAATAATAATTCTTTGACCTTCCGCTGATTTATCGCGGTCCTCTAACGAGGAGGCCTACAATCACCCATTCCCTAGCCGGGTTACTCCTACCCCACTCTCCTTCCTAATTTCCCAGCATCAGTCGAAAAGTTTTTCATATTTCCCCCGTCTACGCTTTCTGTATCTCCCAAACTATAAAGCTCACCCTTGTTTCCTCGTGTCCTGTTCTATGAGGAAAATATTTAGGGTATTGTAAAGTGAAATATCCCTGGGCGTCCGGTACTTCTAAATTACATCTTTGCCACACTCTGTCCTCGCCTTTCCCAATTCCTCTTCCAACATCAGTGACTTCGATTGCGCCTTGGACCACAAAGACACCCCTTCCCATAATATCTAAGCTGGAAATCATATTTGTATGACCGGTCTGAAGAGCTTTTTCCAATTTCATCACGACACATTCTGTTGCAATCCTCAAGTACCATTTCCCTGATGAGGCTACTTCTCTGCTTCAGTCCCCTTCTAGATCTTCAGTTTCTGTAGAGTAATTCTCCGTAGCTCCCTTGCTTTCCTTAACCATCCTAGCAGAATATCAGGGATGACACGTGGGTCATAGTCACGTGACCAGTTTCGTCAGGTTTGGTGGGTATGGTTGTTCGTGTTGTCAGTGCGTGTTCTTAGGGTGATGTTCTTCCCGTCGTCAATGTTGTTTGCTGGAGGCCGCCTTCTTGGTTTCTACGGTAGCATGTGGTTGCTTTGTGACTCAAAATTCTATAATAGGAGGGTGTGTTCGTTTGTATAAGCGTAGATCGCGAATTACCCAAAATAGACACGAAAATTACCCCAATTCACCAAAAACTACAAAAAATTATCTTGGCGAAGCTTCATTTTCAGTTTATAAGAGTAGTACGGGATGCTTTAAGGTGTGTTCTATTAAACTGGAGTACTTTACTGGAAGGATTCTCCCAGAATTTTCGTTTTCTACCATTTAATACGCTATTATAGTTACTCCAACCCTAGCATTTTACCTAGTGCTCGCCACTCTTGACTATCACTTGCCTACCGTCGACCAAGTCTTATAATCTCCAGCCTGATTGCTTAATTTACCGTAATTTGTATCTTCTTATACAGAATTATGACCTTGTGTACAACGGAAGTTTCTATGAGTCCCAAACCCAAAAGACAATCGCGCAGAGATGGATATTTCTCGAACGACTCGATTCTTATCGAGCGCATGAACTTTCAAGTGGTGACTCAAACAAGTTTCGCTCGGTCGACCGACTCCACTTACTGCTCTTCGACTCATCTCGGTATTGGCAGATACCTTCAACAGGGCTCCTATACAGATCCTATGGCTCCAATCTCCCACAAGGCTCTTGGTAGTCCTACCATCAGCTTCTACTATGGCTTCAGCTCAAGAACATACTGAAATTTTATTTGAATTGGACAAACCTTATTTTTTGCGGTGCTGATGGCTAAACGTCACCTCTGCGGAAGCCCAAACAAATTTGTCGTCGGCTGGAAACGGAATACATACAGTCCCATATAGGCTAGTCCCGGATCTATAGCCCAGGATTATCCCGGATTGCCGTAATTGTGGTCCGGGATGATCCGGCGATACTTTTCCGCCCCGGATGCGTATTGTTGCCCACAATGCGTTATAAAAACCCAACAAGCCGGTGTCGATACGGACCACCCCGGACAGTCCAGGACCATCCAGGAGGAGTCACGGATCGACCCGGCAGAGTTAGGGATGAATAGGGATCACTACGGACAGGACTCGGATCATCCCTGATCATCCCGGACCATCCCGGATCACCTCGGACCATCCCGGTAGTGTTCCGGACTGTCCCGGCAGAGTCCCGGACCGTCCCGGCAGAGTCCCGGACCGTCCCGGTAGAGTCCCGGACTTTCCCGGCTGACTCCCGATGCTATATAAACCCCCCCTTTCGCAGGATAATTTTCATTGTTCTTGTACATTTGATCAGGTCATTTTGATTTACTTTTACTAGAGAGATGCCTGCAAAGAAGAAGATGTCCGTAAAAATGCCACCTCCACAATCTAAGAGGGGGGGGGGGGGGACAGAAGAAGTCAGAGTCGGAGGAAGAGAGACAGCCTCCTATAAGGTCCAGGTCCAACTCACCAGCGCCCAGATCACCATCTCCACCACCAAGTCAGAGTCAAGAAGTATCCCAAGTCAGATCCCAAGAAGTAGAAGAGCCGAAGGCGAAGAAAGCCAAGAGCAAGTCTGTACTTCTCTCGGAAGAAGAGGAGATAGATATGGCTGAGTGGTTGCGAGCCCATCCATTCTTATATGATAAGGGCCTCAAAGAATACAAAGAGACTGCCAAGAAGACTGCAGCCTGGATACAGAAGGCAGTTGACATGGGCAAAGACTGTGACTTTGGGACGAAACTGAAGGTGTGGTACGAAAGCGTCCGGACGAAGATTGGCAAGTTATTGGCACCGAAACCAAGCGGGTCGGCGGCCAAGGCCACGACAGAGAGAGACAAGTTCCTGCTATCACATTTTAC